>CM069060.1:34241246-34698746 GCA_035220775.1 Malus fusca | reverse complement strand
AACTTGTGATTTATGTGAGATGTTTGAAATCATCTTTTGCTACATAATAAAAATAAAAAATAAAAAATTAGTGTAGCATTTGGTCTTGGTGGAGGATAAAACTTGTTCATATACAACACCTATTGTTCTCTTTTGTCTGTTTGGTGTTGGGACATATATGATGAATATCAATTTGGGATGGAATCATTTTGACTACATGTGTACTCCATAAATTGATATTGTCTGAATGAATTTTGGCAAATATGCTTAATGACTAAGTGGTTCTAAATATTAAAAGGAAACCTAATGGAATTTGGATGGCATTGTTCCTATTTATGATACATAAACTAAATGCATCAATTTTTGGTTCAAGTATCATGTAGGGAATTTCTTGCTAATTGAACATGTATATGGAGATAGCATTCGTGCATAGACGTTGCATATTGATGCATGCATACAAGAAAATATATGAACATATATATGTGAAATATGTTTTGGGTAGAATTGTTATTGTCCATATATGGCGAATCTGTATACATTGGTGTAATTTGGGTTTTATTTTGTAATGATCTTATTTTCATTAGTTGACCCAAATTAGATTTTGTGGCGATATATATTGATCTTAGCCTTAAAAATTTACTTGTATGATTATATAGGTCAAGCTATAAATTTTGAGAATTAGCTTGTGTCATCCATATACAAGGATGATAAACAAATTAGCTTATGTGAGCTGTTGTCTATATTTATGAATTTATAAGGAAGCCTGTTGATAGGTGCATTATTTATCACATTTTCAGGTTAATTCTCCCTAAGTTTTGTTAAGGAATTGATTATAAAAGAGCCTTATTACTTTCCTTTTCTCTGTTTCTGTCAATCTGCGCATGCAGGACATTTTTGATGATAATTCGACTTTTCGGAGGAGTTTTGATGCAAGGACAATTGGAGAATGAGGCTATGAGGTGGAAGATCATTGTGTCCAAATTTCGTAATTTTTCATGGAGCCAAACGTTCCAGTTTTACAAATCAATCCCGCAGAAGTAACTTTCCCGTCAGAATTGCACAGCTACGGAAGAATGAAGATTTGGAGGCTTTCCCGATTTTTCCTAGTGACGTGGGATATATGCCTGGAAAGATAAGAGATAAAGCTACGTTTTCCATATTTTTACAGATTTTTCCAGAAGATAAATCGGACCCAAATCTGGAGTGCAAGTCAGATGCCGTATTTCCCATTCTTTCCTAGTTTGTTTCATTAATTACTTAGGAGTCTGTTTTCTTTTAGGATAGTTTTTATCAGACTTATGAGGGTTTTATTGGAGGATATAAATAGGGCCCGAGGTTGTCCCAGAGGGGGGGAAAAAAAGACGAAATACACAAGGAAGATTCGTCCAAAGTGAAGATAGGCTGTTGAGTGTGTTCTTACCATTCTTTTCCGGATTTTATTTTGTTTCTATGATTTCTTTTGTGATTTTTATTATGACTATGTGTAACTAAACTCTTCTTCTAAGGTTTATGAAGAAGCCATGACATGATTATTCCCAAAGTATCTTGTTGATTATTATCTGATTACATGCCATGTTTAGTTCTTAATCTTTGTGCTTAATCTATTCTAGATTTACATGTTCTTGTGATTGGCCATCATTGTGAACTTGTTTCTAGATAATTAGATAAATCTGAGAGGATGACCAATATCAATTAGGTTTATTGGAACTAAGATTAGGAAGAGTAGACAAACTAGTGAGGATAACCAATATCAAACTAGTCCTGCTTGGTTGACATAATTCTTCTGTGCTTAATGGGTTTGTATGTGTTTAACTGTATGCCTAACCAATAGGATATAGTTTTCATGTATAGGCACACGAGTTGATGCCTGACCAAGGATTAATTCATATCTTAGAAAGAACAACCTTAAATATTGGCATGGTAATTGGATAGTAATTGGCTTGAAGAAAAGGGAATAGGATTGTTATTGGTGGATTCATAACCTTAGGCTTTCATCACATTAAATTCTTTTAAACTTTCTTTTGTTGCGTGTTTTCGTTATTCACATTCTTAGTCTAATTTGAAGTAAAGTTTCAATTATTTTTCATAATCAATTAATCAATCATTCGTTCCTTAGTTAAGTTAAGTTTCGCGTAATCAACTGGTTGAATTGGCATTAAAAGCAATCTCTGTGGGATCGACCTCGTATTTGCGTTTATTTCTACAATTGATTTGTGCGCTTGCGAGTTTAATTTGGTTTGAATTAATATATTATTTAGGTTAGTTTAAATTTACATCAAGTTTTTGGCGCCGTTGCCGGGGATTGCCCCTTAATCCCAACTCGACTTGTTGATTACACTTTACTTAATTGATTTCTCTTAATTTTATGTTATTTTATTTTATTTTTAGTTTAGTTTTTATTTATTTTATTTTTTATTTATTTATCTTGTTTTTGCTTTCATTTTATAATAAAAAAGTAAAAAAATCACCGATTGCATAAATCTTTCCTAGTTTGACTATTAGTATTCGGTTGTCAGTATCCAGTAAATATCTTCTTCTTTTGGCTTTTAGTTTTCCTATTCAACTCCGTGTCTTTTAATCTTCCAGTGGAATTGTATTTCTACCATTAACCATCATCAGATTATATGTGACACCTCTGCAAGAATATTACTGAAATCATCCTTTGGTACTTTGTAGGTTAATGATCAATACTCGTTCTTCAGAAGGGCAGCTTGTAGAATTTGAACCAGAGATTGAACAAAAACTCAAGCAAATTCGCAAGGAACGAAGAGAACGGATAGAAGAGAAGGCCAAGGAGGAGCAAGAACAAGAAGAGATGGCTGCAAACGGCAATAACGAAGGTGCACCTCAAACCATTCAAGATTTCTCTATGCCGCAGTTTTCCTCTAAACAATCATGCATAGTTTATCCTGAACTTGATGCTACTTCTTCTTATGAGATTAAGGATTATGTTATTAACATGTTGCCCAAGTTTTCTGGTGATGAGAATCAAGATGCTAGTGAACATGTAGATACTTTTCTGGATATTTGTGGGACACAGAATATTAAAGGCGTCTCCCATGAGTTCATTCGCCTAAAGCTTTTCCCGTTTTCTCTCACGGGTGATGCTAGAACTTGGTTCAAAACTCTGTCAGCGAGATCAATTACTTCTTGGACTCAACTTTCTAGTAAGTTCATTCAAAAGTTTTACACTCAGTCTAGAACTCAGAGGCAGGGCCGGCCCAGGCCCAGTGCAGGTAGGGCGACCGTCCAGGGCCCAAAAAAATTAGGGGCACCAAAATTATTAGGGTGATATATTTATATATGTTTTTATAAGAGTATAAATTTATAAAATTTGGTTCAAAGACACAGAAATTTAACTAGAAGTGGTGGTTTGTCATTTGAAAATAATGAGGAGGTCTTGGGTTCAAAACACCATGTGTGCTTATTTACTTTCCATTTTTTACAAATTTCTTTTTATAAGAGTATAAATTTATAAAATTTGGTTAAATGATCAAGAAGTTTAATTAGAAACAATGATTTTTGTTGTTTAAAATTAACAAGAGGTCCTAAGTTTGAATTTTTACAAACTTTTTTACAATTTTTACAAATTTTTGTTTGGTTGTTAATTTATTTTTATTTCCTATCTAGTAGCTATGTGGGTTGTTATTTTTTAAATATTCGTTTTAATTCAAGTCTAATCTTCAACAAAGAATAATACGTAGACCAAATTTGTAAATTATATGACGTGTCATCAAAATGTTTAATTTAGTGCCCATTCATTAATAATACATATCAATTAAAGACTCGAAAACATCATTATTTTTTAGTCCCATATTGACAAGGTTAGTAAATAGGAAAAAAACATCTCACGATTTATTCAAAAACACATTCAAAGTTCAGATGGAAAACAAAACTCATCATCTATCTACTTGTAAGCCCAAAGTTTTTTTGTTTCCCTCTCTCAATACAAAATAAATTAGTCTTTCTATGTTTCTAAATTATTAAGTTTGAAGTGTTTTTCTAAGTATAATTTTTTCGATGTCTTATGTGTGAAAATAAATAATTTTCTTACATGAAGTTAGGGCACTTTTTTTTATGTCGCCCTGGGCCTAAAAAATCTTTGGACCGGCCCTGCTCAGAGGTTGAGGGATCACATATTTCACTTTAGGCAGAACAAGGGAGAACCACTCTTTCAAGCATGGCAGAGATTTAAAGCTTTGATAATTAGTTGTCCACACCATCAGTTTTTACCATGGCAACTAATTTTATACTTCTACCAACATTTGAGTGATGAATGTCGACATAGATTGGATGTTGCAGCTGATGGAAATATACTGGGTAAAGAACCAGATCAAGCTACTACTATCATTGAGAATGTTGTTGCAAATTCATCTCAATGGGATAGTAGAGAGTTAACTCGGAATTCTGCATATGAAGTAAGTTCATCTAATGAGGTGGCTGTACTATCAAGGAAATTAGATGCAGTGGTGACTATGTTATCCAGGAATGCAGAACCGTGTGGGATTTGTGCTACTCAGACTCATCCTACTCATCTTTGTCCACAAAGTGGTACTTGTCCAGAAGTTGAAGTGGCTAATCAAGTTAATGCGTTTAATCATCAACGAACCGACCCCTTCTCAAATACTTATAATCCTGGGTGGAGAGAGCATCCTAATTTAGCTTGGAAGAATAATTTTAACCAAGGATCTAAGCCATGGCAACAAGGAGCAGCACCTATAGAAACCAAGAAACCGTCTTGGGAAGAAGCTTTTGCTCAAATGGCTCAAGCTAATTCGCAAGTTTCGCAAGTTTTGCAAGCTCTCCAGCAAGGGCAGCAAGTTAATAGTCAAGCCATCAGCAAATTGGAAGCACAAGTCGGTCAAATCGCTGCTGCAATGAGTGAAAGAGAACCAGGGCGCTTTCCAAGTCAATCTGAAGCTAATCCAAGAGGCAAAGAGCAAGTTAATGCCATTAGAACATTGAGGAGTGGTAAACCTTATGATAGAAGGGAAGAAGTCGTAGAACCAAATGATCAAGAAGTGAATGACAAAGCAGCAGCTCCAGTACCTTCTTTACCACTCGCTACTCCTATTCCTGCTCCAAGGTTGACGAATTATGATCCTCCTATGCCTTTCCCACAGAGATTTCAGAGGCAAAGAAAGGACAAGAATATGTTAGATATATTGGAGCAATTTAAAAAGGTTCAAATCAACATTCCTTTACTTGATGCTATAGCCCAAATTCCATCATATGCAAAGTTTTTGAAGGGTCTCTGCACAAACAAGAGGAAGTTTACAGATCATGAGCAGATTGAGCTTACCAATTGTTGCAGCGAGGTTTTGATTACGAAGATGCCTCCAAAATTACAAGATCCAGGGAGTTTTATTATCCCATGTGTTATTGGTGATTTTAAATTTAATAAAGCTTTCTTAGACCTTGGTTCGAGTGTTAATCTCATGCCATTTTCCATTTATGAACAGCTAGGTATTGGAGAGCTACGAAGAACATCCGTCTCTTTGCAATTGGCTGATCGATCAGTGACTTATCCCAAAGGCCTTGTTGAGGACGTTTTGATCAAAGTAGACCAATTCATCTTGCCAGCGGATTTCCTTGTGCTTGATATGAAGGAAGACCAAAACATTCCTATCTTACTTGGTCGTCCTTTCCTTGCAACCGCTGGCGCTTTAATTGATGTCAAAGCAGGCACACTTAAGCTGTGAGTTCAAGGAGAATCCATAGAATTCAAGATGTTTGAAGCACTTAAGTTACCAGCCGATGTAGAGGAATGCAGCAACATCGAGCTTATTGCTCCTATTGTCAATGCCAACTTCTTGGAGAATGTTTCAGCAGATTTGTTGAAGACATGTATTGAATATCCAGAGTTCAATATGGAAGGAGAAGCAGCCATGGACGTAATTGCAGCTCTGAATTCGTCCCCCATTCATGCACCAAGATGGCAGCAAGCATGGGAACCTCTAGGACCAGCGTTACCTCATATATTGCCTTCCATTGAGCAAGCTCCTGCACTGGAACTTAAGTTGTTGCCTGAGCACTTAAAGTATGCTTTTCTTGGTGAATCCAAGACGCTTCCAGTAATCATTGCAGCTGACCTAAGTAATTATGAAGAGGAGCAGCTGTTACAAGTGTTAAAAGAGTATAAAACGGTTCTGGGATGGACTATTGCAGATATCAAGGGCATAAGCCCAACCATGTGTATGCACAGAATCTTTTTGGAGGAGAATTCCAAGCCCAGCATAGAAGCACAACGAAGATTAAATCCCAACATGAAGGAGGTTGTGCGTAAAGAAATTTTGAAACTCTTAGACGTTGGTGTGATTTACCCGATTTCGGATAGCAAGTGGGTTAGTCCGATTCAAGTAGTTCCAAAGAAAACCGGAATCACCGTGGTTAAGAATGAAGACAATGAATTGGTGCCAACAAGGCAGACAACTGGGTGGAGAGTGTGCACTGACTATCGCAAATTAAACTCTTCTACTCGCAAAGATCACTTTCCTTCGCCTTTTATTGATCAAATGATTGAACGGCTCGCAGGTCACTCACATTATTGTTTTCTTGATGGTTACTCAGGCTATAATCAGATTGCAATTGCTCCGGAGGACCAAGAGAAGACAACTTTTACATGCTCCTATGGAACCTTTGCATATAGACGCATGCCATTCGGTTTATGCAATGCTCCAGCCACATTCCAACGGTGCATGATAAGTTTTTTTCTGATATGGTTGAAAGAATTATTGAAGTCTTTATGGATGATTTCTCTGTTTATGGTTCTTCTTTTGATCATTGTTTGGAAAATTTGAAATTGGTGTTGGAAAGATGTAAAGAAACTAACCTTGTTTTGAATTGGGAGAAATGCCAATTTATGGTTAAACAGGGAATTGTGTTAGGCCATTTAATATCGAGCAAGGGCATTGAAGTTGACAAGGCAAAGATCGATTTGATATCTAAATTGCCACCCCCTACATCTGTGAAGGGAGTGAGGTCTTTCCTTGGACATGCCGGATTTTATCGACGCTTCATCAAAGACTTCTCCAAGATTAGTCGTCCGTTGTGCAATCTTCTTGCCAAAGATACTGCATTTGATTTTAATTCTGATTGTTTACATGCTTTTAATTCTTTGAAACAACTCCTCACTTCTGCACCTATTATCACAGCTCCGAATTGGAACTTGCCTTTTGAACTAATGTGTGATGCTAGTGATTATGCAGTGGGTGCTGTTTTAGGACAAAAAAAAGAGAAGCTTCCTCATGTCATCTACTATGCAAGTCGAACTTTGAATGATGCGCAGTTGAACTACACCACCACAGAGAAAGAGATGCTCGCTGTAATCTTCGCTTTGGAGAAGTTTCGATCGTATCTCATTGGCTCAAAAGTGATTGTATACACTGATCATGGAGCACTCAAGTACCTATTGGCGAAAAAAGATGCAAAACCTCGCCTTATCCGGTGGGTGTTGCTCCTGCAAGAATTTGATTTGGACATTCGAGACAAGAAGGGAGTTGAGAATGTAGTAGCCGATCACTTATCTCGCCTTCCACATGTCCAAGATGAAGAAGAAGACGTGTTGCCCTTAAATGAAAGTTTTCCTGATGAACAACTTTTTGCCATTCATGACGTGGTCCCTTGGTATGCCGACATCGCCAATTACCTTGTTCGTGAAGTCTTACCACCTGATGTGAGCACTCAACACAGAAAGAAGTTTCTCTCTACAGTGAAGCTTTATTTCTGGGACGATCCATATCTCTACAAATACTGCTCAGATCAAGTGATCAGACGATGTGTGCCCGCTACTGAACAAGAAAGCATTCTGAAATTTTGCCATAGTTACGCATGTGGAGGACACTTTGGGCCGAGTAAGACAGCTGCCAAAGTTCTACAAAGTGGATTTTTCTGGCCTACACTCTTCAAGGATGCATATTTGTTTTGTTCTACTTGTGATCGGTGTCAACGGTTAGGCAACATATCAAAGAGAAATGAGATGCCGCAACAGAGTTTATTGGTTGTGGAGCTTTTTGATGTATGGGGAATCGATTTTATGGGTCCGTTTCCCTCTTCTTTCAACAACCAATACATCCTTGTCGCTGTAGACTACGTATCCAAGTGGGTAGAAGCCATTGCTACACCAACTAATGATCACAAAGTGGTGCTGCGTTTTCTGCAGGGTACCATTTTTCCCAGGTTTGGCACACCTCGAGTAATTATTAGTGATGGCGGTCCACACTTTATCAACAAAGCCTTTGCTGCTCTCATGGTGAAATACAACATTAATCATCGTGTTGCTACTCCGTATCATCCACAAACGAGTGGGCAAGTTGAGATTTCAAATCGAGAGATCAAGAAGATTTTAGAAACAACGGTAAATGCATCGCGCAAAGATTGGTCTCTCAAGCTCAGTGATGCATTGTGGGCGTATAGGACAGCGTATAAAACGCCTATTGGAATGTCTCATTTCCGTTTGGTGTATGGCAAGGCTTGTCATCTTCCTGTCGAATTGGAGCATAGAGCTTATTGGGCTATCAAGAGGTTGAACTTTGAGTACCAAGCTGCAGGAGAGAAGCGAAAGCTTCAGTTAAATGAACTTGAAGAATGGCGGAACGAGGCCTACGAAAATGCCAAAATCTACACGGAACGCACCAAAAAGTTTCATGACAAAGCCATTATGCGAAAGGAGTTTGTACCTGGTCAGAAAGTATTGCTCTACAACTCCAGACTTCGTCTTTTTCCAGGCAAACTGCGTTCTAAGTGGATTGGTCCATTCGAAGTAACTCAAGTTATGCCTCATGGTGCCATCGAAATCAAGAATCTGCAAACTGGAGAGTTGTTCAAGGTTAACGGGCAGCGTCTCAAGCATTACTTGGATGCAACTTTACCCGAAATCAAAGAAGTTGCCTATTTTGAAGCCCCGTCATCTGTCACTCCTTAGACATCCGATGTAGTCTAGCTCATGACTATAAAGAAGCGCTTCTTGGGAGGCAACCCAAGCGTTCTAAATTTTCCTTTCTTTTTGTTATTTTTCATTTTAGTTTATTTTTGTTGGAGTCAGTTTTAATTCCTTTCATGCTCTCAGGAACCGTGGTCTACAATGATCCAGTTTGAGGGGAATACGTTACCGGCATGACATCTCATGTTCAATATTGCTCGTGCATGCTTCAATTAACAATCCCAGGAAGTTCTCATCCTTATCTTTACTTATGATCTTTGTTGTGTTTTATTTGTTTTACACATTGCGGACAATGTTTGATTCAAGTTTGGGGGAGGATCCTGATTTCTGTTTCTGTGTTCTGTTTTTGTTCTGTGTCATGCTGTCTATGTTTGCTTAAAACTGTTTTAATTGGAAAGGAATTTGAAGATTTTGCCCGCGTAGTCCTCTTCATTTTTTGTCTTCTTTCCAGCCATATAAAGATTATGAAAATCGGATTTTTCTGTCACAAGTTATGATCAAATCTTTGTCTAAAGGTCGAAATGCCTGTGGTTTATCATATTTGCACCGTGCTGTTGCAACTTCTGTTGGCATATGTTATTTTCCTTTGGTTATTTGTGCTATGTTTTGTCTTTTATTTAAGTCTTATACAAAAAAATCATAAAAAGTGTCAAAAATTCAAAAAGATTTTCTTTTTCGTGAGTCGTTTTCTTTTGTTAAGATCTTCCATAAGTCAATGATAATAGGTTGCTGTCTTTTAGGTCACCGACTTATTTGAATTTGTTCTTTTTATGTAAAAATTCAACTGCTTGATATGGTTAATCTAATTCTTACATGATCATTCTCAAGTTTATTTTATACCAATAACCAATGTCAGTATGATTATCTCCTACTTAGAGACTTATATGTGGATTTTAAGTGAAAACTATTTGAACCCTTGTGAGATTTTGAGCCTCTTGCATATTCTTTCTTGTGAGTTTCATGATTGCATTATCATTCACTAGAACTTGCTTCAATATCTCTCGAGGCAAAATCCTAAGTCATGCAACATTAGGGAGATGATTAAGGCCATGTTTGGACCGTTTGAGCCTTTCTAACCAACATTTTATGTTATATTATCCCTAGTTACCCTTTTGAAGCCAAACACTTACGCCTTTTCTTTCATCACCCACATTCATCCCTACCCATTTAGCCTATATTAGCCAGTCCATATAGCTTAAGGAATACCAAGGGGACGTCAATGAAGATAAAGGTTGGGTTCTACAACAAAGATGTGGCGTGTACCGAGGTACCATGTGTAGTATTATTTTGTTATTGTTATTTATACGAAAAAAAAAACAGAAAAAAAAAAAGAAAGAAAAGATATCAAAAGAAGTTATGAAATAAGAGTTTGAAATTGTCTCATCCTTATGACATGAGTCCTGGACGCCAATAATAGAAGATCTAAGTTTCAAAGAGGACCGACCGAAAGTACATGATAAGGATATCTTGGTATTTCTTAAGTGTTAGTTTTTCCCTTTCCATTCTTTGATAACTCTTACCCTAGCCTAATGTTATAACCCGTGTAAAGACCTTTGATCCTTGGTGTTGCATTGATTTACATTAGTGGAGAGACGATATGAAGAGCAAGCTTATGGGGTTTTATTTTGCATAGCATGATTTGAGTGAAACACTTTGCCCTTTAATGTGTGATTCCTTTGTGAGTGATATTCATGGTAGAGGATTTGAAGTGGAAGCTTTGGTTTGCATATACCTATCCGGGTTGAGTAAGTTGTATTGATATTGGTTATGTCACTCATTATGCTTGAGAATGTTGTGTAAGGTTGGTTAATTCGATTTTGAAAAATGTTTAATTCTCTTAAGTTGGTGACCGTCTCTAGATTGCTTTGAGGCTAATTTTTGGAAGGTCTATTGTTTTCCTTGTCTTTTATTTTGTTTTGCTTGAGGACTAGCAAAAGTTTAGTTTGGGGGTATTTGATAGGTGCATTATTTATCACATTTTCAGGTTAATTCTCCCTAAGTTTTGTTAAGGAATTGATTGTTGAAAGTACAACACCAACCCAATAATTAAGGGCCAGCCCATTTGGAATTATGAATGAGAAAATGCTAGAAAACTCTAGCAAAGAAGGTAGAAAGTTGAAAAGTCTAAGTCCACCGCCTTAGACTTAAGAAAATCTAGAAAAATGGTTTGTATGTAGAAAAGGCTAGAATCATCATAAATGTATAGGTTATTATGTAATGCCCATGTCGGTGGCATGCATAATAAGCTAGAATAATCTAGCAAATGCCTAGGTTGGTGTAGTATGTGCATGTTCATGCACTAGAAAACTCTAGTGATGGCATAGGTCGGCAAACATGCCCTATAAATATGGGTGTGGTGCTATGTAACCATGCAACCAAGAAATCAAGAAGTAACCAAGTAACCAACCAAGTGAGAGTGAGAAGTAAGAGTAGCCTTGTGAGGAGTGTGAGTGATCTAGAGTGTGTCTCTAGAAAGTGAATAAGTGTCATTGCTTCTAAGTTGTGTCCTTGTGAGTGTTGTAATATTTTGTGTGTGTAATACAAGTAATTTGTTTACTTGTGTTGTCTCTCCAACACTTGTGTTAGAGTTGTGTACTCTAAGTTTTTCCCAACATTGATTATAAAAGAGCCTTATTACTTTCCTTTTCTCTGTTTCTGTCAATCTGCGCATGCAGGACATTTTTGATGATAATTCGACTTTTCGGAGGAGTTTTGATGCAAGGACAATTGGAGAATGAGGCTATGAGGTGGAAGATCATTGTGTCCAAATTTCGTAATTTTTCATGGAGCCAAACGTTCCAGTTTTACAAATCAATCCCGCAGAAGTAACTTTCCCGTCAGAATTGCACAGCTACGGAAGAATGAAGATTTGGAGGCTTTCCCGATTTTTCCTAGTGACGTGGGATATATGCCTGGAAAGATAAGAGATAAAGCTACGTTTTCCATATTTTTACAGATTTTTCCAGAAGATAAATCGGACCCAAATCTGGAGTGCAAGTCAGATGCCGTATTTCCCATTCTTTCCTAGTTTGTTTCATTAATTACTTAGGAGTCTGTTTTCTTTTAGGATAGTTTTTTTTTTTTTTTTTGCATCATCCACTCACATGTCATGGTGAGATAGGCATTGCATCATTACTAAAAAAATCTGGTGGAAGTGAAACAAAGGGAAGGCCACGACATTGATGAATTTTATGAGGTATGCATGGTTTTGAGTGAACTTTTGGCCAATCCTTCTAGAAATTTATCTCTTCTTGCACTTTGTATTTGTTTCACCACATTTTTAGCATGTTTCTATCCTCATTTGACTTCAAATTCGTCCATCCATCTTGCTCATAACATATGTAATCCATTCCAAGCTCAAAACTGCTCCAAAATGCACCAAAATGCACTTTCTTGCTACCTTAGCCCTTTGGACCTACAAACACAAGAAAATAGCTTAAAGTACTAAAATAACTAAGAACTAATAATGTAAATGCAAGAAAACTAGTTAACTAAGTCGCATAAATATGCGTCTATCAAATTCCCCCACACTTAGTTTTTGCTAGTCCTCGAGCAAAACAAAGAAATAAAACAAAACAAAACCAACATAACCTAAACCTTCCAACGTTTGCTTTAGGGATTTCCAATGCACATGACATGTTAAGGATTATCATTCTCACAGATTTGAGTTAATTTAACACTTAAGCACATACTTAATCATAGTCACTACATACTAGTTCACAATTAACCAATTAAAACAATGTTTTGAATGTAGTAACATGCCTTAGAGAATTCCCTCAATCCTTACAAGATATGCACTCTATTTTCACTCAGATTTTCTAACTACACACCCTATACTAGTTATATGTGAGAGAATTGATGTGGATATAAAAACGAATGCTCACATATAAGTATCACAAAGAATGAAATTTCCGGAGTTAATAAGCATGTTTAGATATGATCTCATGAATGGAATGCTACTACTTAGATGCGAGAACCAATGACACCATATGCTCATACCAAATTCAAACTCCACAAATTGAAGCACATAACACTCAAGATAGAAGTTAAGGGTTGTAACGGGGCTTGGGGTATTGGTTTAACAAAGAAAGGATAGGGAAAACAAACGTTCTTCAAGCGTTAGTAAGCAAAGTAGTAAAATTGAGACTTAGAATTCACTTAGATTGCAGAAATTAACTTTAAAACATAAGGGGAAGATTTAAACAACTTTTTAGGGCCGAATTTATTGTTTTGGACCCTTACTTCAACACTTTGAATTCTTTTCACAACTTTTCAACTTTTTTTTTTTTTTTTTTTTTTCAATTTTTTTTTTTTCTTTTCTTTTCTTTCTACCCGTGCCTATGGCACACAATTTACAAAATAAAAATTTCCCCCACACTTGGTTTCTGCCACAAAGGAATTCAATTTGAATCATGCTTACTATACTTTAAGAACGAGGGTATGGATAGTCCTAATCTAGGCTAGGTGAGGATGATGTGGGTTAACAAAGAAAAGGCTAAACAAGGCTCAATGGGGTTAACACCTAAACATATAATGGAGTATGGTTTTACGGCTTTTTTTTTTTTTTTTGGCTATGGTGGTGGTCACTACACAACTTTATCTTTGAATATGTGTTATGCAAATCAATAACATGCTTTGAATGAATTGGGCATGAGTTCTAGCATTTGGAACTAAATGATGACACGCCTTCTAAGTAGCAACCAAGCAAAAAAATAATGAGATCATGCAACGACTTAAGAAAGCAACAAGTTCACAGATTATTAACTCTCCAAATAAACGTTTAGGCTCAAGTCTCACAAGGTTGTAGCGTTAGTTTGAGTTACTTCCTTCAAGCATGTTACAAAAACTAATTTTTCCTTTATGTGAATTCATAAGTTATAACCACAACCAAGCATAAACCAAAGAGTAAATCAAACTTTTATCCATGTTTATAACTTTCTTTAACCGTCATGCAATTACAAATCGAATCCTCATTATTGTGTTGGAAGGTACCCTACGACACAAACAACCACACAAAAACAACCCTCTTTGGGTTTTTAAAACAAATTTTTCAAATTTTTATGTGATTTTCGGATTTTTACTTCAAAACACACTAAAACACATCAAAACAACTTAAAAACACTTAAAAACAGCAAGGAACAAGTCTTTAAGTTAAGGGTGATAAAATCCCACGAATTTGCACCAAAAACACTTAGTTACCCCCCCACACTTAAATCAAACATTGTCCTCAATGTTTCAAGCATAAAATCACACTAAACAAAAAGAAACACACAAACAGCAACTAAAACAACTAAATAGGCAGATTAGAAAGATTCAACAAAGAGAAGGGTTTAGGAATGCAAATCTGGAATTGGAGTGATTCCTCGAGCTTCCTTTGTTGAATTGCATGGGTTGCCTCCCAAGTAGCGCTTTCTTTAACGTCTTGCAGCCGGACGATGCTTCTTTGAAGGGTTATGGAACCCCACGGTCTGGAGGGGTGTTTCCTCTACGCCTTGTCCTTCGAACCATTTCATGCTTTGGGTCCTTGAATGGAATGGGATAGTAATTCTTCTTGACTGGGCCATTGAGCATCCTACAATCCATGTGAATTCGCCCACCATCCGGGATATGCTTGGGTACCTGCACCCAAGTAGGGAACCATTTCTTAATTTTAATGGGAATTAGATTTGGATTAGGTGCCTTACCTTGGCGTTGTGATGAAGTGGCAGCAACATGAACTTTCTCCCCCTTGGTGCTCTCGGTCAAATTGGGTGTTTTAAGGGCAGTGGCCACGGGGTCCTTGTGCTCCACTCCAATTCCCTCATCTTGTATTGTTCTTGAAGCAAACTTTGTGTTAGGGGCTGAATGATCCGTCCCTATCTTTTCTATTGTATCAATAACACAACAAGAACGAACAACATTAGGAGTCTCAATGGATTCAGGAATTTTAAAACAAATCATATCACCACCAAATGCCATGGTTACTTCTCCTTTGGCTACATCAATCTTGGTTTGAGCTGTTTTCATGAAAGGTCGTCCAAGTAAGAGTGGTGATGATGGAGAGTGTGCCGAATCTTCCATGTCAAGCACATAGAAATCTGCAGGAAAAATCAAATGGTCTACCTGCACCAAAACATCCTCCAAAACACCTTTCGGATATGCATTAGATCGATCGGCTAATTGGATAATAACACCATCATTTTTAAGCTCTCCTAGATTCATCGATGCATAAACAGAATATGGCATGACATTAATAGAAGCACCTAAATCTAGCATGGCATGTTCAAACCTTGTATTACCAATTACGCAAGGGATAGTGAAACTACCTGGATCTTTGCATTTAGGCGGTAGCTTTCTTTGCAACAGTGCAGAGACATTCTCACTTACATGTACTACCTCTTTCTCCCGAATCCGTTTCCTTGTTGTACAAAGCTTTTTCAAGAACTTTGCATACTTCGGAATTTGCTTGATTGCATCCAAAAGGGGTATGTTGACTTGAACTTTCCTAAATGTCTCTAGAACATCTTTTTCCTCCTCTTCTTTCTTGGATTGCAAAAACCTGCCAGGAAAGGGCACATTTAGTGGAAAGAAACTAGAAGAATTCGAATTTGGACTTACCTTGACGGGTTGAGATGGTTTAGGGGCATGTTGTGGTTGCGGTAAGGGTGGTTCTACCCTTGCCGTGGGTTGGGCTCCATGTTCTTCTTCTTGCAGCAGCTTTTCATCCTCTATTTGACTTGATTTTGATGAGTTTGGATCAACCCTAACTTGCCTACCACTTCTCAACGTGATGGCCTTGGCGGTTTCAAATCCTCATTTGGGATTCGCAATGGTTGAACTAGGGAGCTTTCCATGTTCACGAAACTGCCCCATAAACTCGGCAATTTGCCCCACTTGCTTCTCCAACTCGTCCATCCTTTTGTCTTGGTTTTGCATAGCCTTAGCTTGATTTTCCTGCCCATTAGACAACTTAGTTAGTATCTTAAGAAGTGCATCATTGTCAAGAGACATACCTGAAGTACTTGGGCCAGATTGGGACTGATTTTGAGGTGGGTCGTTGGGTTTGGTGAAGAACCCCGGGGGTTGTTGCCTAAAGCCTCCTTGGTTTTGAGGTTGTTGGGGCTCCCTCCACTTGAAATTTGGGTGGTCTCTCCAACCGGGATTATATGTGTTTGAATATGGATCGTTCCTTGGTTGGTTTTGACCTTGAAACCCAATTGCATGGGCGCTTTCCCATCCCCCATTTTCAATCAACTGTGGACACTTTTCAGAGGCATGTCCTTGGATGGAACATACGCCACATACATTTGGTCCTTGCATCTTCATGCCCTCGGCCATCTGAGACACAAGAGAAGTAAGATTAGCTAATTGCGAATGAAGATCGGAAGTTGAACTTACCTCATTAACTTGATGCCGTGGGGGTCCCCTTTGGCCTACTCCCTCGTATTGTTGAGCGTTCAACGCTCGATTAGAGATCAAGATCTTGGCAGCCATGTGTGTTTTGTCCACCAATGCTCCTCCCGCTGAAGCATCAAGCATTTGACGTTCTAGAGGTAGGAGACCCTCGTAGAAATATTGCAAAAGCAACTCCTCCTTCATCTGATGCTGTGGACAAGAAGCAACAAGTGATTTAAATCGGTCATAATATGTAGGAAAAGACTCACCTTCTTCTTGTTGAATTCCGCTTATCTTTTTGCGTAGGAGGATGATGCGAGAAGTTGGAAAGAACTTCTCTAAGAATGCTCTCTTCATACTCTCCCAAGATGTGACAGTGCCGGGAGCTAACTCGTATAACCAATCCTTGGCTTTATCCATCAAAGAGAATGGAAAAGCCTTCATCTTCAAAATACTTCCGTCAACATTAACGGGAGTCATACTAGAACAAACTACTTCAAATTCCTTCAAATGTTTGTTAGGATCTTCCATGGACAAGCCATGGTATTTAGGAATATGATGAAGCAAACTTGACTTTAATTCAAACTCTTCCGTCTTACCTTGGGCAGCCGGGGGGTATTGGATGCACAAGGGTGCGGCATTATCCAATCCTGAGGCCGAAAGCTCTTTGAGTGTACGGTTGTCCACCTCCATGTCGTTTTCTGCCTCCTCCTTTTCTTCAAATTCGGATTCAGAACTAGAACTAGGTGGACTAGGTTCTGGTACTTTTCTTTTCCTTCTCAAAGTTCGTTCAAAATTGGCGTCAAACTCCGATATATGTGCATGAACTGGTTGAGAACTACGAGTCATAAACTAGTACCTGAAATAAACAAAATCAAATGAAATTAAAACTAAAATTAAAACACACGAAAAAAAGAAATAAAAAGAAACAATGGGGATTTAGCAAAGTTGCTAATCCCCGGCAACGGCGCCAAAATTTGATGCGAAAATAAATTAACACACAAATTAAACCCTCTTTTTGACAATTGTAGTATAGATGTAAGTAGGGTATCGTTCTAGGCCGGGGATTAGGAGGGCTTGCTAAATCCTCTCAAAAACATAAAAACAAAGTTACAAATGTAAATAAAAGACTTTAAAAGTAAAGGGGGATTTGGATTTGATGAATTTAGAAACAAAACATAAACTTTGGATTTGATGAATTTGGTTTAAATAAATGGATGGAAGGTTAGCTAAGGGGTTCTTCTCCACACATGTCTTGCTTGCATACAAAATGATTTCCAATTGCATTTCAATAACTTATTAATTCTCAATGCCCCAAGTTAATTAGGTACGCTTAAATTAACCCTCAGATTTTCCTACTTTTATTGAGTTGGATGATTGCATACGACAACCCAAAGCATTCTTCACAAGTTCCCTACATGAATTGCATAATAGAGATACAAGCAAGAATCATTAAGTTCTATGAAAATCATAAGCATTGACGAGGCATTCATAACTATGGAATACGCATGTTACTCTTGCCAAGAATTTACTTAACGCGATTGTGACTAGCAACCTTCACTACTTGTGAATATAAGTTCATGACAATTAGGTGAAACTCCCTTATATTCTAGCATCAAATTCATGCATGCAAACTAAGTGTCGACCCTCAATCAACATACACAAATCAGTTTTTATACGAACGGATAAGTAAATTGAATTCATAACTTATGAAACGCAATTAAAAGTAATTAAATCATATAGCAAGCAAGGACATGTGTTTCGAATTCCCCCCTAGCTAAGGGGGGTTTAGTTCCTCATTATTACAAAACAAAGATAAACAAATTTAAACATTGAAAAACAAAGGAAAGAAAGCACCTAAACGTTCCAACGATCCATGTTGGATAGCAAGCGCGTCCAACGATCCATGGTTTTGGAATGGATTACATATGTTATGAGCAAGATGGATGGACGAATTTGAAGTCAAATGAGGATAGAAACATGCTAAAAATGTGGTGAAACAAATACAAAGTGCAAGAAGAGATAAATTTCTAGAAGGATTGGCCAAAACTTCACTCAAAACCATGCATACCTCATAAAATTCATCAATGCCGTGGCCTTCCCTTTGTTTCACTTCCACCAGATTTTTTAGTAATGATGCAATGCCTATCTCACCATGACATGTGAGTGGATGATGCAATGCTTAGCTAACCATGACTATGAGTGGATGATGCAATGCTTAGCTAACCATGACATGTGAGTGGATGACTCAATACCTAACCCACCAACAATTCCCACTCTTTGCCATGCTCACCTACTCAATTCCACCAAAATTTTGTGTTAAACAAGTCCATCCTCTTCCTATAAATACCATGGTAGCAACCTCATTCAAATAATCAAGAAATAAACCATTCTCCAAGCCTTGCCTTGCCTCTCCCTACATATCTAAACCCCTTCCCATCCATTCCTCCAAATAACCAACCCTTCAACATCATTCCAACCTTGTTGTTGCGGCAAAGAGAAGGAGAAAAGTCCTTGGACGCGCTTGCTATCCAACATGGATCGTTGGAACGTTTAGGTGCTTTCTTTCCTTTGTTTTTCAATGTTTAAATTTGTTTATCTTTGTTTTGTAATAATGAGGAACTAAACCCCCCTTAGCTAGGGGGGAATTCGAAACACATGTCCTTGCTTGCAATATGATTTAATTACTTTTAATTGCGTTTCATAAGTTATGAATTCAATTTACTTATCCGTTCGTATAAAAACTGATTTGTGTATGTTGATTGAGGGTCGACACTTAGTTTGCATGCATGAATTTGATGCTAGAATATAAGGGAGTTTCACCTAATTGTCATGAACTTATATTCACAAGTAGTGAAGGTTGCTAGTCACAATCGCGTTAAGTAAATTCTTGGCAAGAGTAACATGCGTATTCCATAGTTATGAATGCCTCGTCAATGCTTATGATTTTCATAGAACTTAATGATTCTTGCTTGTATCTCTATTATGCAATTCATGTAGGGAACTTGTGAAGAATGCTTTGGGTTGTCGTATGCAATCATCCAACTCAATAAAAGTAGGAAAATCTGAGGGTTAATTTAAGCGTACCTAATTAACTTGGGGCATTGAGAATTAATAAGTTATTGAAATACAATTGGAAATCGTTTTGTATGCAAGCAAGACATGTGTGGAGAAGAACCCTCTAGCTAAAGCCCATCATCCATAGTTTTTAAGTTTTAGTTATTTGTTTTACTTTCACTTCACAAGAACCAAATCCCCCCTTTTACTTTCTTAGAAAAGAAAAAAATAAAAGCTGCTGAGTGCAGCGTGGTAGGTGTGTACGAAGACAAGGTGGAGGGGGGATGGCAGAAATATAAAGGGTTTGGACAGAAGTCAGAAAGAGAGGGGGGGATAAGGAAAGAAGAAGGCTGCCTTTAGGCAGCTGGCAGGGTGAGCACGGAGCAAGAAATACTGGGTGGACAGCTGCCTTAGGCAGCAGGATAAAGGAAAGAAGAGACTGGGGGAGCACGCTGCCTTAGTGCAGCGAGAAGGAAAGAGGACAGGGGGTTGACTGATGAGAGAGCTCTAGGTGTGAGGGAGCAGGCGAGCTGCGGAGACAGAGACGTGGCAGCTTGGGACTGACGTGCTGCCTGGGACGGAAAAGCAGGAAGGAGATCAGCGAGGGGAATAAGACGAGAGACAGAGCAGCGTGGGAGAGGCAGCACGAAGAGAGGACAGCTGCCAGCTGGCAGCGTGTGAAGGACTGCTGCCTTGGCAGCGTGAGAACCAGCTGGCGGAAGAGAGGAAGGTCAGCACAGCAGAAGCCCTTGGCAGCTGACAGGTGACTGCCTTTGTGCAGTCAGCGCGAAGAGGAGCACGGAAGGCAACAGCGTGAGCTGGACACGGAGGCAGCGTGCAGGCGGAAAGACTTGACGGAGGAAGGTTGGAAGGCATGCAGTGCATGCATGTTCAGTCAGCAAAGGAAAGCCAAGCAGGAACCAACTCTCCTCTCTCGGTTTATTTTTCCTAAACTCACGTTTTATTTTTGTTTTAATTTATAAACATGTGTAATTAATTTGTTTTGGCTAGAGGTTAATTCAAAACCATGGATATATTTGTAATATGAATTGATTACCTTCAGTTGTGATTTCTGAATTGTGATTTAATTTGCTTAACTGCTTGATTGATAACTTATTTTTGTATGTCGATTAAGGATGCATACTTAATTTACATGCATGAATTTGATGCTAGAATATAAGTGAATTTCACCTAATCGTTATGAACTTATATTCACAAGTAGTAAAGGTTGTTGACCACAATCGTGTTAAGTAAATTCTTGGCATAAGTTTCATGCAATTCATAGTAACGAGTGCCTCGTCAATGCTTATGATTTTCATAAACCTTAATGATTCTTGCTTGTATCTCTATTATGCAATTCATGTAGGGAACTTGTAGGGAATGTTTTGGGTTGTCGTATGCAATCATCCAATCCATTAACTTAAGGAAAATATGAGAATTAATTTAAGCGGACCTAATTAATTTGGGGCGTTGAGAATTTACAATTTATTGAAAGAACAACTGAAAATCAATTTAGGTTGCATATGTGGCATGTGTGGAGAATAATCCTCTAGCCAGTCCGTCGTCCATCCATTCACCTTAATTTTATGTTTTTGTCAATTCTGTAATTTATTTAAGTTTAATTTACTTTTCATCAAAAATCAATCCCCCATTTATTTTAAAGTGTTAGATTTGTTAGAAATCAATTTAGTTTGTATTTTCTTGAGTTTTGAATTATTTTGAGTCTTTGGAATTGTTTTGGTTTATTTGTTAGTTTTGTATAAAGATTTAAATAATTTATGATATAAAAATATTAGAAAATAAGAGTAAAGTAAGAGTTATTAAAAGATTTTAAGAATTATTTGAGAATAAAAATATATATTTTATTATATTTTATAATTTTTTTTTTTTTTTATTTTTTTAAAAAAAAAATTAAAATTTTTTTTATTTATTTCAAATTTTTTTATCTTTTCTATATATTATATATTTTATAAAAAAATATATTAAAATTAAATTTTATTCTCTATTCTAATATGAATCTTACAATTACATATTAATTTCAATTTCATCTATTAATTTTATTTTTTAAAATAAAAATTTAATTATTTATATTAAATAATTTTATAAAATATATTTACTTTATTAAAAAAAAAAAAGTTTTAAATATAATATGTAAAATATATTTATTTATACAACCAAGGAGGTCAACAAGAATCCGAAAGCCAAATCCTAAATACGCCAACGTAGCCATAGAAGAAGAAGCAGTTGAACCTGAGTTGCTCAAAGTTGGGAGAAGAGGTCACTGCAGTGAAGCTAAATCAAGCTTGGAATCTAATACCAAGGCGAAGAGATGTGAAACCCATATCATGCAAATGGGTGTGCAAGAAAAAGCTTTGTCGTCAACTCGGCATGGAGGAAAGAATGAGCTGGTGTTGAGGGGGAGTGTTGAAAGTACAACACCAGCCCAATAATTAAGGGCCAGCCCATTTGGAATTATGAATGAGAAAATGCTAGAAAACTCTAGCAAAGAAGGTAGAAAGTTGAAAAGTCTAAGTCCACCGCCTTAGACTTAAGAAAATCTAGAAAAATGGTTTGTATGTAGAAAAGGCTAGAATCATCATAAATGTATAGGTTATTATGTAATGCCCATGTCGGTGGCATGCATAATAAGCTAGAATAATCTAGCAAATGCCTAGGTTGGTGTAGTATGTGCATGTTCATGCACTAGAAAACTCTAGTGATGGCATAGGTCGGCAAACATGCCCTATAAATATGGGTGTGGTGCTATGTAACCATGCAACCAAGAAATCAAGAAGTAACCAAGTAACCAACCAAGTGAGAGTGAGAAGTAAGAGTAGCCTTGTGAGGAGTGTGAGTGATCTAGAGTGTGTCTCTAGAAAGTGAATAAGTGTCATTGCTTCTAAGTTGTGTCCTTGTGAGTGTTGTAATATTTTGTGTGTGTAATACAAGTAATTTGTTTACTTGTGTTGTCTCTCCAACACTTGTGTTAGAGTTGTGTACTCTAAGTTTTTCCCAACATTGATTATAAAAGAGCCTTATTACTTTCCTTTTCTCTGTTTCTGTCAATCTGCGCATGCAGGACATTTTTGATGATAATTCGACTTTTCGGAGGAGTTTTGATGCAAGGACAATTGGAGAATGAGGCTATGAGGTGGAAGATCATTGTGTCCAAATTTCGTAATTTTTCATGGAGCCAAACGTTCCAGTTTTACAAATCAATCCCGCAGAAGTAACTTTCCCGTCAGAATTGCACAGCTACGGAAGAATGAAGATTTGGAGGCTTTCCCGATTTTTCCTAGTGACGTGGGATATATGCCTGGAAAGATAAGAGATAAAGCTACGTTTTCCATATTTTTACAGATTTTTCCAGAAGATAAATCGGACCCAAATCTGGAGTGCAAGTCAGATGCCGTATTTCCCATTCTTTCCTAGTTTGTTTCATTAATTACTTTGGAGTCTGTTTTCTTTTAGGATAGTTTTTATCAGACTTATGAGGGTTTTATTGGAGGATATAAATAGGGCCCGAGGTTGTCCCAGAGGGGGGGAAAAAAAGACGAAATACACAAGGAAGATTCGTCCAAAGTGAAGATAGACTGTTGAGTGTGTTCTTACCATTCTTTTCCGGATTTTATTTTGTTTCTATGATTTCTTTTGTGATTTTTATTATGACTATGTGTAACTAAACTCTTCTTCTAAGGTTTATGAAGAAGCCATGACATGATTATTCCCAAAGTATCTTGTTGATTATTATCTGATTACATGCCATGTTTAGTTCTTAATCTTTGTGCTTAATCTATTCTAGATTTACATGTTCTTGTGATTGGCCATCATTGTGAACTTGTTTCTAGATAATTAGATAAATCTGAGAGGATGACCAATATCAATTAGGTTTATTGGAACTAAGATTAGGAAGAGTAGACAAACTAGTGAGGATAACCAATATCAAACTAGTCCTGCTTGGTTGACATAATTCTTCTGTGCTTAATGGGTTTGTATGTGTTTAACTGTATGCCTAACCAATAGGATATAGTTTTCATGTATAGGCACACGAGTTGATGCCTGACCAAGGATTAATTCATATCTTAGAAAGAACAACCTTAAATATTGGCATGGTAATTGGATAGTAATTGGCTTGAAGAAAAGGGAATAGGATTGTTATTGGTGGATTCATAACCTTAGGCTTTCATCACATTAAATTCTTTTAAACTTTCTTTTGTTGCGTGTTTTCGTTATTCACATTCTTAGTCTAATTTGAAGTAAAGTTTCAATTATTTTTCATAATCAATTAATCAATCATTCGTTCCTTAGTTAAGTTAAGTTTCGCGTAATCAACTGGTTGAATTGGCATTAAAAGCAATCTCTGTGGGATCGACCTCGTATTTGCGTTTATTTCTACAATTGATTCGTGCGCTTGCGAGTTTAATTTGGTTTGAATTAATATATTATTTAGGTTAGTTTAAATTTACATCACATGTGCTTATTGTATTGTGAAAATCATGGAGTTTAAGATGCATGCTTATTGTATATGAATATTTGTGATTTCATTTATGATGCATGCTTTCGCCATTATGTTTTGGTTGAAATCACAAATAGGGAGGAAGATGAACTTTGAGTTCTCCAGAAGAAATAGTGGTCTTGATTATCTCATTTTAATCAAGACATATTGTTGTGATATATATCCAGACATTATCAAAATTTGGTTGATCTTGCTCGATAGATATTGAACTATATATTGAACTAGTTTGGATCAAATTGAATGCAAAAATATTGTGCTTGCTATTCTGATTTTGATCATTGTTGAAACTGGTGATTTTGGGTTTATGTGAGATAAGTTTTTCTGAATGGATTGTGACTATCTTTTGATACATAGACTGTTTTGCATAATGGTTTAGGTGTATATAACTAAACTGAGATTATGCAATAGGTAAGGAATCGGGAACCAATTGGTTCATATCTCCGGTTTCTTTATCAGCTGTGCAGTATATTCTGCTTATGCTTAAGTGGGAGAATCATATGTTTGAATGTAAGCATAAGGCTAAGAGTATTTAGGCCGGCCATTATAATTCATATGGATGCTTAAAAACCAGTTTATGGTTTTATTGAAGCAATTGGTTGAATTATTTGTGTTACTTAATTTGTTTAAGTAATGAGAAGGATCCTATTATGTTAGCATTCAAAAGGAAACGAATTTGGTTTCCATATGGATTTTGATTAGTCATTCATTGTATTGGAATGATTTTTAGTTAATACAGTTGCTATTAACTTGTACTTAACTTGGTTGTGTTGAGTATGGCCTAGATAAGTGGGAGCAAATTGGTTTGGTTTTGCTATAATGGTTCACATAATTACAAAGTGCAAATTAAGTATGTTGTAACTTTTGAGTTTTTGCGATGTAACAGAAAAGATTCTGAAGTTCAATACCTTAAAATGCATAGGTAAGTTGTATGTGAGGTTAAGCTTTTGTTATCCAAAAGATTTGGTGATATGATAAAGCTGTTGATTGATATAACTGTGCTATTCATACAATCATGAATAATTTTAAGAGCTTACTGTCAAGAATGTTTGATATTTTTTATTTTGGGCTATATGAGTGGGAGTAGACGTCTTGGTTTACTCTTGAGCTTAGATACATTGCTATAAACATGAATTGGACATTGTGAGTTATAAGTTAAATTTGTATTTTGTGTTGCAGATGCAATTATAAATTCATTGTTTTGGTTTATGTAAGCTGGTTGTATCTATGTACTAGTGTGTTGATGAATGACTTATGTGATCACCTTTATATTGAATTTGAGATGATTATTTACTGTTGTGAATCATACTCAAGTGGGAGAATGTTAGAGTATGAGTGTGATTCTCACAGTTTAGTAATAATCATTGTTATTTCAGATTGGTATAAAGAGGTCTTAATGTGTTTATAAGAGTTAATTCAACTTTGGTTTGGATTGAAACTCTACTGTTGGCTTGAGAATAGAACTCATACTTGTACAAGGATTTGGTCTTGTATTCCTTGTAGGATTATTATAGGGTAATCCAGATTTTGTAGTATAAAAACCACAAGCCTCTGCTCTCACAAAAACACGCTCTTATTGTTCCAATTACCTATAACTTGGAGAGCATTGAGTTTTGCAGAGAGAAGAAGGTTGTGTGTAGAGGGTGTCTTGGTATGCGTCCATGTGACAGTTAAAGAAGATGGAGAAGTCGGATTGTACATGCAGTGCCACGACTTGGTGCTTTACGTGTCCTGCTGTATTGAACCCATTTCCTCCTTGATACCCTAGCAGTCATGGCTTCTTCTTCTGCATCGAATTATGCAGGTATGTTTTCTTCTTGTCCTTGCACTGCAATACTGTTCTTGTGTTTCGTGATTTAATAGCATATCTATGATCTATGGTCTATGTTAAGTATCTGTCTTACAGAAGATTATCTCCTATCAGTCGCTCGCCACAGCCTCGAAAGTATGATAATTGTAACACAAGACAATTGATATGAAAGTACTAATATATATTCTTGATGACTTAACACTTACTAATGTTGACAGCTACTGATACATACAGCTTTATGCATGATGTTGAGCAAAAGTCCTCGAGCCTACCCATACTTGTGGATTAAAATACATAATTTGTATTTTATTATGAGAACTAAGTTAATACCTTACAACCCACCACCGCATCCCCTTTTTCGCTGTTATTTCTCCTCCCTCAACCCAACGAGCTGCCAACAACCTGCTTCTCCCAACCAAACACTGCAGACTGCAACCCAGCCAGACCCCTCCCTCAACTAGCAGTGCAGCCAACCCATTACAGATCTCCAGGACTACAACCATATTTCATGATTTTGTTTGTTTTCATGGAAGTGGGGTGGGTGGGCTGAGGGGAGGATTACGAAAATGGTGGGATATGGCTATGGAGCGCCCGCTGGGCTGAGTGGAGGTTTGATTTCATCGCCGAAAAAGTTCATCGTCATCGGCCTCATCATTCCGGATCTTCCCTTTCGCGGAAGCTATGGTTATGTATGGAGCGCCTACTGGGTTGATTTTCTTTTTCTTCAAAAAGATTTAGAAGGTTAATTATGTAATTAAAAATGGAAAAATAACATTGTGGGTCCCACGCACATGCCACGTAATCAGACTATGTATGGAAAATAAACGGGGTTAGGCTCTGGACTATTGCTAAACATTTTGTCAAATTCAGAGGCCAAATCTAATGAATTTTTAGTTCAGGGATCATTAATTCAATTAAGTCATAGTTCATGAACATTTTACAATCTCCTTGATTAATTAAAATGTCACTTGAGTAAATAAAATAAAAATGGGTTTTTATCACAAATTGTCCTTGAAATTGAAAATCGATCAATGTAGTCCCTGAAAATGGTCATTGCAAATCAATGTGGTCATTCTGTCACAATTCCGAAAAAAAATTATGTTATGTGCTGATGTGACACATAATTGGGTTCCACAAATCTAGTTAATTATTGCTATGTAGATTAAAAATTATTGTTTTATTGGCACCTCATATATTGATGAATACACTCCACATAAAATTTAAATATCAAATGCCTTGTATGCTCTAATATGAAATGACTTACATGCCCTAATTCTTATTTCTCTCACCACTATGGATTTTGGGTTATTCTAATCATCCAGTTTTGAAAATTTGCCTACAATTTCATTCTGGTTTTGTTCAAGTTGATTAAAAAACCTGTTTAATTTTTGGGAAATTTTGGTGTTTGAATATGTGGGGTGCTGTAAAAAATGGTGACAGAAAATTTGGGGTTGTTGCAAGCACTATGTATTGGACCATGTTAATGGCGCATTCATGTATACAAAAAAGACAAGCCTCAATTTTTCTTCCCAGAAGTTGCTTCTCTCAAAGAAAGGGTTTTCAGGAGGCCTTAAGATGAGCAGTTTCTTAGTGCATTGCCTCTGAGAGTCACAATTTAAGAGTTGCATTTCTCGTTTCGAAATTGGTTTCTCCTCAGATATGCCCTAGTATTGTAGCAAGTGGGGTGTGAGGGTAATTTGGGTAACTAAATGGGGTGTATTAAGATAATGTTTAGTTTAAAAAGTAAATGTAGGGTTTTTTCATGTGGAGTGTAAACAGCAATTTGTGGGATGTTAATAAAAAAAGCCATTAAAAATATTTAAATAATAATAAAAGAAATTTTTCAAAATAAAATTAAAAAACAAGAAAAAAATTCCAGTGGTCTTCTTCGCGCAAGCTTGCTGCCATGGCATCCCTCCCCACCAAAAGCATCCACTCCCAGCAAAAGCAAAAAGAACCAATGGGGAAGGTGGGTTTTTTTGAAATCTTCTGCTACTCGTCATAATATTGGTGTGGGGCTGTCGATCTAGGCCTCGGGTGCAGCGGTAGGTAGGAGGATAAGATGGGGAGAAGGTGATGTATGCTGGAGTCAGAGACGGAGAAGATGGTTTGGTTCGATTGGGTGGTGAGGTGGTGTCGATTATGTTTCAATGGGTGATGGTGCTGATGGTCGAGTGCCAAAAATCGAGTCATGGTAGGCAATGCTGCCATGTCAGCTGAGCCTTCGTGAGGAAGAAGATGGAACTTTTTTTTTTGACTAAAAATTGTTTTTTTATTATTTAAATATTTTTTAATCCACATGACAATATTTAATTAGATTTCTGGAACCCAATGATGTGACATATAAGCACATAACATAATTTTTGATAGATTTGTGACATAATGACTACATTGATTTGCGACATCCAATTTCAGGAATTACATTGATCGATTTTCAATTTCAGGAACCATCTTAATAGATTTGGTCAATTTCAGATATCATTTGAGATGAAAACCCAAAAAAAATTGAATACTTGGTGAAAAAAGTAAATGCTTCACAAGAACAATTGGATCCCATTATAAGAAATTCAAAGTTCAATCTCGAGGGTTGCCAAGAGTTTGTATAGAAATTCAAAGTTAAAAAAAAAAACGTAATGTTTTGATATATGTGTGGATTTTTTTTAGTAATTGACTTTGTAACCCATTTTGTTAAGAACACGCACATTTGAACTCAAGGTTCCGAGTTTGATTCATTCTTTCCATAGTATTGTTTGCATGAAATTTTTTGTTTGAGTACAATGATATACTTTACACCAAAGGGAGTGAGAGTTCGGCTAAGCTACACAATGGGCAACCTAATTTAGTATAAAATTCGCTTATTCACGAGAACAGATAAAAGCTTGCTTTTCAGTAATCATCAACATAATAAAAAAACATCACGATTATCATGTTGCAACACCTGCAAAGCATGAGAACATGGAAAACAATTATGCTGCCATTGCACACATGAGCATGTCCTATCATCCAAACAAAAAACAAACTGATTCCACTCCGTCCTTACTTCAAAAACATCCATATCAGAACGACTAATCATCCAATGGATGCCCTCCTTCAACAACAACTTCAACTCATTTTCTTTCTTTGGACACAAAATCGTATGAATGGTCTGACCAAATATTCTCTTCTCAGCCATACTAACCATCAGCCGAACTCTAATGTCTTCAAGAAGATCTATAAGTGGCATGCAACGACTATTCGATACCTTGGTGTTAAAAGATTCTGCATTGCTCATCGATCCTCATCTCTTACCAGGAAAATGGGCAATAGCATAGTTCTCTTTTGGCAAATCACACAAAAAATTCTTCACATGCCCTTGCCCGTTATCGTTGAATTTTGCCATGCAGTCATAAAAATCAGATGGAGTACATGCGTACGCACAATTTGCCAAAAGATTCATCATTTTCTTCTTTAGTCCCTCATTAGCAACCTTTGGAAATAAAGTACTGACATTCTGTTTTAAATTAACAATACAAAATGAATGTGGAAAGTCGGGAAAGAATTCTCGAATGCTCTTCAAAATACCATCATGTCTATCCGACATAAATGTGATCGCCCTCCCTTGATGCCTTAATATACCAGATAATATTGATAAGAACCATCTCCAATTTTCTATCGTTTCTGAATCAACAGTAGCATAAGCAACTTAAAAAATATTTGCACAATATAAGTGAAAATGCACTGTCAAATGTCAACTACTTCTGAAACTGTGATTTAACTATTTATTAAACTGTGTTTGAACTACTTCTGCAACTTTTTTCCTTTATTTGAAAATAAAATCAGAGACCTATGCACAAAAAAAAAAAAGCAGATACAGTTAAGTATCAACTATCTATGAGACTGATTGAACTATTTCTATAAATGTCATCGAACTATTTCTTAAATTGTTCTTCAACTATTTCTGGATATGCTTCGTTTGCATAGTAAAAAAAACAGAAACAAATAATATCGAATATAAAAGTATGAAATTATTAACTCACCATCGTTGCCATTTTTTGCACAACAAGATAGAAGTGTTCCCTTGTATTTACTCTTGATAAAAGTACCATCAATGAATAAAATCGGGCGACAAAACATGAAACATTTTATCCATGCATCAAAAGTAATAAACAAACAAAGAAATCTTTTGCTCTCCAGTATAACTTCAAGCTCAAAAACAGATCCATGATTGCTTGAACGAGCATATTCAACATACCAAGGCAAGAACTTGTAAGCATCAATATCATCAACATTTAACTCAAAAACTGCCCTCTCTTTGCCAAAGTATGTAGTAGAATAATCAATATCTAATCCATAAAACAGTTTTAAGTTTGAAATGATCTCCTTCAGTTTAATAAGAGGATTTGATTAAACCTTATCCTTGATGAGAGAAACAACAAACTGTCGTCCAACAACTTTGTTTTTCTTCTTTCAAATCATACCCTTGCATGTATGCACATTATGCAACTTCCGAATAACAAAAAAGTCATTAATATCACACTTGGATGCATACACACGCCAAAAATAACCATCAGATTCCTTCCTTGAACACTCAGCATTAATGCGATTCTTATCATTCTTCAAATACTTCAAATCAAAACCATATTCAACAGAAAACTTATTTAACCTATCTCGGAAATCAACAGAACCTGACAAGTCCCGAGGACATCGGGATGGTCACGTGTTGGCCGACACCCAAGGGTGACGAAAGCCATTTATTGAATGCAAATGCTGAAAACAAGGAATAGATAAGACTTATAAATGTAAAAATAATGAATATGCATTTAAAGAGCGTGTTCAGAGTACACATCTAATCTAGAACACTAAATGAAATAATATAAAATTGAATGAAACAAAGGATGGGTCATACACCAAGAGGACTCGAAGATTCCGATGCGGAAATGTCTTGACGCTGAGATTGTATGCCTCGATTCTAATCCTGAAGGGGGTGCAAAATAAACATGAGTGGACCAAATTGATATAGATATAATAAAACAGTTATCAACATACTAACCCCCAGGTTTTATGAAAACACATGTGAAAACACATATAACATGATAAAAATAGGTTTTCCAAAACCTAGCATGTCGTGCAATGTCTCAAAACATATCTTGTATATATAGTAATCACTAGTGAATGTTCAATCTCACTTCAGGCCCCATGCCAGCTCCCCGTCACTGTGCTAATTGCCAGAGGAAAATAACATTCAGGCCCCGTGCAAGCTCCCCGTCCCTGTGCCAATTTGCCAGAAGAAAATCACATTCAGGCCCTATGCCAACACCGTAACCTCGCTCGTGACGGAAATCTATCCCTCGCCTCGTAGCGGAATAGCTAATTAATAGAATAATTTCCTAATTGATTAGCTAATTAATATAATAAAAGAGGAATGATTTGGGAGTCACCTTGTGGATAGGATTTGATGAGGATGGATGAAATAAGTTTTGAATTGTTACCTATTTTGGGCACTTTTGACTTGGTTGAAGGATGATTGCCCACTGCTCGCGCGTAGGAATCCAGATGTGCCTTGAGGGTAATTTTGTCATTTTAACCGAAAAATTCACGTGTCGCCTTATGATTATTTTTGGCTCTACAGTCATGACATCCTTCCCCACCAAAAGCATCCACTCCTAGCAAAAGCAAAAAGAACCCATAGGAAAGGTGGGTTTTTCCGAAATCTTCTGCCACTCGTTAGAATTATTGGTGTGAGGCCGTCGATCTAGGCCTCGGGTGCAGTGGTAGGTTGGAGGATGAGGTGGGGAGAAGGTGGTGTACGCTGGATTCAGAGATGGAGAAGATGGTTTGGTTCGATTGGGTGGTGAGGTGGTGTCGATTATTTTTCAATGGGTGATGGTGTTGATGGTCGAGTGCCAAAAATCGAGTCATGGTAAGCAAGGCTGCCATGGCAGTTGAGCCTTCGCAAGGAAGATGATGGAATTTTTTTTTTCCAACAAAAAAATTGTTTTTTTTTGACAAAAAGATTGTTTTTTTTTATTATTTAAATATTTTTCAATCCACATGGTAATATTTAATTAGATTTGTGGGATCCAATGATGTGTCACATCAGCATTGTGACGGAATGACCACATTGATTTGCGACACCTAATTTCATATACTACATTGATTGATTTTCAATTTCAATGATCATCTTGATGGATTTGGTAAATCAGGGACTATTTGTGACAAAAATTCAAAAAAAAAAAAATGGAAACTTGGTGAGAAAAACAAATGCTTCACAAGAACAATTGGATCCCATGATAGAGAAATTCAAAGTTCAATCTCTAGGGTTGCCAAGAGATTGTACATAAATTCAAAGTTAAAAAAAAACGTAATGGTTTGAAAAATGTGTGGATGTTTTTTAGTAATTGACTTTGTAACCCATTTTGTTAAGAACATGCACATTTGAACTTGAGGTTCCGAGTTGGATTCATTCTTCTCATAATATTGCTTGCATGAATTTTTTTGTTTGAGTACAATGATATATTTTACATTAAGGAGATGAGGAGTTCGGCTAAGTCACACAATGAGCAACCCAATTTGGTATAAAATTCGCCTATCCACGAGATTCGAACTTAAGACATCTCACTTACAAGTGAAAAGGAATACCACCAAACAGCAATACTAAGTGACTTGCTTACATAAAATTAGGAGAAATATATATATATATATATATATATATATATATATATATATATATATATATATATATTGTCAATAAAGAAGTTACATTATCAAATGAGAAATGGAAAGTACAAGACTAGGGACAATGATTGTCCTCCTGTTTGTGTAGTCACGGTTAAGCCACGTTAATATTATTTTATATTAATATTTATTTTTATCTTATTATCTTTATAAAAAAATAATATAAAATGTTAACGTGGCTTAACCGTGACCACACATGGAAGGGCATGGAAAAAGGAAGTGCCGACAATCCTTTCCAAAGATTAGACCCACACAATAGAAAGTGCCAAGAAGTTGCCAGCCGAAAGATGCAAAAAGTTCTTCCTCTTTTGTGGACTTGAAACAATGGGGAGTTGACTTTACTTTGGTATATGCCCGATTTGCCGTTCGTATCGTCCGAATTGTCCGAATTGCTGCTGCAGTAGCATGCCAACTGATGAAGATGGCCTCCTCCTCCTCAAAGTGTGGCATGTACGACGTGTTCTTGAGTTTCAGGGGCGACACACGCAGGAACTTGACGGACTACCTGGCCCGCACATTGGAAAACCACGGATTCAACGTCTTTCTCGACGAGAACGAATTGACCAGAGGCGAACCTATCACACCAGCACTGAAGCAGGCAATCAAAGACTCTAGGCTTGCTGCTATCATCTTCTCAAGGGGGTATGCTGAGTCGAGATGGTGTCTTGGGGAGCTGGTGGAGATCTTGGCCCGCAAAGAAAGAAAGGGGCTAATGGTTTTTCTAATTTTCTATGATATCGATCCTACCGATGTCAGGCATCAGACAGGTGATTTTGAGGAAGCATTTCAGAGACATCAAGAGCGCTTCCCTGACAAGGTGCAGATCTGGAAAGATGCTGTTAATGCAGCTGCAGAGTTGGCCGGCGAGGCTTTTAGTGAAGCTGCTGGGTATTACTTACTTCCTTTTCCTTTTTAATTCCTTAATTATAAAATTCAATTGCCAACCTCTATTTACCAAATGTCAATAAACTGTAAACTGATTTCAAGTAAAGGCATAAAATCTTTGATTTTATGCATTTAAATGCAAAGCTTAAATACTCCGATATCAGAATATATTAATGCTTGATCTTACTACCAGTGTGCTCGGATTGAGCTAAATCACATCCATTAACGTAGTGCACCTCCGCTACTAAATGTTCAAATCTTTTCACTCCCAAAAAGCAAAAAAAAAATAAAAAAAAAAATTGGTCATGATATGTTGAGTTTTAGATAGGTTGAGGTTTTATCTCACCATTGTTGTGTAGTGTGAAGAATGCATGATTAGGCTTTTGAAGATTAGGCCTTTGTCTCTCATACACTTTTCGATACTTTCGAATGACAAATAGTAGCACAAGATAGGGAATACAAGAAACAGAACAATATTCAAAGGCGTTTAGCAAACGAGCATTTCATTTACATTCTTTACTTGAACAAATAACTTTTGTGGCATATTTGAGAGACCTCCCTCTCTATGTACAAGTTTGATCTCTGCTTGTATTTCTTCTTGATCATCTTTTTCTCAAGTAGTCCTGTGTCGGATCTTACTTCAAAATCCTTGTGACAGGACTTACTCTCATGGAGATCTTACATGATCATCTTTGATTCAAGTAGACCCTCCCTGTGTTTTCTTCACAAGAGAGGGCTTTCCTCTGCTTCTTTGTGTTGTCTTCTACAATTTTGTTCTAAAAGCCACAACTAAAGAAAAGATAATATGGTCTTTTCCTTTTTTATGAAATTTTACTACCAGGTTTGAAGGAAGGTTTGTCCAGCAAATTGTTGACGAGATCGCTATAAAACTGAAGAACACATACTTAACCGTAGCCCCAAACGCAGTTGGAGTATATTCTCGGGTGCAAGAAATTGGTAAATATTTGGCTGATGGAGGATCAGATGTCCGCATAATTGGAATTTGGGGTATGGGCAGACTGGGTAAAACGATGGTTGCCAAAGCCGTTTTCAACAATTATCAGGATAAGTTTGCAGGTAAAAGTTTTCTTGCTAATGTGAGAGAAGAGAAACTGGTTGATTCGCAAAACACACTTCTTTATGATGTGTTCAGATTGAGAAACATAAAGGTTAGTAGAGTTGATGAAGGGACCGCGGATATAGAAAGAAGACTTTCCAACCTGAGGGTACTTGTCATAGTTGATGGTGTAGACAGCGTAAAACAGTTAGAAGCATTAGCTATAAAACGCGACTCATTTGGCCCAGGTAGTAGAATTATTATAACCACAAGAGATAAACATTTGCTAGAGATACTAAAAGCTGATAAAATATGTCATCTACCAGCAATGAATAAAGAAGAAGCTCTTGAGCTCCTTAGTTGGTATGCCTTTAGTAAGAATTATCCTAATAATGAATATCTTCAAGTCTCAAAGACAAGTTGTTGATTACTGTGGAGGTTTGCCACTAGCACTTGAATTTTTAGGTACTTATCTATTTGGGAAAAACTCAAGTGAATGGAAAAGTGAGTTGGAGAAATTGAAAAGTCATCCTCGTGGGGAGATTCTCAATAGACTTAAAATAAGCTTTGACGAGCTAGCTGATGATGACCTAAAGGCTATATTCCTTGATATATCATGTTTCTTTACTAGAATGAACAAGGACTATGTCGTGAAAATATTGGATGGCTGTGACTTATATCCAGAAATCGGAATTAGTGTCCTCCAAGAACGATGCCTTGTAACTACTAATGATGATTTCACGTTGGTGATGCATGCTTTGCTTCGCGACATGGGAAGAGAAATTGTGCATGCGAAATCCCCTGATGACCCTGGAGAACACAGTAGGTTATGGCATCACAACGATGTGATAGACGTATTGAGGAACAAATCTGTAAGTATTTCCGCAATCAAATTTTATGTCAAACACATGTACTTAATAAATATGCATATCACACACGTCTAATAAATTGTATAAGTTGGATGTTTCAACAGTATACAACACAATAAGTTGATTGGAAAGACACCATATACTACAGGTTGAATGAGAAGGGAACATGATTCTGTTATTTAATTTGAGATAATTCAATACACTAGGTTCCTTTGATGTCTCCTACACTTTCCTTTCCATGCTCTGTTTCCCTTTTCATTCCACCTGTAGTATATATGGTGTCTTTCCAATCAATTTATTGTGTTGTATACTGTTGAAACATCCAACTTATACAATTTATTAGACGTGTGTGATATGCATATTTATTAAGTTCATGCGTTTGACATAAAATTTGATTGCGGAAGTACTTACAGATTTATTCTTCAATACGTCTATCACATCATCGTGATGCCATAACCTACTGCGTTTTCCAGGGTCATCAGGGGATTCCACATGCACAATATATCTTCCCATGTCGCGAAGCAAATCATGCATCACCAGCGTGAAATCATCAGTAGTAGTTACAAGGCATCGTTCTTGGAGGACACTGATTCCAATTTCTGGATATAAGTCACAGCCATTCAATATTTTCATGACATAGTCCTTGTTCATTCCAGCAAAGAAACATGACATATCAAGGAATATAGCCTTCAGGTCATCATCAGCTAGCTCGTCAAAGCTTATTTTAAGTCTATTGAGAATTTCCATACAACGATGACTTTTAAATTTCTCCAACTTACTTTTCCATTCACTTAAGCTTGCCCCAGATAGATAAGAACCTAAAACTTCAAGTGCTAGTGGCAAACCTCCACAGTAATCAACAACTTCTCTTGATACTTGAAGAAATTCTTTACTAGGATACTTCTTACTGAAGGCATGCCAACAAAGGAGATCAAGAGCTTCTTCTTTATTCATTGCTGGTAGATGATATATCGTATTCGCTTTTAGTATCTTTAGCAAATGTTGGTCTCTTGTGGTTATAATAATTCTACTACCTAAACCAAATGAGTAAAATTTTATAGCTAAAGCTTCTAACTGTTTCACGCTGTCTACATCATCAACTATGACAAGTACCCTTAGGTTGCTAAGTCTTCTTTTTATATCCTCGGTCCCTTCACCAGCGACTACTGATGATATTCATCTTAGGGTGAAGATAGGGATCAATCTGGAAAAGGAAAAATTAATCAATGAATGTGCGCGCTTGACTGTCAATCTATGCCATATTCAAGTGAGTGCAAAGAGGACGGCAATCATAAGGCAGGACACCGTGATGACTTGTCCCATGAGACTCAATCCCACAAAAGACTGAGGTCTGATCCCTCCCAGTGTTGAAAGAAATGCAGAAGAAGAAACTGATGATATCATGCAAGAAGGGTGCTACTAGCCAAATAGAAGAAGAAAAAGTTACATAAACTGAACTCGAGCCATTAGTTTTGGTAGTCGTAGATTGTATACTACATATTTCCCTTTTGGTAGTCATAGACTGTATGCTACATATTTCCCTATAATAATGTTAATGCCAAGCGAAGAATAGGCTTATATGGTCGCGTTGATAAGGATAACTAGTTGTTATTTTATTGTTCATCCGTCTGCTGTTTATTTGAAATTCAAGTGTATCATAGTTATCTTGGGACTCCTATACTGATAATGTTAATGCCAAGCGAAGAATAGGCTTATATGGTCGCGTTGATAAGGATAACTAGTTGTTATTTTATTGTTCATCGTCTGCTGTTTATTTGAAATTCAAGTCTATCATAGTTATCTTGGGACTCCTATACTGATAAGGATGGTTCTTGTATAAAACATTGTAACAGCTTACATTTTAATGAGAATACATAAACTTCACATGGTATTCGAGCCTTCGATCCTTCACATGGTAGTCGTGAAGTGGTTGGGAGCGAGGAAAGAAATCAACTGTCCTAAAAACTTAAACTCAAAACCTCTCTTCACTTGAGGTGCTCTCCAGCCACTCACAAATATCCAAAACTAGCTTGTTTCATTTTCTTGCATCACATATTCTTGAATGTATGTTTCTCCATCTTTGCATTCTTCTTAATCTTGTCTACATCAATATATTGTTCTAAGTTGTCACTGCACAAAATGTGCATTAGGCTAGTTCTTAAATGAGTACTATAATGATTCTACCATTGGAGGCAATATTCTTTTAGGGACACAAAGATTCCCTTTAAGTTCTTAAATGAGTACTCAAAAGTGGTGGTGGGAGTCCCTAAATAGGGACTTCCATTGGAGACTTCGGATGTGCTGCTAGATACACCCTTTTTTTATTGTACTATTATTGCTTACTGTCGGGCTGGTGACCTAAGACCATCTCCAACCCTTGGGGATAAAACTTAAAAATTTAAGCCAGAAAATTTTAAGGCCGTAACCCATAAATTGCTTTTCTCCTCCAACCCTTGTGGTTTAAAGCTTATATTTTAAGCTTTATCCCACCTTGTATTATAAGGTTTATCTCATGGGTTGGAGATGGTTTAAGAAGAGCGAATTGTTTTTGGCAACGAAAGAGAAAAAATGTGTGCCTGACCATATCACATTTGCTACCATGATCCAAGCCTACAATGAACTAGGCATAAATGAGGCCGCCCAAGACTTGAAAAAATAGGATGGATGAGGCTGCTCAGGTATTTTAAAATGACTTCCCCTCTCTCTGTGACTTTTTCTGCTTTGCCTTTCTAATTTAGTGAAGAGCTACGTATGAAGTTACTCTGTTTTTAGTCGATCGTCACATGAGGTAAATGTTAAAAAAATAAAGAAATTTACTTAGAGAGGTGGGGGAGTTCAAAGGGTTTTCTGTTGAAATTTGGGTGGTGTTGACTCAATTATGTGTTTAGTTTCTTAGGGATTCCTCTATACTTAGGTATGTAATCTTTTTTACCTTTAGTTAGAACTTAGCAACCGGACTTTAATTTACCTATGTGCTTGACAATGAGCAGGTCTTTCATCCCGTAAAAACCCTCGAACCTCAACTAATGTGGGATACTATTCCAATTCTTCGTATGATGCCAGGAGACTTGACCAATGTGTTGGCTAGTTTTCTTCTGAAAGGACTAACTTTATCTCTGCTTTTACCCTTTTACCATAGTTTAGTTTAATGAAATAATTCCTATATTAATTACAAAATGCACGTCGTAAACCATTGTATTTTGCAGGCACAAGGTTAATTGGATGCTAGTATTGCCAAATGAAGAATTTGGAGGTTATGGTGCTTTATCTCACCATTGTTGTGTAGTGTGAAGAATACATGATTAGGCTTTTGAAGATTAGGCCTTTGTTTCTCACAAACTTTTTGATATATTTGAATGACAAATAGTAGGACAAGATAGGAATACAAGAAACAGACAATATTCAAAGGCGTTTAGCAAACGAACATTTCATCTACAGTCTTACTTGAACAAATAATTTTTGTGGCATATATGAGAGACCTCCCTCTCTATGTACAAGTTTGATCTCTGCTTGTATTTCTTCTTGATCATCATTTTCTCAAGTAGTCCCGTGTCGGATCTTACTTCGAAATCCTTGTGATAGGACTTACTCTCATGGAGATCTTGATCATCTTTGATTCAAGTAGTCCCTCCCTGCGTTTTCATCTTTGTGAGTCGGAACTGTTTCGATTACAAGTTTTGATCACTCTTCGCAAGAGAGGGCTTTCCTCCGCTTCTTTGTGATGGTTTGATCTTTTGCACACTCTCCTCGTGGTGTTCTCTTCTGACACTCACTCGGTCCTCATGAAATTCAGATTTATGCTTTTCACTAGAGTCCTAACTTGATTCCATTTCCGTTGCACATTCTACTGGTGTTTTCTGTTCTCTTCTCGCACTCATCCACTCTTTCTGCTTTCAGGCAGCACACATATACAGACTTTTATCTCTCGGTGCTTCGTCTCTTTTAGATATTTTTGGAGTGTTGTCTTCTACAGTTTTGCTCTAAAAGCCACTACTATAAAAAGACTAATTTGGTCATTTCCTTTTCTCGAAATTTTACTATCAGGTATGAAGGAAAGTTTGTCCAGCAAATTGTTGACGAGATCGCTAGAAAACTGAAGAACACACACTTGACCGTAGCCCCAAACCCAGTTGGAATAAATTCTCGGGTAAAAGAAATTGGTAAATATTTGGATGACGGAGAATCAGATGATGTCCGTATAATTGGAATTTGGGGTATGGGCGGACTGGGGAAAATGACGGTTGCAAAAGCCATTTTCAACAAATATCAGGATAAGTTTGTAGGTAAAAGTTTTCTTGCTAATGTGGGAAGAAAAACTGGTTGATTCGCAAAACACACTTCTTTATGATGTGTTGAGATTGAGAAACATAAAGGTTAGTAGAGCTGATGAAGGGACAGATGATATAAAAAGAAGACTTGGCAACCTAAGGGTACTTGTCATAGTTGATGATGTAGACAGCGTGAAACAGTTAGAAGCATTAGCTATAAAACGCGACTCATTTGGCCCAGGTAGTAGAATTATTATAACAACAAGAGATAAACATTTGCTAGAGATTCTAAAAGCGGATAGGATATGTCATCTGCCAGCAATGAATAAAGAAGAAGCTCTTGAGCTCCTTAGTCGGCGTGCCTTTAATATGAATTATCCTATTGAAGGGTATTTTGAACTCGCAAAAGAAGTTGTTGATTACTGTGGAGGTTTGCCACTAGCACTTGAATTTTTAGGTTCTTATCTATTGGGAAGAAGCACAAGTGATTGGAAAAGTGCATTGGCTAAATGGAAAAGATCACGACTTTGTTTGGAAATTTACGAAAAACTTAAGATAAGCTATGATGGATTAACTGATGATGATGTGAAGTCTATATTCCTTGATATATCGTGTTTCTTTATTGGAATGAACAAGGATTGTGTCATGAAAATACTGGATCGATATGACCATGATACAAAAATAGAAATTGGAGAACTCCAGGATCATTGTCTTGTAACTGTTGGTAAAGAAGGCAATTTGATGATGCATGGTTTGATTCGAGACAATGGCAGAGAAATCGTACGTGCAAAATCTCCTAACATCCTTGGAAAACGTTGCAGATTGTGGGATCATGAAGATGTGAAACGTGTACTGACAACCAAATCTGTAAGTAGAATCCCAATCAAATTGCATATCCCACATCATACAATGTGCAATGCATTGATTACGTATGGGTCCAATGAACAGAGAGAAAAAATAACTTATTTTACTTACTGAATTATCTGAAAATTACCCTAAGCAAACTCTGTCATTGATCTAGTGGTGCAGAAGTTGAAGTCTACGCAAATAACCCTCGTCTTATTTGAGTTGCTTTTTGTTTGTAACAGGGAAGGGAAGAAATTGAGGGACTCGTCTTAGATTTGTCAGAATGTCCCAAGCCTAGCTTCAGTACAGAAGCGTAGAGTTCACTGGATGCTGTGAACACCTCTCCAAAGAGTTAAGATGGTTGTGTTTGACTGAGTTTCCTATGAAGATCATACCCAGAGATTTTAATCAAACAAACATAGTTGATATCAACCTGAGTCATAGCAACATACAAGTTTGGGAGGACTCCGACGTGGTACTGTATTGAACTCAACCAGAATATATATCAAATCTTTCCTCCACGTTTTGTAAATACCGACATCATGCTTTCTCTCTTCTATTTGAATTTTGATATTCATTATCTCTTGTATGACAGTCACTTGAGAAGTTGAAGTTTCTTAATCTTGGTTACCGCACTGACCTGATCAGATTACCCGACTTCTCAAAAATCCCAAATCTTGAGAGATTGATACTCGAAGGTTGTGAAGACCTTCAGGAAATTCCAGCTTTACCAAGAAATTTGGAAATCCTGGAAGCAGATGAGTGCATTGCATTGGAGAAAATGCCCAACTTTTCAGATATGTCAAAGATGAGAGAATTGCATCTGAATCACTCCCCCAAACTCTTTGAAATTCTAGGCTTGGATGAGGCATTAAAGTCCATGACAAGGATTCATATGGAAGGGTGCACCAGTCTCACTGCTGCTTTTAAGGAAGCAATCCTAAAGGTCTCTCTCTCTCTCTCTCTCTCTCTCTCTCTCTCTCTCTCTCTCGTACATGCTGGTCATCCTTTTTCGTACCTATCTTTCTCCATGGTATAGGGATGGAGTACAAGCGGAAATGGTGGCCCTTTTCTCCCTGGAAATGAAATTCCATCATGGTTTACGCCTGTTGACCCTCAGGGTGAAATAGTTGTGCCACAAAGTTTTGGCTGTGATTTAAAAGCATTGGCTGTGTGCATCATTTATTCTTCAGACGACTCCCAGTCTGGTGGCTCTCTTTGCATTCATGTTGCAAATTGTACCCAGAACGCTGAATTTCTCATCTCTCCTATGCGTGCCACTGTAATAACTTCCCATGAAAATTATCTTTGGCTGGGACATTTGTCAAACTATAAGCTTAATGTGAAAGGCGGAGACGAGATAAATGTTGGTGCACGCTTTGTAGGACCAGCGACTACTGATGATATTCATCTCAGGGTGAAGAAGATAGGGATTAATCTGGAAAAGGAAAAATTAGGCAATGAATATGCGCTCGAATGTCAATCTATGCCATATTCAAATGAACGCAATGAGGAAGGCAGTCATAAGGCAGGACACAGTGATTACTCATCCCATGAGAATCAATCCTGCAAAAGACTAAGGTCTGATCCCAGTGTTGAAAGAAATGCAGAAGTAGAAAATGATAAATCATGCAACAAGGAAGAACAAGGTACATAAAATGAACTTGAGCCATTAGTCCTTTTTTGTTACTCATACATAGGGATGGGCAATGGATATGCGGGCGGGTAACCGCGGTTAATTTACCCATAACCGTTTATGCTCATATCCGCATAACCGTTTACCCATTGGGTAATTGCCTAAACGGTTATACCCATACCCATAACCGTTTATAAACGGTTAACCATACCCATAACCGCATACCCATTTAACCATAACCGTTTAATACCGGTTTACTCATTTATCCTTTTTAACCCGTTTATCTTTTTTTTTTACCATTACCCTTTTTTCACCCGTCTACATGTTTTTTAACAACTTGAAAATTAAAAAAAATTGTCATAATTTTTTTTTTTTGACAATTAAACACCGTTTTAGGTACATTCATCATACATTTTCATATTTTAATTTTTTAAGTCCTTATATCATTCCAATAATTGAAATAATAGTTTACAGACGATATTTTTAACTGTTACCAATGAAGGTAAATATAATATTTGCTAAGTATTATTGGGTTACAAAAATTGTTTAGAAGACATTTCTGTCAAAGCATTTCTATCAATTTCACGGTTACCAGCAATGAATTTAAATTAATTTGGCAAATTCCTTGATGATAAGAATCATCACTCCTGTAGTAGTGTTATTGAAAGAATGACCGATGAATTCCTTGCTAATTTATTGGGTGCTAAGTATTATTGGATCGAGAATATGCTTTGTGTTAGTTTTACATATATAAAATAAATGGGTAAACGGTTACCCGTTTATAACCGTGGTTAATACCCATAACCGCCCATTTAAATTTGGCGGGTAAACGGTTATACCCATAACCGTTTATTTATCTAAACGGTTACCTATAACCGTAACCGTTTAATTTAAATGGACGGGTAACCGCGGCTACCCATAACCAATAGGTATTTGCCCATCCCTACTCATACATACTACATATTTCCCTTTCGGATGTAAGAAGTGAAAGTATAAATTTTTTGATAAAATGTTGATGCCAAGCAAAGAAGAGGCTTATTTAATTTGGTTAAGTTCTTAGGTCTGAAATGGTTGGGAACGAGGAAAGAAATCAACTGTCCTAAAATGTTAAAACCCAAAACCTCTTTTCGCTTGAAGCGCTCTCCAGTCGCTCACAAATATCCAAAACTAGCTTGTTGCATATCTTGCACCACGTATTCTTGAATGTGTGTTTCTCCATCTTTGCATTCTTCTTAATCTTGTCTACATCAATATGTAGTTTTTAGTTGTCACCTGCCAAGACAATGTGCACACGCATTGCATTAAGTTCGAATCTCCCTCCTAGTGAATTAGAGAAGTTGAAGTTGAAGTTGAATGTGTGTTTCTCCATCTTTGCATTCTTCTTTACCTCTTGTATGACAGTCACATTAAGACATTAGTCCTTCTTCTTTATCAAAAAAACAAAGACTTGGCTCTTGAGACTCTGGAGGGGTTCCTAACTTCCCATTAAGACATTTTAGAATTATTTTACAGAACTCGTGATTATGATTATTTATGCAAAAAAATTATTAAAAAATGTTGCTTTGTCCATTAACTATAGTGTATATATATATATAGAGACAGCTTGTAATTTTTTTACAAATTTTGATCATCTTTAATCTTTAATATTAGAAAGCCAGCAATCAGCTTTGGTGTCTCAAGGCTTCATCAAAAAATTCTGGACTAAAATAACCCTCAAACAAAAAAAATCTAAAATTGACATAATACATTAAAAATTTCATGGGCATTTTTGTCAGAATACAGAAATATAAAATTTGTTTTAATAACAGAAGAATAAAAGAGAAACAGATAACCTCCTCCATTTTAGGAGAGAGAACACCCAACGTGGGGAGAAAAATTATCAGGATTAGCACGTTTAGTTTTCAAACTGCATAGCAATTTCCGTACAGTTTTCAAACTCACACAGCCTTTTATCATAACTTCTCCGTTGCATTTGTTCAGTTACAAAATTATGATATCACTCTATCACCCTTTTATCATAACTTCTTTTCGCCTCCAATATTGATAGCCCCTCCCTGAAATTTCCGGCGTTCGGCTTGGCTTTACTCCAATAGCGTTTCGTCGACGATGCAACCACCCACGTCATCGTGCTACTAGGGGAAGCAGTGGAGAACTCCAGGAACTCCAATTGCTCTCCAAAGAGGTAAGAGAGGTAAAATTCAACCACTTCTCTTCAGTTTTGCTTTTTTCATTCTGTTGGCTTTCTTTGCAGTGTTTGCTCGAGTTCGTTTCAGTTCCAAATGCAGAAATAAAGAAGAAAAATACAGAAACCAGGTTTTTCCAAACCTTTTGTTTAAATTTCAAGCTATAACTACTCTGATTTTTTCTTCGCATAGGGAAGAAGGATCAATGAAATTGCAGACGTAGTGTTCCAATTGATCCAACCACTTCTCTTCAGTTTTGCTTTTTTTTCATTCTGTTGGCTCTCTTTTCCACATTTAAGCCAAATAAAAATTGTCGCATTTCTCCTTCTGTGGCCCTCGAGGTTCTTATTCCTTTCTTTAAGAACTATTGACTTCTGTAAACATAATACCCTTTTGTCCTCTAATGTGATTGTTTTTTCAGGAAGAGATTGAAAAGATTAAGAGGTGCCCTGAGCAAGATTCCTGTGACTGTCGAAGCCATTTTCATCTGCATAAGCTACCGTGGTCAAATAGATTTTTCATTGGGTTAGTAATTCATGTTTTCAATTTTCGTTCTCTCTCAATTTTGATCACATATTTGCACTCAATTAATTTTTTAAATAATTTTATGGACTTCTTGTAGCAAATTAACCTTCTCTGTAATTTTTTTAAATCCATGTCTGAATTGTCAACCATGTTTCAAATGTCAGTGTTGCCTCATTTCATTTTATGTGTGTTGCCTCATTTCATTATTAATGTTTTAAATAATTTTATGGGCTCTCTATAAATTTTTTAACACCATGTCTGAATTGTCAACCATGTTTCAAATGTCAGTGTTGCCTCATTTCATTTTATTTGTGTTAAATAATTTTAACACCGGGATTGATTTTTTAGTGTAAAAATGTGATTTTTCGTTAAAGTGAACAGTACCGAAAGCTCTTCGTTAAAGTTCCCTATTTTTTATTCATTTTTCTTGATTCTCTTCGTTCTTTCCTCAATTTATTGGTCGATCACTAACAGTTGTTTCATGTTTTGATTTCGTCAATGCCTTACAGCTCATAATTTGTCAGTGAATAATCTTGTATTTGATGTCGGGCTTTGTTATTATTTTTAGAAATTGCACAACGTTTTCTTGATCTTCCTGCTAATGGTGAATCTGGCAATGAATTTCCTGAGAATTCGTCGAAGTGCATTGCTCCTTACAAATCCCCTTTTTCAACTCATGATTTCAGTAAAGGGGATTTATGTGGTTTTGGTTCTTAATTTTAGGAACCATATGGACAGTGGTGGATCCAGGAAATGATGTTTGGGGGGTCATAGCGCGCGCAGCGCGAAATTTTTTTTTAACAGAAACAGCATGCATATCGTCATTTCATCGGGTCTTGGTAGGATGCTTTTAAGTGTTGAGAAGGGTTTCTGTAAAACCCCTCCCCAAAGATCATCACAATAAAGATAAACAAACAGAAAATAAGCTTCCATTCTAAATCTAATTTTTTTAATCGAATTACCAGTTATAGTTGAGAGAGCTGAATTATTTAGGCAAGGTTTTTTTTTTTTTTTTAAATGTGTTCAACATTATATATATTGAACAACATAAGATTACGCATACGAGTTCTCAATCCAGGATTCGCTTCAAGATTACCCAAAACACCATCTAACTGACTTTGTCTTGAACTTGGAGTTCTTGAACTACCAACAGTATTTGGATTATCAACATTATTCGAACTACCCGAACCCGATGATGACTTTCTCTTAAAAAACCGTTCCATAATAATTCTACATATACAAAATATTCAAAATAAATATGAATTGAATTTCAATTAAATTAAATATATTCTACATATACAAAATATTCAAAATAAATACTCACAATATAAACAAACCATCAACATAATCAAAATAAGTATGAATTGGATTTCAATTAAATTAAATATCTCATCTTGCATTCTACATATACAAAATAATGAAAATAAAAACTCACAATATAAACAAACCATCAACATAATCAAAATAAGTATGAATTGAATTTCAATTAAATTAAATATCTCATCTTGCATTCTACATATACAAAATAATGAAAATAAAAACTCACAATATAAACAAACTATCAATATAATCAAAATAAATATGAATTGATTTTCAATTAAATTAAATATATTCTACATATACAAAATTTTCAAAATAAATACTCACAATATAAACAAAACACCAATATAATCAAAATAAATATGAATTAGGTTTCAATTAAATTAAATATATCATACATAGGGTTTAGAACTTACTTGGATTGTGAAATTTCACAATAACAATGAGCAAATACAAAGAGCAAAGCTGGGAGGAGATGGAGTTGAGGGTTTGGAGGGGGGGGATTGAGTTTGGAACTTAGGGTTGGAGGAGGAGAAAACAAAAGAAATTTGGGGGTTTTGGATTCGGGAGGATCTGTCTCTGTGCAAAATAAGGCTGAAAGGACACACTTGGTATTTATTTTTTTGTTCAGACCTGCCCAGGACACGCTGGGCATTTTTTTTTTGTTTAAACCTGGCCCAAAACGACGTCGTTTTGGCCAGGTCATTTAAAAAAAATTCCTGGGCCAAAACGACGTCGTTTTGCCCAGGTTTTTTAAAAATCAAACTGGCGCACAGCGCCTTCGTCTTCTTCGATCTTCGTCCTCTTCGTCTCCAACCTGCCCAGAAAACCAACGGACGGGGTCGCACCAGGGGTCGTCCCACCATCTCCAAGGGGTCTCTAAGGTTGCTTCCATGGCTTCCAAGGGGTCGCGCGACCCCAATGACCCCACTGTGGATCCGCCACTGCATATGGAGTTGTCCAATATTCCTGCTACTGGTATCCCTAGTCTAATTTCTGTTGGTGTTGAATCTGTTGAATTTGCCGATTAATTTCTTGATGATTTGTCTGACAATTCGTCTGAGTGCATTGCGAATTCCCTTTCTCAAACAAAAAAAATCATAAATCTACTTTACTGCTCATGAGTTCATTATTTTAATACGCGCAAGACACAAGTGTCTACCTACTGCTCATGATTAAAATACTAGAAAAAAATACTGAACTCATGAGCAGTAAAGGGGATTTATGATTCTTTTGTTTGAGAGAGAGAAGTACCAATGCACTCAGACGAATTGTCAGATAAATCATCAAAAAATTACTCGCAAATTCAACACCAGCAGAAATTAGGACAGGGATACCAGTACTAAAATCATGAGTAGCACAGGGATTTGTAAGGACAATGCACTATTCTACAACAAATTCAGCATTAGCAGAAATTAAACCCAGGAGAACAGTAGCAGGAAGATCAAGAAAACGCTGTGCAATTTCTAAAAATAATAACAAAGCCCGACATCAAATACAAGATTATCCACTGACAAATTATGGCATTGACGAAATCAAAACATGAAACAACAATTGTTGATGATCGACCAATAAATTGAGGAAATAATGAAGAGAATCAAGAAAAATAAATAAAAAATGACAAAATCTCAATAAAAGTAGAAGTCTCAAGCAAAAGAAACATAAATAACATAAATAAGTTAGAAAAATTAATAAATGTTTTACCAGAATGCATGATTGAATCAAAGAAACTAAAAATGGTAAAATTTCAACGAAGCCGGAGTTGATTGAAATTTGAGTATTGGGCCGGGCCGAATAGCGTCGAAAGTGACCATAACATATATCTGGCGTATAAAAAAAACAAATTCAAGTGAACTAGACAAAATTTCCAGAAGAATGAACAAATTTATAGTTTTCATAAACATAAAAAAAAATACCTAATAAACGAAATCATACCCGAGAAAAGGTGAAGGTGGTAAGATTGATAGAACTGGGAATACCTAAATCATAAAGTAATATGAAATAACGAGATCTGAAAATAATAATAATAATAATGATTTGAAAACTTTGAGTTTTAATGATAAAAATAAAATAAATGATAAAGTGAATAGTACCAAGATTGACTTTTTAATGTAAAAATATTATTTTTCGTTAAATGAATAGTACCGGAAACTTTTCATTAAAAAAAAAATTCAGATCTCCTTATTTCATCTCACATCATGAATTGGGGTATTCTCTTGACCGTAAGAATTGCCAGAAGCTAAAGAATTGGTATATTTTTCTTAAGGAAAAATTAAACAAAACAAGGAATATTGAACATGAAATTCTTCTCAACTGCTAATGATTCTATGCAGCGGCTGTACGAGGAAATGGCCATGTAATTTGGCTCTGACTCCAACCGAACCCTATGGCTTTGTTTTTATAGCCGCAAACTTTCAAACTTAACCTAAGCGTCGTAGTATCTCAACCGTTAAAAATAAATAATCTAACGGCTGTGCGTGTTATTAGGCCTCGTGTGAGGTGGAATTCGATGCATTTTTTTATTTACTTATTCGCGTGAAATACTTCTTTTAGTAATTTACACAGAGAAATTATACCATTTTAATTTTATCTCCTGTGAAGGGAAATGGATAGTCGGTCGGTTGGGAAACTCTCGAGAAAAAAAAATGGATTTAACATTTAAATAAAAATTACACTAAATTTAAATTAAAATAAAAAATTACAGCAAAAGGAATTTCCTAGCTAGAGTCTACAGAGAGACTTTTGGGAAATTACACCAAATTTAGCTTTTCTTTTTATTTTAATTTAATGTTCATTTACATTCTGTTTCTCTTAAACAAATTGATAAACACAATGAGTAAACGAATTAAACTAATCCAACGGCTCTACGTGTGAGGTAGAAATAAAATTTAGAGAAATTATGGCGCAACATTTCCTCCTTCTCTGTGTGGAATTCACTGTGTTACATAAATCTGACAATTTCTTATACTATCTATTGGCATTATACATAACGGCATGAAAATAACAGGATTTTAATACATTGTTGTTTGTGTTACATAAGTTTGAATTTTTAAAACTCTACAAACTCTCATGAAAATTGATATTTTGCACAACCTTGAAATATAAGTCTCTTCATTTTGCATATCCTTGAACATTTGATATTTTGTAATAATATACTAACATTTTTCCACTAATTTTGAAATATGTAATATTTGAACAGTTAAATCCGAAGACAGAATTTCACATGATGTGTGTCACATTGCGTGTTTCAGACCAAATTACTAAAGGAGTTGACTAAAAAACAGTAATTTTGTACATTTTGTTGTTTAGCACCAATGTTAATTGACGAACTTTTAATTTTGGACCAAATCTAAACTTACTCAAAATTAGAAGTCTCAATATTTGGAGAAAATGTGTAAAAGAAATGCAAATGAGGAAAAAGAAAGAAATTAGGTTGGCCCAAAAGTGAAAAAATAATGTAATACTGCCAGCGACCTGCTAACAAAAAGCCTTGCAACAACAATATTTTTCTTCCGCAATCCTTCTCCGTAATCCAATTTAAAAAATGAGCCGTTGATTACTCACTCTATCATCCGAAACCGTGTCGAATTTCAAAACCCAGCTGCTAATATTTGATTGCCGTTTTTCTTGTACCGATCGTAGCTGTCTCAGCAAAAAGCAGAAGCACTTGCAGCGTTGATCCGCCGTCTGGACTACAAATGGTCGTCGGCTTCGGTTCAAGAAGCTGCAGCTCAAGCTGTTATCGAAAGATTTCCTCCCATCATACAACAGTTTCGACTTCAAGATTGTCTCCCAAGTACTATTCTTTTTCCTTTTTTCGCTCCAAATTCTCGCATTTGGATTCTGGGTTTGACTTTTTGTGTTGTTTTATTACTGCTTTTCGTGGGAAGCACTTCTGCTCATAAAAGCGCTTTTGTTAACATGTACAAAATTTTATTAGAAATACAAGTGCTTCGTGGAAATGCAGGAAGTTCTTTACGAAGTTGCACATTACGCCTTCTTCTCCGGAAAGTGCTTCTACTACCAGAAGAGCCTTTAAGTTTTTCCGCTTCTACTACCAGAAACGCCTGAGATACAGTATGTTGAGCTATGTCTTGCCAAGTTACTTTTTTCTTCTATTGCAGTTTCGAAACTAAATTTTCAGAACATTCACCGACAATATCCCGTGTTTGTTCAAACTTTCCGTTACAGATACTAAGCCTATTATCTGCCAATCATAATCTTAAAAAGTTCTGGCATATATTTATGTGCTTGCATGTAAAGTTTCAGCCTATAAAATATAAATAAAGCCTTCGGTTTTGTTGCAGAACTTGTAGGAACGGAACTTTTGATCTTAGAACATTTTAACATTCTAAATCATAGCAATTTGACAACAGGGAATGATTGGCTCTAACATTGTGCAAATTTGTTAAGTATTGATTCAGAACTGCTTGAAATTTGTTTGGGACTTTGTGCTTTAAGTAGGTTAAATAAATTTTCTTCAAGAGTTAGTCCCATTGAAGAAGATGTGATATATCAAAACCAGTTACTAATGGGATTAACGTCTTGTGACTAGATGTTTTCATTTTCTATTGGCACCTTAGCCGTCATATTCTCAATTGCTTGCTTCGGCAATATGAATATATTGTTTATCTTACAAGTATACAAGGATAAATTTACCTGAAGAGCTTGATAGCTTAAAACTCAATGACTAAGAAATTAAGGAGGAACCATTTGCAATTGTAATTTTACAATTATTGCAGTCCTGTTTCAGGATTAAAGGCACCGCAGCAGTTGAAATTGCATGTGGCCTCCACTGGTATTTGAAGTACTGGTGCAGTGGTCATGTTTCCTTGAAGGGTACAGATTCAACGACCAGTCCCGCGGAACTATTATCAAAATGTTGTTACATCCAGCTGTAAGTATTGACTCTTTGTATCTGCTTTCACTTCGATCAGGTTGTGTACACATTGTTGTACTTTATCTCATTGAGTGTAGAAAAGGCAATTGAGTGCATGGTTCTGCTAATGTGGATTTTAGGAGGGTAAGACGTTCACAACCGTACCCATGTTTAGTTCTTGAGTTGACAGTAAAATCAAAAGAGAAATAAGAGGATGAACAGTAAATTAAGAAATGAAGAAAGTACACATAATTTGCAATTAAAAAAAAAGGTGTAATGTAATACTTTTAACTTTAGTTGATATGTTTATCGTGGCAATGGAAAGTTAATAACGTATGGGATGTGACATCTTTTTGCAGATTCATTTGTGGTGGGATTGGGAGAGATGGCAGAAAGAAATAGATTGGATGGCTCTTCAGGGGACTAACCTGCCTTTAGCATTCACAGGGCAAGAATCAATTTGGAAGAAACTTTTCATGGTAAGTTATAATTGCTCTTAAATAAATGAAGATATTCATCAAATTCTAGGCTTCTACATTATATGTCTTGCATACGTTGCTTTTTTTAACACAGAATTTGTATGCCTTGCTTATAGGAGTTTCTTAATTAGCACATGGCTGCCATGCATGAAAAAGGAGAACATAAAACCTTGAATGTTCAACACAAGAGACATAAAAATTCTATTTTGTTGTACTCACGATGTTTACATATCACATATAGATTACAATTTTACAACGGAAGTACAGATTGATTTGATCCTGTGCTGGTGATAGGAGCAGTTTTTTTATTTGACTTATTGTAGTTTTTACGAGATGGGGGACATGTTATTTACTGCTGGAAACTATTTTTGTAACTCTTCAATTAGTAAAGTCTTAATGTCTCTAAAATGGACAGGTAACCCTCGGATTTTCTGAGCAAATATAGTTTGGATTGATCCAGATTCAACAACTTGGATTAGAAGCCCAAATAAATCTCAAAAGGGTGAATGGGCCTTGGATGTTGTTCTGGAGAAATCTGTTGTCAAGCAAAGTGGTGGTGTGTGGACAATTTTCTCGATTCTTGCCTCCCTGTGCCTCACCTAATTGATGCCAGGCGTTCCTTCAGGTAAAATAAGAGGTTCACAATTTTCCTTCTTTCTAGTGCGAATCGTGAACTTGACCCTGTATCGAAGCCATGCTAGCTTTTGTGGTTAATTGTTTATATTATGGGTTGTAATAGTACTGTGTATATCTTGTTTTGTTGGTGTCATTTAGTATTACTGTATTAGGCAAGATAACCTAAATAATTTATTTCAAGCTGTATGTATTGACACTAACTCAATTTTTTGTTAGTCATTTTATTTTTTGATACAGCTTGAAACTCAAAATTTTAGACATTGACATTTTAGACATTGACTTAGTTGTTTGTCTCCAAGGCTCCAAGCCAAGTTCATTACTCAGTAGTCAGTAAACCTTCTGTCGAGTGAAAATTGCACCCAATCCACGTGTAAGAAAGTATAGGACAAAACTCCTGATTCTAGAAAGAATGAAAGATTCATCCGGTAGGACCAATACCATTCAAGAAGTACACAGGAAAAAATTTGAAATTTTCCTCATACAATACCAATTAAACAGTTTGTTGTGTCAAAACCTACTGTTTGATACTAACTCAACCTTTTTATCATTGGTTAACAAGTACGTAAAATCAGACACACGTTAAGCAATCGCGATTATATAATGTTTGATGGATCATATGTTGCTGCTGCATTGCTAGGAAATTATCACCCTTAATGTCCGGTAGCTTCTGTGGGTCGAATATGCTTCTCTCCCTTTGGAGTGTTTGACTTGCTAGACTCCTGTTGTTCTTCATGGCAATTAATTCTTTGCTTCCTTATTTATTTATTTTCTAGCGGGCATGCTTTATCACATCAGTTGTGTATATATTTGTATGTATACTTTATTATACAATGATTTATTTTCTACTATATAATTTAATCTCTAGTTATGTATCAACCTTTCATGTGACTGATCTTCATTAGGTACGGACCTTGAATTTTCAATCTTTTCTGTAGTTATGTGCTATATTTGTGGTTCCCTTTGGCATGCCACCTTCTTTTTTAGGCCTGTATTGTACATCTTATGTAATTTAACTTTTTAAATTTTCAAGGAAAATTGGATCATATTAGACCAACTCTGGGTGATATGAGATCGTATCCTACTTTCCTATTAAAAATACATTTTTGCATTGATTATGCAATGGCCAAAGGAGCTCTGAAAGAGCATCTTATCCTCCTGGCAAATAGCATGACATGTGCTGGAAATTTTGTTGGCTTCAATTCCAATGGATATAAAGCACTATCTCGATCAGTGAATATTCAAGTACCATTTACAGAAGCAACAGTTTTTGTGAGTAATTGAACTCTTTTGCCTAATTCTGTGAATGGCATGTACCTATAGTTCGTGGTTAGATGAACTACAATCACAACTAATTGTAATTGTGTTACATGTGGTTGTAGACACCAAGAAAGGTGCTTTGAGAGAGCAGCTGAAAAGTGCCTCATGGACATGGATTCTTTGTCAAGCATAGTTGCATCATGTTCATGAGGTAAACATGTTGCCGTTGGTACTGGATCCAGGTTTGATATCCTGTGGGACACGAGAGGTAAATATGATTTTTAACATACTTGTAGCCTTTCTCAGTTGTATGGAGTAGTTTAATCTGCTGCTGGAATGTTCCGTGCCATTTAATTTAAATATTTGTTTTTCAGGGAGGATGGAATCAAGTTTTAGAGACAAAGTTGGGGAGGTTGTGGACTATTTATGAGAGACGGAAACGGGTTGGTTTTGGCACCTCTCTATGGGCTTCGGTCTCATTTGTTTATCATGGTTGCCCTTGCCCATTCTTTTCAATTTCTATTAGAAAGCTGCTATGTCGTAGGTTGTCCTGATTGTGGTGTGGGTGGTTTTTGTTCTGTGTTCTGTGTTGTTGGATGCTGTTGTCATACTTTTTATATCTTGGTTATTGCTGGTTGTGGACAGCATATTTGTGGACTGCTGGTCCACTTTGATTTTACTTCCCATTCGTATTAGTTACTATTTGTTTTCTATGGATGTATGAAGTCTAAAGTCTATCTTTATTATAAAAAATAAGCGTAACGACTATATAGGAAAGGCATCTTATAACTTAATGAATTTGACATGTTATATTTGACTTTCCTTTTGAGATGTCTTAGGGATATCATATTTTCACTGATCTCGATATGAAAAATTGATTTCATTTTGGGGCATTATAGTCGCTTTGCTTATGTTATGCGTGCATTACTTTGCAACTGTTTGTTTTTTTTCCTTTCTTTCCTTGTTTGAATGTTTTGGTTGCAACATCTTTGCTTGGTGCTTGACAATGTTCTAACGTCACATCGGTGTTTAAATTATTCTATCCTGGACCCAGGTACAATGATGGGGATCCACTGTCAGCTGATGACCAGTCATTTATACTTGATACTGTTCTCAATTACCAAAAGAAACATAATCTCCGAAGCATAAGAAACATAAATCTCCGAAGCTTTGATGTTTTTGAATGAATTTGGCTTATGTATAAATTGGATTTATTTGATCTCAATGTCTCATAGTGTCCTAATTTACACCGGCCATTGATGACAGGTTGGTAGGGACGGCAGTTTTCAAGCAGCAGATGTTTTTTAGTTGTGACAACAGATGGCCATTACTTCCTAATTGGAAAATTGGGTTACCACAATCACCCCCTTAACAGCAGAGGTGTCTGCATTTAACGTTACTTCGATCGGGATAAGGGAATTGGATGCCTGAGAGCATTCACAATTAGAAATGAGTATCATAACGAGTTCTGCTTGAAGTCCACTTTGTTTGCAATTCATGGGTCTACCCTGATAAGAAGTACAAAAAAGACCGTGTTTCTTTGCTAGTAAACAAATTATGGGATGAAGGCATGCAGTTCTAATTCTAACTTCAAATCCAGTTTAAGAATCACTGCAAATTTCTTTGCAATGACATACTCATTTAGTTGTATGTCGTGCTAAAAATACTGAAAACCGTCATTCCATTGCGCGCAAGTTCGCAGTAATGTGTGCAAAAACTAACAGATTGATTTATGTATTTTGTGCAGACAGATCTGTTAGATAACACACCAGGGCCACTAAAGAAATTTAGAGAAGAAGAACTCGATAACTTAGGAGGAGATATGAAATAAGAGAGCTCAAGGAATGGGACAGGGTCTATGGCTATGCCCACTACAATAATTTGGGAAATCCAGACAAGAGTCCGGAGAATGCGCGTCCAGTTAGCCAGCATATTCAGTAGACTTCCAACTAAAGTTCCAACTCTCTCTCTCTAAAAAATGTCTTGCTTGCTGTCCTGCTGCTTTACAATATCTGCAGGAATGAAAGGTGGGAATGAGTATAAGAAAGGTCTTTGGACAGTGGAGGACAGAATTCTAATGGAGTACATCAGGGTGCATGTGTCACTGGAAAGTCTGTTTAGGATCGAAAACCTCATTAATTTTGCATTAGGATTGAAGAGGTGCCGCAAAAGTTAATCTAGGAAACAAATCGATGTCGGAAATATTTCAAAACAAATGAGCCTACCGGTAGACACAGTAGCGTTTTCCTCTAGGATGGAGGAAGAAACTATGCATTGAAGTTCAAGCGGAAACAATTAATACGTATTAACTAACTCTAATGAAACCATATCTACAACTCCAAGGAGGAAGCAAAGAAGAAAGATATAATCCCAGGTAATGATTCTACTTCTAGTATGGTGCTATTTGCCATTTTTTCACAACTCACGGTATAAGTATTCCCTAAGTAAGGAGATGGAAGTGAAACTACTCGGATGAAAGCTCTAGCGAGGAGGGAAGTGAAGCTGCTCGACGACAAATGGATCGAAAGAGAGTAAACGAAGTAGGCGAATCCATAGCAGGCTGATAGGATCATGCAGTGACTCGACTAGTTAGTCTCGGGATTGAATCAACCAAGGGAGGAGATGAGTTAGCTACTGCATATGCTAATGCATCGTCGATGATCATCTCATTTCTACACCACACATCATCTAAGCTAGCATAATAGATTGAAATCTCACGATTCCCAGGAGGTGGATTCGTCTCTTCAATGACGCTTCCGTAATCTAGAATTTCCTCATGAGTTGGATAGAATGAGTAAGCGATAGTCGAATTCACGGTAGGCTCTTCAAGTGCCTGTGCCGTGGGTTTCCTCTTTCGAAGGTGTGAATCCTTTGAACCAAGAGATCTGCCACGCTTTTGTGTAGGGGCAGATGATTGGTTAGCCGCTAATGTACGTGGATCACCAAAGTTGGTGTCCCATGCCTTCAAGAAGGAAGTTTGTCGTACATTTGGTACATCCATCTTTGCAGGCGTATTTGTAGTTGGAATATGTGATCTTATCACTCGCGCTAGATCGATGAAAGCATCTGGCATGCTCTGAAGATATAATATGCGTTGCATTTCAGTTTTAGACTCAGCAGTGCGAGGATCTAAATGAGACAAAGTAGGAGTCATCCACGATAATTCACGTCGTTCTTCAGGAACGTTGACCTTTTTATCTCCCCCTAACGACGGGAAGACTTTCTTATAGAAGTGACAATCCGTGAAACAAGCGATAAACAGATCGCCTGTCAAAGGTTCTAAGTAATGAATAATCGAAAGAGAATCATATCCGACATAGATTCCCATCCTTCGTTGAGGCCCCTTTTTTATACGTAAGGGAGGCGCAATCGGCATATAGACCGCACAACAAAAAACGCGCAGATGCTATATGTTGGGTTCGTATCCAGTAACCAACTTAAAGGCGTTATATGGTTGGATCGTAACAGGCCTCAGGCGAACCAACATGGCTGCATGCAATATTGCATGTCCCCAAGCAGTGAACGGGGGCTTGGTACGTATGACCGTCGATCGAGCAATCATTTGTAAGCGCTTAATGAATGCCTTTGCCATGCCATTCTGGGTGTGGACATGGGGTACTAGATGTTCAATTTCAACCCCAACTGACATGCAATAGTCATCAAAAGTTTTAGATGTGAATTCTCCAGCATTATCCAATTGAATAGATTTGATCGGATAATTAGGGTGGTGAGCCCTGAGCTTAATAACCTGAGCCAACATTTTGGAGAATGCAGCGTTCCTTGTGGACAACAAGCACACATGTGACCAACATGTGAAGACGTCAACCAAAACTATAAAATATCTAAATGGTCCGCATGGAGGGTGAATCGGTCCATAAATGTCCCCTTGAATCCTTTGTAGAAAAATATGAGGATTCGAACAAATCTTGTCATAAGAAGGCTTAGTAATAAGTTTTACCATAGAACATGTTTGAAATGCGATTCCTTAAATCGAACCTAAACTTCGGGTTAGTGGATGCTCGTGTGATGATTTGAGGATATATCGCATCGCTATTTGTCCAGGATGTCCCAAAAGATCATACCAAAGTGTAATTTCATGCGCGGTCCCAAAGGTAGGGCTGGCCACATAGTGGCTTTCTATAGGGCGTATGGTCGTAGTATACATACCACTCGGGATACGCTTCATCTTCTCTAGAATACGCTTCTGGCCATATTCGTAGGAATTTATGTACAAAAATTCAACTTCGTTTTCTACATGGGTTTCAGCGTGGTAATTATTATCTCTGATGTCCTTAAAACTTAACAACGTTCTTCTGGAATGCGGAGAATAAAGTGCCTCATCAATGGTCAGAATTCTCATTCTTTGTGGCGATTTCTGAAGACCAGAAAGGCGCCCGCCCCTCCTTGCGCCTCTGTAGCCTTGCAAGTGGTACACGAGTCTACTCTGCGACTCCGGCCAAGTGTGAAAACGGCATCCTTCAACCCATTATCGGAGAGTGTTGCACCACTCGTAGTTCCTAATACAATCTCGTGTACTCACTTCGACTGAAATAGGTATCATAAGCACATACGTCGGATCCAATTGTACTTCTATTTATGGTCCCAACCAGCCTTATCTAGTCCAAACTCTTTGTTGTCTGCCACACGGAAACCTAGGCAAAATAGAGCACATGGGTGACATGACACCCCACTGCGCGACAATGCTAACCTTAAGTGACTGTGTTAAACAGCTATGACATCTGAAGGAACATGGTCAAGTGGATGAGTGATAGACACCCCCTTTTACATGGGCCATCCATAAAATTACAAGTCCTCACAATGACTCATTGTCACCTACAAAATAGACGTCCTGACTCTTCACTAATAGTTAGACAATCTGAATTTATCCTATACACTTAATATACATTTCCCCGTCTTAGGGCCTACCTGACTTGATCGTCAAAATGTCTACGCCGGAAACCACCCTCCCCAGTACTCTGCTTCACGATCCTTTGTTTGTCTTTTTCTTTGCAAATCCTCTCATCTAATCTTGCGTAGAATTGGGTCCAACAATGACTAGAAGACTCCCCAAAAAGAGAAGGATGACGAAGTAGAGAAGGTTGTGAAACAGCAGACCATCCATATCAATTACATCTATTGGGATCAAAATACATCGGCTCGAATAGAAATGAGTTGAAGATAGCTTGCAAGAAGCCCAAAATGGTCGGCTTTGTAAGCAAACAACTTCCCATCGACGACAATATCATCATGTTCTCAGATAGAGACCTAGAAGAGGTATTGTTGGAATCAAATTCACACTCCACCATGTATGGAAGACATGCACACAAACTCGACTACTTGCAAAACAAGAAACAACTGTGAGCAAGTCTAAGACCGAAAGGGGGTGAGCTGGCCAAAAGCTTTCCGACGATCATAATAATGAATTATTGAGACTCAAGTTGTAGGTAAGAGAATTCAAGTATTAAGATTGTGCTACCAAAGATGAACCCTAGATGTATGTATTTATACCTTTGAGAGAAATGCCTTTTTAGGATAGAATCCTCATTCTAAGCTAGAAGAATCATAGAAGATATCTATGAATAGATTTGCACCCTCTTAGGAGTTATGATTACTTGTGACTCACACCAATTCCTAGATTGTAGGAACTCCAAGACTTATAGGATTTAATTAAGTCCATATTTGGATCAAATCGCGTTTCTTGCAAAACAAGTATAGTTATCCAGCGAAGTTGCCCGGACTTCGCAAATCAAAACATGGTGGTGGTGCCACCGTTTGTTTCGCTGATCCAGCTCCTTTCAGAGCTGTCAAGTCCATGACTGGACTTCTGAGGTAACAATATTCCAATATGTCTTACTCTGTCCCTGGAAAATCATGGTCCCACACCGGCCCAAGCATTGCTTGGATTGACAGATATGCAAGAATGATGAGAATGCATGAAGCCCAAATAGCGCAATTCGGCAGACTAAGCTTAAGGCCTATTAAAAATATTACTTGTCTCCCAAGTAAGAAAACCCAATTAAGGTCAAATTAGGATATCTTGGGAATTAAGCAATGTAATTATGATTATAGGAGGATTGGGTATCTTATTCTAGATTTCCTTATAGAGAGTCTCCCGATTTAATGAAGATTACTTTCCTTACAAGGACTCTTAAGATCTCTATGAATACTTTAGGCTGGGTATTTATCAAGGGGACATTGATCTCTCTCTTTCTCGAACTTCTACTCACATATTCTCGCTATGCCTAGTAAAAGAGGCCCGTACGTTGTCGTCTACATGTATACACGTCCATGGAGAACTCATCTCCTTAATGCTCCGCCATAAGCTATTCATCAAGGCTGGTTTACACCATTAGTCCTCCAAACAACACATGTGGTGTGATTCTCCTTCCCGAAGATATGTAGGTAGACCTATTCAGATTCAACAACACCCCCAATCAATCTCATTCTCCCTTTACAAGCAATCATGGGCATGTCCAATTAGATTTTGCCTCCGTCTGCGGATGTGCGCGAATTTGGTTCCAACATTTACAATTTTTTTTAACTTTTGTAGTATAATTGTATGAACAATTTTTTTGGGTTTTAAATATTAGTTTTCCGTTCTTGTAATCATTATTGTTTTTTTAAATTTTAGAATTAAATACATTATTTAATAGTTTTATTTTTTTAATTTTAAAAAAAAAAACTTGGGTCGACGAAGGCATTGTCGTGTAAATCGTTTACTCGGTGGCTTTTGCTCAACGACCGTGCCACTGGGCTAAGCTCACCACATTATTTAATTATCTCCTAGCAAAATAGGTTGATTTCGTTGGGTAATACGACTTCTGTCGGGTCATTTGGGTCAACACACTCTCGTCTGACAACGGATTAATTAGGTTAACGCTAGTTTACCTGACATAATAGTTTATCCGCTGTATAAGTCATCGCGCGATGAGTTTTACTTGACTATTCTTTGCCGACAGACCTTTGTCAGTTAAATTTTTGAGGTATTCATCAATTCCCCCTAAACTTGTGACTATTGGCCAATTTCCCCCCTTAACTTTAATTTTGGCCAATTTCCCCCCTCAACTTTCATAATTAGTCAATTTCCCCGCTCAACTTTAATTTGGCCAATTTCCCCCCTCAACTCTCATAATTAGTCAATTTGCATCATACTGTTAATTTTTTAATTTGATCATAATTAAACAAGTGTGTGTAAGAAACTAAATAAGATGTATGTTAATCATTTTCCTATGTCTTTATCCTATTACAAATAGATTAAAATTTAGAATTTTACAATTTATCATAGATAGTAATATTAGTCATAATAAATCAGTATGGAGTAATTTTATTTGATTTTTTACTATACAAAATTGATAACGAAAAGGATTGATGTGTACATTTTTGTATGTGAATACAATTTTCTTTATAAAAGTGAAAGCTAAGTTCAAGTAAATTGCGGAGAATCGAGCTTTAGTGCAAAAATGGCTATTCAATTCATAATTTTCGACTCCTTATTAAGAATAACCCATTTTATTGAAATAGGTCTGATCCATGAGTTTAGGATTATTATTTCTTCTTCTACATGCTTTAAACCCGATTCATAACTTTTTCTTATAATCAACCCATATCACATACTAATTGTATTATGTTTTTGTACATTTTACCCTATATTATGCAGGTGAGTTTATGTTAATTTTAGTACTTTGTTAGAAGTTATTAGAAAGATTGAAAGAAACAAAAAAAGAATAGATGGAAAATTAAAAAAATTAACAGTAGGGTGCAAATTGACTAATTATGAGAGTTGAGGGGGGAAATTGGCCAAATTAAAGTTGAGGGGGGAAATTGACTAATTATGAGAGTTGAGGGGGGAAATTGGCCAAAATTAAAGTTGAGGGGGAAAATTGGCCAATGGTCACAAGTTCAGAGGGGGAATTGATGAATACCTCTAAATTTTTTAGCGAAAAATGTGCTTTCAGCCGACGAAGCTTTTTCGTCAAACAAAGTGTTTTTTTAGTAGTGAGAGTTTATTTTCTTTGTACAAATAAAAAAAATTAATTTGTGACACTATAAGGTGTCATTGACAATATTGTTGATGTTGTCAAACAAAGAGAGCTGTTATTTGCACTCCAACAAATCATCCTACACTGTTTCAATTTATTTATTTATTTATTTTCCATTATATTGTTATCATCAAGGAATACATGATGAGTTCTTTTGAAGCGAAAATAACAATTTTGCAAAAAAATGTTGTTCACTAATGAAAGAGGGTAATGAGTTCCACAGTTCCATTTTTTCTTCATGCATTCCACTGTTTTTGTATCCTAATTCTTATTTGCTTTACTCGTCTTTAGGGAATAAAGGAGATTGGAAAACACTTGCCATTTTTCATGAAAGAACTTGGCACAATTAGATCAACCACCCCGTGGAATTCATGTGAGGGTGGTGGTCAATTCTATAGACGAACAGGTAACTGTATGATCATCCTCTTTGAAATCGTAGTTCTCTTCCCCCTAGAAATGTAAGTTCTTGCGAATAATGATGTCCTTGATTTCAATGAGCAATGTTTTATCATTGTCAACTGTCGAGAATTAATGATGTAGGAAAACTAAACATGCATGCGTGAATGGAATTATATATCAAGTTTCAATGGACATCAATGAAGCTTCCCCCTAGAAATGTAAGTTCTTGCGAATAATGATGTCCTTGATTTCAATTAGCAATGTTTTATCATTGTCAACTGTCGAGAATTAATGATGTAGGAAAACTAAAAACATGCATGCGTGAATGGAATTATATATATCAAGTTTCAATGGGCATCAATGAAGTTGAGTCAATATATGAAAAGACCTACTCAGTTGTTGTATGAGTCTATAAGAAAATGATTTGCACAATTTTTTTTTCGGGAACTATTATTAGCACTTCAAAAATCTCATTTTACACTCCTCACAAGTGTATTTCTTTTTCTAATTATAGAAAGTTTGGAGTGTAAAATGAGATTTTTGAAGTACCAATAATAATTCCTTTTTTTTTCCCGGCATATCCTATATTTACGTATTATGAATCTCTTTAAATTTATTTAATTTAAAGACGGTAAATAAAAACTGAGCAGAAATCAGTTTTCGAGTCCAAACTCAAAAACTTCCCAATAGAGAATGCAACAAAAAATGCACGTTGACCCCCAATCCCAAAGCAAGAAAGAAGCTTCTAATGGAGGAGGTTGTGGAGCCATATCAACAAACTATTAACACTAAATGAGGAATGTGGGACTTGAACTTGTTAAAAGTACATATTCAATATTTGAGGGTTCAAAAAGCACTAAGGCCAAAACATCATTGCACATAAGAAAGGCAAACCCTTTGAAGTTCTGACCAATGTGGGGTTTTCAACCCTAATTATTTGTGTGAATGTGACTATATATAAGTGGGAGGTCACTTTCCATTCAAAAAATGGCATATGATGATATGATTACACTTTGAGAGCTCAACCTCATTTCAGCCATTTCAATTGCATGTGAAGTTGAACTCATAAGATTTTCGTCTTTGCGGCCAATGATGAAAGTAACTTTGTGTCCATGTGTGAACAATTCTTTCCAGGAACCGGGTTCTTTCCTCTCCAATTTTTCCTACCCTCCAATAACCTCCTTTCATTGCTAGTCATTCAAAACATTTCCTTGTCGATTCAATGCTAAAGATTATGTCACGTAGGCAACAACAATCCTCATACTTCATTAAACCCAAACGACGACGTTCGTGGACCCCAAAAAAAAGCATCTTCTCCGTGTTGCCTCCACCTCTCTCCTCTCTCTCTTTGGAATTATCTTGGACAAAAACTCTTAAACAAGCTTCCCAAAAAAGCCAATCTTATATGCATGTTACGTATGTAATGAGTGTTGTTGAGACAAAATAATATGCAAAAGAGTGTAAAAGAAATAATTAGTCCATTCTCAACTATTAATATAGCATGGCCCTAAGGTCAAGGTGCTACTCATTGCTTATGTTGTTCCAACGTTAGCAGAGAAAATGGAACAAGGTATCCTATCTATTCGTATGGAAAAAGTAACCTTGGCCAACATTGAAAAGGCACAATAATTAAATAAGATATCTCTATATATTGATTTAATAATAGGTCAATCATTGGGTCATAATTCGTAGGTACACATTATCGTAATAGATTAAAATTTTCACTAGCGTTGAGTTCAATTTATTTGCCAAATTCTTTAGTCTAAAGAGTAAATTGTAGCTATGGTTCCTGAACTTTAATCAAATTGGAGCAATGGTCCATCAACTAAAAATTCATTACCATTGGTCATTCAACTCATCAAAACGTGCAGCTATGGTCCCTCAACTAAAAATCCATTACATTTGGTCCCTTAACTTTAATTCAATTGGAGAAATGGTCCCTTAACTTAACCCAATTGTAGTAATGGTCATTCCAACATAACTCGTTTTGACAAATTTTTTTACGTAGTTGACGAAAATGACCATAATTACACACTTTGATGAGGTGAGGGACCCTAATTATATAAATGGTTATTCCAACATAACATATTTTGACAAAATTTTGAAGAAATTGATGAAAAAGACTATAGCTACACATTTTAATAAGTTGAGGGACCAATGGTAATGAATTTTTAGTTGAGGGACCATTGCTCCAATTTGATTAAAGTTCAGGGACCATTGTTACAATTTACTCTTAGTCTAAATAAAGAGAAATGTTTAAGAGACTTTTTTAAAATAGAGAATCTTTATGGATTTTTTGTCACTTTATAATTTAACGTCAATTTTTATGTTAATATTATAAAATATTGTACTAAAAACATGAGGTAGTAGAAAGTCCCACTTTTGAAATATATTGATGAATGTAACTACATGAGTAGGATCAAGGGACAAATATTTGTTTTGTTCAAAGCCTTTAGATCAATTCACATCTAATGACCTTAAATAAGAGGTATGATGACATTAAAAATTTATTATCTAACGTGGCTATACATAAATAACTTTCAGCTAAGCAATATAATTTGAGAAAATAATATTGCAAAAATGCTATTTTTACCACATTTTCATACTACATTTGTATAATTTGAGAAATATAGTTCTATATATTGTTATTACCTACATATATTGGTAGGTCATACCTCTATTAGAGTGGTGGTACAAATGTGATATGAAAATGTAGTAAGTACAACACATTACCCATAATATTGCGGAGACTAATTTTCATTTGAAGAGGATTAGAAGGAATAATTTTTCTTCTTAAGTAATCTATTTCTTAATTTCCTTCAAGTTAGTCACCAATTTTTCGTTTATTCTTTCAACATACATAAAAAACAGTGGCTTATTCATTCTAATTCCATGGTCTATACTAAATGAGCCCTTATTGTCAAGAGCTTCATAATCACTTCACTGGCTAAAATGAATCATGTATACTAAATGAGCTCATATTGTCTAGTGCTTCATAATCACTTCACTGTCTAAAATGAAAATTGATTGATGTGGAACAAGGGCATGACAAAGACTAGTTTTCTTGGAAATTAATAAGGACATTTGGTACGTAATAACAAATATAGAGCTATCTTTCTTTCTTCTTCTTTTTTTCTCATTTTAACACAGGTAATCTTATCCACACACTAATTTTTACTTTTCACACCCTTCAATTTTCAGCTATGAAATCAAATGAATTGAAAAAGATCAGTAGCAAAAAATTAGCACATGTGTGTAGAAGGTAAAAACTGTGTATGTAAATATCACTTTCCTTTTAACGCCACATGGATAATTGATGTCATAGTGTGATTGACATCGACAACAAAAAGAAAACTAGGGATTCAAATCTTTTTTCCTAACTCGTGGGTATTTGGGGTCACTGTCAGGAAGTCGACTTTGCGTGATCTATCTATCTGTGGATTATGGCAAATAATATACACAGCAAGCGCAATGGAGGATAAATGTTTTGAAACAAATTGTAGTCCTTCATGCAATCGTAAGCAAAAGAAGGAATACGATACGGAAAGTTGTTAAACAAGTGATTTTTCCTCTGTTAGGGGAATGAGGCTGTAAGAATGTAATGAGGCCATCTCCAACCAATTCGGCTAGAGGGTCATATGGCTAAAAATAGTCTGAAATGACACGAAAACTGTCTCCAACTGAGGGCTAGGCTTAAAGGGTTCGTGGGCCCCACTGGGCCAAAAACACCAAATCAGGCTAACCGGCTGGCCCAAAGGAGCGAGCTAGCTAGCCCCGGGCCGGCCCATTTTTTGAATCCAACGGCTACCTGACGTTAGCATGACGCCAGCTAGCAACGCCAAGTGACCGTTGGTTTTGAATATATTTTTTTTCCAGACAAATTTAAAAAAAAATATTAAAAAATTCTCATTTTTTTCTTATAAATACCTAAGTCATTCATACACCATTTCTCACATAATTTTCACCATTCCATACTATTTTAATTCTTCACATTTCATTCTCTTACCTCTTCCAATAATCTTTCCTTAAATTTTTTTCAATAATTTTCAAATGGCCACATCTGCAATGAAAGATAGGGCTTGGACACAAAAAGAAGATGAAGCTCTTTGCAAGGCTTACAAATAGGTCTTGGAAGATAGTGTGAGGGGGAGTTCTCAAACAAATGAAGGTGTTTAGACTCCTACGTCCAAAAAATACTATGAGTTCTACGAAGGCACCACTAAACCGAATATCCGAAACCACGAGAGTTGTTCTTCAAGATAGAAGAAATATCTTCATCCAAGTTTGAATAAATGGCATCAAGCAGTGTTAAGGGCCGCAAACAGACATGAAAGCAGAGCTAATTACTACGACGAAGTAAGTGTTTTCACAATTTATTTTTAAATATTTAATTATATTACATTTAATTTCATAAATTAATTTCCTTTAATTTTTGTAATTATATTTTCTAGGTACGCCAAGCGGAGGAATTGTATATGGAGGACAACTCGAAACCCTTTAATCATCACGGTTGTTGGGAAATTTATAAGGGGTGGGTGTTATTTGAAGATCCACCTCAACAAAGAGTTGGTCCTACGCCGGTGTTTCGAAATGCATCCTCAACTGCAGATGGGGATGAAGATGGATCTCCTACCATTCAAGAAACAAGGGTAGAAAATCCATCTCCAGGTGAAGGTTCCATACCTAGGAATACGGGGACGAAACAAGGCCCGAAAATTAAAGGAAAAGGGCAAGATAAAATGCCATTGCCGTGGAAGAAAGGAACCGTAGGCACGAAAAACGGGCCAAACAAATACAAGAAGAGATGGATGATAGGAATATGCAAAGGAACACTTCAGATTACACTCCAATGAGTAAGGCCTATTTTCATAGGAAAAAGAGGGAAATTATGACCCGACAGGAGTTGTTTTCATCCGACTATAATCCTACAATGGCGGATGATGATAATGATGATTATAAACTTTAAATTTAAGTTGTTGTAATTTTTAAATTTAAGTTGTAGTTTTTAAAATTTAAGTTGTAGTTTTTAAAATTAAGTTGTGTTGTAGTCTTTAAATTTAAATAATAAATTATGTTTGGCCTATGACCCTTTGATCCTCTCGTTTGGAGATGATTTTTTGTCACAAAGCTATGTTTTTAAATTTAAGTTGTGTTGTAGTCTTTAAATTTAAATAATAAATTATGCTTGGCCTATGGCCCTTTGGTCCCCTCGGCTGGAGATAGTCTTTTGTCACAGGGCTATGATTGGCTATGGCCTTTTGGCTCCTCGGTTGGAGATAGTAAGAAATATGGCATGATACTATTCATTAAAATATTAATTTCTTAGAGGGCTATAGGGCTAAAAGGAGCCCTCTAGCCCTCCTTCGGGTGGAGATGGCCTGAGGATCCTCTCCGGATCCTCATTGTGAGGATCCCGGAAATCCTCAAATCATGTCCGTTTATCGTACATTGTGCGGCCATAAATCATTTTAAATATTTTATTTAAAATTAAATATGATAGTACTTGACGAAAACTTACCACACAATGTATGATGAACGGACACGATTTGAGTATCCTCCTTCGTAAGAATGGAGGTTCAGTATGAAAATAAAGCGTTCGTATTCATTCACAGGAGTTGAACTAACTCACTGCATTATAACCTTTAAAATCTGATGATTTCATAATTTTTTTTTTTTTTGCTTAAAATTCTTATAGGTTTGCTCAGATGAATAAATGAGAACAGAAGCCGACTAAATATGTAATCTTATAACTTATAAGGAGCAAGAAATTAAGGGCACCAACAAATCTAAAAAAAAATTATAAGTGCCAACCAGTGTAAGTGTGTACAACTGGGAGTAATAATGCACTAATTCAAGGGATTTTTTTATAGTGTTCTGCAGTATCAGATACTCTAGACTTTTGTTAAATATTTGGTCGAAAGCATAAAAAAATAAATATCTAACAGTTAAAAGACCATGAGTACATACAAGATACTCCAGAGCAAGATAAAATTATTGCTAATCTGGTGCCTCAAGTAGTCAAGTTACCATTACAGTGTGAGCAATGTATTAATAGAACGACGTCAAAGTGAGTTCGCACTAAGTCCAGCACTGCACTGATTGAAAAATAGAAAACCTACGAGACTATATATGAGTTTACACAATCCATCCACTTTCAACTTTTTTCCTTCAACTAATTCAAATTCAATTTATTCAACATCTCCCTCAAAAATATAAAAATTAAAAAAAAAATTATTCAACTTCAACAAAAATCTCACAATGTGATGCATGCATGTTTGCTTTTTGAACCAAATCCCATTACTTCTTTTCTAGAACCCGAGCAACCAAAGACTGAGAAATTCTTAATTGTCCTCGAGACAAATTATAGCTCATCATTCCATGGGTGGAAAACAACATTTTCTTCCCAGTATTGACTTGTCCCAAAAGGTTTAAAATAAAATTCTTTGATATTTTTAGGTTGTAATTCCACAGTTCACATTATATAAAGTTACTAATACAAAAATAACTATATAGCTAGTCCTCCTAAGGTTAAATTCTATGCAAAGAAGAGCTCAAAATCAAGTAATTTAGAATTTAAGATTATATAGAATATGTAAATGTCAGTTTTTCTGAACATAATTTATAGCCGATTTTGAATTTTTTACGTATATTGTTCACGTCGATGTTGTGCTTATGTATAACCAATGATTTAAATATCCACAAAATTGTTGACATTTTTGTTGAAATAACAGAAAAATAAAGGATCAATATAGAAGGGGGGGGGGAATGAAATGAAACTTTTAGCCTATATCAAATCAATGAACAGCGATGGTATTACCAATTCCTTGCATAAATTTTATCGGAACCCATTACAGATTTTGAACTTTTGAATTTTTTTGAGAAAATTTCCTCTATTTTCGACTAAATCTGACTGAGTTGATATACCCTCCCCATTGCAAACTTTTATATATAATTTTTATCGAAGGCAACCGATATCAATATATCTTCCGATATTTCCTAAATTTGCAATCAATATTTCCACCTATATGGATATTTTAAACACTGTGTAGGCTTGAAGACACAAGATGAAATACTCCTAAAAAAACAAATTAGACATTCCAATAACCCTAAAATTGTAGAATTAGAAAGGAAAATATTCCTTATAACTTCATTTTAGCTTTCACTACTACTAGTGGAGATGTACAAACAGCATATCCGGTTTGGAAAATGTCTCTAACAAAATGATATACTTCTTTTATCATGTTGCGTTCTTATCTCTCTAGCTAGGCATTTGACCAAAAATAAAAATCTCTCTCGATCTGCATTTGCTTCGCATTCTACACATAGCATCAAATTCCAAATTCTGGGTCTAAACCAACATTATTGTGCTGGTCCCTTCAAAAAATTCAAAGTAGCTAGAGGATAAATGTTTGTTTTTTATTTTTATTTTGTTGGGTTTGAGTGGAGGCCATAGGCCAATGGACAAACAATTTCCCCTTTTGCAATACTGGGAAGAGAGAGAGTTAATAATTAAAGAGCATATACCAAAGTTGAAGGCAACAGTGGCTACGAAAGTTGAAGGTAATAGTGGCAATGGTGGCATAAATAACAACCTAGTGGAAAAGAATACAATACCAAAATTCGCATATATAAATGAAACCGAAAGCTGGAGCCAAGTATAGCCTAAGAGTAGATCATGAAATGGTTTTAACCCGGAAAGCATAGGGTTGAAAAGCTCCTTATTACCAAAGCAATTCACTACTTGTTGATGTATTTGGTTGAATTGTTTTTTTTTTCTTTTGAAAATTGAAATAACATTACAAAGGGAGATCCCCGGCAGTTGTCAAATTAGGATATTGTGCTACTCATTTTTGTTATTATACGGAGTTGGATCGTTGAATTGATTAATTCCCTCCCATATTCAACCAATATAGTTCTACAGTTTTTAATAGTTAGTGTTGATTCCGTCTGTTTATTTAACAGTGTAACGTTTTTAATAAGAAGAAATCTTTGTTATACTAACCATATGGGACGAGGACTATCCTTCATGTTAAAATTAACCGTATTCGTAAAGAACCTACTCAATTGGTTGTTTGAGTTAAAGGGGGAGTAATTTTTTACTCCTTTATTGTCCACCATTAATCTTTTCATTTTAGCATTGACAAAATCTGTCGAAATCTTAGTCTTAATCAAACTCACATGGCCATTATAACAAACCTTAATCCCTATCTGGATTTGATTTCAGAGTTGATATAGGAAACAAGTAAGGTTAGAGTTTAATTATGAGTAGTCCTTGTGCATCAAGTTAAGTGATAATTCCGAATTTAAAATAGTGGAATCAAGAGATTTCTCGTGTTCTTCGTGATTTTAATAGCACAAAACCGTGCTCTGATACCTCATGTAAGTCTTATGCCATTAGAACACAATGAATACGCTAACCTAGAATGATCGACATGATGAAAGAGATGGTGAACTGCAATTAGAATGAACTCAAGATCTTCTACTCACTCATTGCACCTTTGTCACAAGAACTACATGGGGAGTTTCAGGGTTTTGTGATGATTGCAGCTTGAGCAGCGACCTCAAGTATTTACAGGCTTCAATCTAATAGAGTCGTACCCATAAACAGACTCTACTTGAAGCCCTACTAGCCTATGGATGTAATACCAAAGCATACAAGGCTTTCTTAGCACACGAGAAATCCTTAATTGCGCTAATTTTCTTTTTTGAACAAACGATATTATCTACACTAAGAGGGTGAGGGTGGGCTAAGCATCATAATAACCTAGCAATAATGTGGTTCGAATTCGTCTTTGACGAGAATCGAACCTAAGATCTCTCACGTACAAGTGAAAAAGAATACTACTAGACCTCTTATTAAATTTACAAGTAAAAAGGAATACCACTAGACCTCTCACTTAATTGCACTAGTTTAAATTTGGGACTACCACTTAACTTGGTACACAAGAAATAATCATAATTAAACTCTAACCTTACTTGTCTCCTAAGTTAATTGTAAACTGAATCCGGCTAAGTTAATTGTAAACTGAATCCGGATATGAATTAGGGTTTTAATCTAACACTCTATTCTCCACCATTACTATTTTCTTTTGGTATAAATTAAGAGTGCATAAAGGAAAGTAAAGAGTGTAAAAATTATTACCCTTTGAGTTATACTAGTGGTTTAAAAAATGTATAAGGACCATGGTCTAAAATATCCATAATATCCCGATATTTCCATCGAAATTTCCATGTTTTTTTACTACCGATATTTCCGATATCATCGATATTTCCGATATCATCGATATTTTAGACCTTGCTGAGTCACTCATGTATCTTACCATGCAATGTATAAAGTGTAAAATATTGTACTAATTCATTATATATAAATGATTATGGTGTGTTTAAACTTCTTTCATTAATTACTACATATTTTCTACACTCACAATGTTTGCCAGCTCGCTATATAATCAACTTAAATCAGTTATATCTATCATGCAATGCATTTCCTTCCAATTTTTTGTGATAAACTAATAGATAATTGACTAAATAAACTTTCTGCAAAGTTTCAACAAAAATTTCCAAGTTTTTCTTACAATTTTCGTGGTTTTTATTCAATTTTTATCGATATCGATAATATCCCGATATTTCATTCGAAATTTCCGTGTTTTTGGACTACCGATATTTTCGATATCATCGATATTTAATACCTTGATAAGGACTGACATTCTCGCTCATCCTTGTTAAAAAAATTCCTACTCCCTTACATTATTATAATAATTTCAAACTCTCTCTCACCTCTTAATAAAAGCTATGCATTATCGTAAAAAGTCACATCGAAAAAGATTTCTAGCTTAAGATCATTGATTAAACATGCATTTAATAAATTTGACAGCAAAAGCTAATAGGCATATTATGAATCGTCTGAAAGTGCTTATAAAATAACTGAAAACGTTTTTAATGAGAGTGTTTTTGGAATTAATCTTCAATAAAAATACAAGTGAATCATAAAAAAAGATTTCACGTACTTTTGAAACAAAAAAACACTATAATCAAAATGTTTTCAATCATAAACACTTTCATACGAATCGTTATCAAAACAGCATCCTCTTCAACTGTAAGCTTATATTGTCGTATAAGATTTGAACTGAGTTGTCGACATAATAATAAGCTTTTACTCGATTGAGGATTTTATCGAATTGGTTTCGTCGTCGTAACGTAGGAACCGTTTATTTAGTTGATCCAGTAAATCTCACAGTTGCCCTTTCACCTTTCAGTTCAACAGTTATGGATCACGTGCCTAGCACGTGGGAGATCACGTAAACCACACATTTACCACGCGTCAAAATGAAAAGACGAAAACGGCCTCTCATAGACCTGAATATCGAACCCAAAACGAAAACTCCCGCTACTTTCCCTACGCCACGTCCACGCGTCAAAGGGAAAAGACAAAAACGACCTCACATTCACCTGAATATCGAACCGAGAACGAAGGAAAAAAACTATATAAACCGACTCCCGCTATTTTCTGCTTCTCTAGCCAACCGATATACACAGCGCCCTTCTCTCTCTCATGGATTCCCCTTCTAGCTCCTCCGTCATCATTGTCGGCGCCGGAGTCTCCGGTGAGTGCCAATCGCCACCGTCGATTTTCCAATTCCTAATTTTAACTCTCGTTTCTCACTTCGTCCGTTTAATTTCTTCTTATTGAAAGGTTTATCGGCGGCGAAGGTATTGATCGAGAACGGCGTGGAGGACGTGGTGATTCTGGAAGCTTCCGACCGTATAGGAGGCAGGATCCGAAAGCAGGATTTCGGCGGTGTATCGGTGGAGCTTGGCGCCGGTTGGATAGTCGGAGTCGGAGGCAGAGAGTTGAACCCGGTCTTGGACCTCGCCCTGAAATCGAATCTCCGCACTATCTTCTCCGATTACAGTAATGCTCGCTACAACATCTACGATTGCAGGTCCATTACGACGCCGTTTCTCTTCGGTTCATTCATTTATTTAGCTAATTTGTTCCCTGCATTTTCGCTTCGCAGCCGTAAATTAGCTTCCACGACTTTTGTGTGCTACTTTGCGCCGTTGGAGAATTAATTGGCCTCCGCATTTTTGTCATACCGTCGCACTTTAGAATTTTCTTTTTTGTGCTGCTAATCTGCGCCGCGGGTGGAGAATATTAATAACCAACTCGCCGAGTTAACTGGGTATTTTACTTTCTTTTTTTCTTTTTTTCAGCGGGAAGATATTTCCTAGAGGACTCGTGGAAGAGACGTACAAGAAGGAAGTGGAGTCGGCGGTGCAGAAGCTGAAGAAGCTGGAAGCCGGCGGCGGCGATTTCTCAAATGTCACCGAACCGCCCACGTAATCTCCTTTCTCAATCGTTTTAATGTCTCGATAGCTTTGGCTTCTAATTATTAACCAATCCAATTTTTTCAAATTATTATTATTTTATATTAGTTTTATTTATTATTATTTGCGTTTTCTGTATTTTGTGGTAATTTCCGCGAAATTTAGCTGAAAGTGTTGATTTTGTACATTATTCACAATTATTTTATTTTAGTCGTGTGGAATTTGATTATTTGGTTTATGGGTGTGGTTTGTCCAGTACACAGAAAACGCCGATAGAGCTCGCCATTGATTTCACCCTACACGATTTTGAGATGCCAGGTTAGTTTTCACAGCTCATCCTCGGTCAATTTTCTGTTTGGATGCTGAGACAAGAATATGAAATTCCCAATTTTTTATTTTCTAGTTATGCTTTAAGAATTTTTAGTCAAAATGGTTATTGAGATTGTCATAATTTCTCATTTTAGTCTCTGATATTGAAAGTCGATAAAAATAGTCTCTAAGTTTGTGTTAAATTATTACGCGAACGATCACGTGATCACGAGTGTTTTTGTTAAACTAGCCTCATCACTTAACAGTGATATTGACAAATTTTTCATAAAATGATCAAAATGATTTGCGGTGAAGAAATATTATTTTTATTGATTTTAATTGTCATGCAACAAAGTGACGATTATTCAAATCTTAATAACTATTTTGATTAAAATGTCTTGTTTTAAAAATGCAATTGATTCTTTGGGCGGCACATAAAGGAATTTTGTTTTTTAATTTATATTTTTTTTGCCAAATAATAAATTTGTTGGATTAGATGTTAAAGTAGGGAACAAGGTTTGAATCAAGGTAGAAGGTAACATTTCTTTCCACCACTGTAGTAGAGAGCCATTTGCTTGTAATTTATCTGGAACTCTTGTTCTTTTATTTTGGAGATTGTTAGATGTAAATTAATTAAGGTTGGTAATGTTTTAGAAAATGATTTTTGAAGTACTATATTATAAAATGAAAACGACAAATAAGATTTGGAAAAAATTTATTTTGATTATGAATTGTGAATTTGAGAAATGGAGGATTTTGATTGTGGTGCAGAAGTGGAGCCCATATCAACCTTTTTGGATTATGGAGAACGAGAGTTTTTGGTTGCGGATGAGAGAGGGTATGAGCATATGCTGTACAAAATGGCTGAAGATTTTCTCTTTACATCTGAGGGTAAACTGTTGGACAGTCGTCTCAAGTTCAATAAGGTACCAGAATCTCATCCTTCTCGTTTTCCACTTTTTAGCTTATTTGCTTTGCCCAATCATTTCGATTTGCTTAGAGATAAGATGTTATGAAGCAGGCCCGTACTCTAAGTATAAGTTATAACCCATTACTTTTCAGTCTAGGCTGATATAGACGTTTGGAAGTGCTATTTTTCTTGCTCTTGCCAGTAGTTCAGATCCGCTTAAGCGGTTGTGGCGTGCTTAATTTAATTTAATCTTGAGATAATAATGAATTTCTAGTCCATTGACTTATCCTTCGTACAAGGCTTTAATCTTTGCTGCGTTACAAGGTCATGCTGTAAAGCTTTGCAAAATTCGCTTTCTCTACCCAATAATATGATGAAAACAAAATGGACAGATGTGAGTAAAATACAAATAAAGGAAGAGAAAGTGGGAGGGGAAAACTCTGGATTTCTGCTTTGTTTGTATGCAAACGCAGTCTTCCTTTTCTTCTTGAGATTGACCCAGCTTTGGAGTCCGTAGATAATGACGTTTCGGAAAGCTGTTTTTCTTTTGCTTTATGAAATTATATAACACCTAATTTCTTCGAGGGTCAACTAATTTTTTTTTTCTTTTTAGCAATTTTTTTAGACTAAATTTAAAAATTAAATAATACAACACTAATAAGAAATAAATACATTAATTAACATTTAAATAATAATTCAATTATCAACTTCCATGTCATTTAGTTTATAAAATTTAATCTATAAATTTAGTTTCTCTAGCATTACCTTATATACGTTAATAACTTAATGTGAATTAGTGTTATTCACACACATCATTTTATCTTTCACTCTTGTTAATTTTTTTCATTGATCTTCTTCAATTCATTCGATTTGATGATCGAAAATTAAGAGTGTTTAAAAAGTAAAAATTGGTTTGTGGATAAACACAACCCTATATATTATTGTATTTGCACGTGTTCAGATAATTTTTATTTTAGTTTCCCAAGGCAACATATTTTTTTGCAGATAATGCTTTACAATAATGTCGAAAAGAAATAATTTCTATACACTTGATTGCGAATTTGATCCACATCGATCTCGTTTTATTTTTTTAAGGGGTGTGATATCCACACACCCATTTTTACTTCTCTCACACCTTTTTTATTTTCGGCCGTCGGATCGGATGAATTGAAGAAGATCAACGAACAGAAATTAACAAGGAGTGTGTGAGAAGTAAAAAGGGGTGTGTGGATAGCACACCCCTTTTTTAATATGTAACAACTTACACATTATTGTTTGTTAAAACAAATATTTTTCGATTTTTTATTTATTTACCGTAGATAAATCATAAGTTTGCCTTTTCTAAGCAATTATCCACCCAAGAAACTCTGCATGTACACTTTTTTGTCATTTTTTGATATCCATTATCTATTAGGTAGGGTCATTCACATACATATCTTTACTTCTAGCACACTTTGTTAATTTTTGTTTATTGATTTTCTTTAATTTATTAAATTTAACAACAAAAAATTATGTAAAAAATAAAAATAAATGTGTGAATAACACAATTTCATCTAATAATGGTGGTGGTTTTTTTGGTATACATTGTTATATGAAAATTACGTGGCTTCTATGACTTCCATTCGCACAATTATTTACCTCCGAGCGGATCCGAAACCTTTTCTTTCTTTTTCTCTTTTGGTTTTAACTCGTACAAACATGAAGAGACGTGATCCTTGAGACCTTTAAAGCCCTTTTGGCTTTTACCACTCACATAAATTTGTAGGCCCCAAGAGCAAGATAATAGGAAGTAGTGTTGTGCTGTCAACTTTTTCTCCAGTTCTTGGGCTGCTGTCTTCCCCTCCTCATTTGTTGAAATAAACAGATTTTATGTCACCTTTCATTGAGCAGTCTGCATGAAACAGACCTCGTGGCGCTTCAATGACAGATTTCAGTGCAATCTGGAGACAAATTTGCACGACATGATATTAATAGATTGAAGGGTTACAATGACAGAAAATTCGTTCTATGCAACATTTTTTGTTTCTCTGTAACTTAAAGACTAACATAAATGGGCTAATGATTTGAATTTTGAGCATATTCCGCTTCAATAAATCTTTTCCCTCTCATCTCCCAATGAATTTTCTCTTATGCATATTTAAGTTACACATCTGAACAAGAACCGTTAAATTTCATTAAGTTAAATAATTTAACAACTCTTTTTTAGATGTTTAACTTAAATGTGTATTATAGATACCCTTCATCTTTGAATTTCAGGATCTTATGGGGTGGTTTCCTTGGGAACTTCACATGTTACTTTTTATGGTTATATAAATATTTTTACTGTTATCCATTTATGAGAAGATGATTTCAAGCTTGATTTGGGGCAGGTTGTTCGGGAGTTGCAGCACTCAAGAAACGGCGTTACGGTAATGACGGAGGATGGTTGCGTCTTCCAAGCAAATTACATGATTTTGTCAGTTAGCATTGGTGTTCTCCAAAGCAACCTCATTGCTTTCAATCCACCCTTACCCGTACGTCGCTTTTGTTCATATCATTTCAATGAAATGATTTAATTCATATCTTTGCCAATTACGTGTTTATATGTTAATTTGCTCACATGACATCAGCCGCCTTCACAACTTCTCTGCATGTATGTCTGTCACTGGACTCAATTGCCACCACAACCTTACCAACATAGTACGTGGGCCTGGCTTTTAGCTATTGGTCATGGATTTTATGCCCCTCTCTTTCTTCATGCTTTTCACACTGATTTTTATTTGCATTAACGGGGAAGAGTCTACATTCAATTTGCTTTGTCCAACGTATAGATATAGTGGGATCTCAAGGGCTAGGTCCCTAACATATGGGTCCCTTTAGATGGGAGTTTGCTATTTGTTTACTTGGTATTTAACGTGTGGTCCGGATTATTGAATGCAATTTAGCTGAAGAGTCAGAAATTATGGATAGCTGAGCTCATTAAATAAGTCTCCACTGGTTGATGACGAATGAGAAAGATTAGGAATCTGATTTTTTATATGCCAAATTGCCAATGCCATGGATTTAGGATCCACGGAATTTTAACCCATTTGCTTGCCAATAGGTTAACTAAATGTAGGCTGTGCCTTGCTGCTTGGTTCACTAAATGTAGCCTGTAGGTGTTGAATGCGTTGGACAAGAAAAAAGAGAAAATTGTATTCTATAGCTTCTGCCTTAGTTTCTTAGGGTATAATGGATAATCTTTTAGATCTCTTTTACTAATAGCGGGGTTAAATAATCAAGGATAAAAAAGTGCTCAGTAACATCATTTCATTTGCCTTACTACATTAGGTAGGGCATGCATTCATGACTCTAAACGGTTAGATGTAACAACGGTGAAGTGGCAGTGGTTGGTGCTACAAAGATAAGATAATATAGAAAGATCTCCGAGTTATGATCGGTTGGGATTGGATTTACTTATTGTTTATTGTTGTTTGATGGTTATTAGGGTTTGTATGTAACTGTTCCCAACTTGTGCCTTTGTTAAGCATTGTCGAATAATCATCTGCGTGTTTTGCACCATACATTTTAGCAGCTAATTCTTAGAGGAGTTGGTAGTCCAAATTATATGCTATCTGACCATGCAATTGTGGCATGATTGCCGTTTGAGCCCATTGCATATGATCTATATCTTTTCTTGCTGTATCCTGGAGTATAAGATCTATACTTATGCATACACTATTGTTTCGTCTGCTTAGGCATATTTAGTAACGATGATGCAATTCCTGTTTTAACTTAACGAAACTGGTAGATAATTGGTCATGGTTACATTGGTTGTGACCCTATGACTGAAAGCGCATCTTATTCAAAGTCTCTTTTTGATATTGTTAGTGTAATTTGCTTGAAATCATGCTAACTTGATGAATTAAATAACATAGAGGTGGAAAACAGAGGCTATACAGAAATGTGATGTGATTGTATACACGAAGATCTTTCTGAAGTTCCCTTATAAGTTCTGGCCTTGTGGACCAGGACAAGAGTTCTTCCTCTACGCCCATGAGAGGAGAGGCTACTACACATTTTGGCAGGTTGGTTTAAATATTTGTCATTCTCGACGCCAGCTAACAATATATGAATTTTCATTTCCAGCAGATAAATAGATTCCATATGTTGTGTTGTGCACTGAGTTTCCAACTAGCCTGTCATATTTTCATGCCACTATTACTTGTTTAATTTAGTAAATAAATGGTCCTCGTCAAGGATCAGAAAATGACAACATTTCAAACGTCCATGCCAAGTGTTGTGATTCATGCACCTTTAGAAAACAACAAAATTTACGATTGCGCACTTACAGGAACTTTAAACACAATCTTCACCTTGTATAATCATGTTTTGGCTGTCTGCTCTATAACCGAGCTGTCATTTTACTTTGAGTTGATAGGATGCTTCCCCAATGTTAGTGCATAAAATTACACATTTCTTCCATTTTAGATAACCCTCAGTAGTTGGTTATGAAACTTGACAGTGACCTTGTCGAGTATGCTGCATGTGTTTCAGCTTTAGTTTGTAAATATCTCCGTCTACAATTAGGTAACAATATTGATTCCTGTTGTTCTTGTCGTTATGATTAACAAACTAGTATCTCTCGCACTCGCAGTATTAGTTTGAATGGTTCTTCCTTTAGTGAAGCTACGATTAACAAATTTTTATAATGCGTAGTTCAATCAAATCTCAAATGTGTATATTATTAAAATCATTTTCTTTGGTTTTATTAGGAAAGAAACTATACATATTATGAAGGCATTGTGCGATGTCACTGTCTTTGATTTTACAATACGACTTATTTGACCGATATATGTGGAAATTTTCTAAACTACTATTACGACAAATAAAATAAAATATGAGAGTGATAACTATAGCATATTTTAACTTTACCACTAACCATATTCTCTCCAAGCTGGCTGCTAATCTGTTGCCATGTCATCAGCACATGGAAAATGCTTATCCTGGATCCAATATGCTGGTCGTGACGTTGACTAATGGGGAATCAAAGCGTGTGGAAGCTCAGTCTGATAAGGAGACGTTGAATGAAGCCATGGCGGCCCTCAAGGACATGTTTGGGCCTGACATTCCGGAAGCTAATGATATACTTGTACCTCGCTGGTGGAACAATAGATTCCAGCGCGGCAGCTACAGTAACTACCCTATGATCTCTGATAACCAATTCGTTCATGACATCAAGGTTTGCCTTCTCTCTCTCTCTCTCTTAAACGTTTTGTTTCACCATAGATCAATTTCACTTAATGTTTTTCACAGAAGCTTATCTTCTAGTGAAATTTGGAAGCTCCTACTCTATGATACGGTTGCATGTGGTTCGCCACACGTGCCACTAAGATCCACCCGTGCATATTTTGCATGTAGCGTGAATTAGTTGTCTAGTCACATGGTGTGCCACATCATGGATTAAGACAATTTCGTACATGAAAAATAAGAGAGAAAAATTAGAAGTGTAGCTATATCATTGCTCACCTAAAGATCATTTGATATCGTTTCGTATTTTTTCCTTGATCGATGAGAAGGTCTCAAGCTTATAAAAAACTTTGAAATGAATTGACATTACGTACGCTGCTTCTTTTGTATTATGACCAGAACCCAGTAGGCCGCCTCTTCTTCACCGGGGAACACACAAGTGAAAAATTTAGCGGTTATGTCCATGGCGGGCACCTTGCAGGTAATCAATTAATTTAAGGTTCTTTCGGAGATTATAGGCCTCCAATTATAAACATAAGTTGTAACATCTTGTTTGTGTCATGTTGCTTGATGATCAATAGGTATTGAGACTGGTAAAGCGTTGCTGGAAGAAATGGAAAAGGAGAAGGAAAGGACTAGTGAGAGTGAAAACCAAGCGTTTTTGTTAGAACCCTTGCTTGCATTGACTGGTTCATTAAGTTTGACACAGAACGACGCTGTCTCAAGTCTCAAATGCGATATTCCTAAAAGATCATATTTAAGTGGCAAAGTTGGCATCGCGGAGCTATGTTATGACTAGGTGGAGTTATAGGCAAAACACCATGATTGGTGACCGAAAGCCAAAAAATAAGCATTGAGAAAGATCACGAGATGGGTTCAAATACAATCTCTATATAATCCTTGATGCCGTTTATAATGTAGAATGATGGGAGGGACAACAAAGCTGGGTTTGTGTGATAGTTGTTTGGTTCATAATGGTATAGGAAGGGGAGAATCAATGGAGGTTAAAGGGTTTTGGATGCGGGACGAAAATGGTATGGGGGTATACACATGTAATAGTAGGCAATGAAACTAAGAGAAGAACTAGATGGACGTAGGAACCAGGTTCTATTGTACTGGTACTGAATGTTAGTTTCAAAAGAAACAATCTTTCTCATTTTCTCTTAGCATTTGTATTTAATCAAATTTTCCATCATGTCAAGAAAACAATTGGTTTCCTTTGGAGACATTCTTCTGTGGGCTACTGTTTTGTGGGTCTACAGAAGTCCATGATTCCAGCCCAAGTGTGAGTGGGTTTTAGATCCCGGTCCTCTCCTTGGCCTGATTTTTCAAGTAATTGTATTGATACGACACCCCAATAGAGCCTCACAATATGCCATTAATTACAAATTGGTATTGAACTTGTTATTTACGAGAGTCAAATTTAAGACCTCCGACTTATAAGAGGAGAGAAATATCACTATATCATAGTATTAAGTGACATTTAGATAGTTGCACAAAACTAAAAGAAGTTTGGATGCCTTATTCGAGATTTGTTTTTTAATACAAAGATATATTTGCTGATGGATGGGAGAATAAATTGATATTGAACTTTCATCAACGACATGCAAACCTAAGATCTTTAACTTATTTAGAGAAATATCACTGAATCGTATTATTAAGTGACATATGTTTAAAGTAATAAAATCTCAAAAACTACCTAAAGCATCAAAGTATTGTAATGTTTGTTGCATTGAGGACGGTTGGGTCCAAGACCAAAACTAGCAAAAAGAGTGGTTGAGTCTAAAGTTGATGAAACCATCGGTTGGGTCTTGAGACCAGTACGTATTTATTCCATTCAACGTTTACATTGATGAAAACCCACTCTCACACCTACAAATGACAAGTTGATTTATTCAAATTTATGCTAAGTTTCTGCTTTTCTATTTTTGCTAACTATTGATGATGGCGATTAGACAACTAATTGCATTGCAGGAGAAAACAGTATATACTAGTTCACGCATTACAAGAAGGGGGCTACATCTGAGTTACTTACGAATTTACATCTCACTCTAAGTAAGATTCTAAAAAACGCTAGACGCTAGTTGGTCGGTCGGCTAAGCCTAGCGGACTAAGCGGATTTAAATAAATTTATTATATATTGTATAAATAAATGCCTATTTTTTACCTAAAAACACACATAATTATCCTGGGATACATAAATTGCAAAATAAAATATAAAGTATTAGAACATATTGAAAACATGGGGAACAAGCATATAATGAGTATTCATCCAAGTATTCAATAAGTTTCTTACATTTTATTGAAAAATTAAAATATAAAATGAAAATTATTAATTTTCTGTTTGAGTAAGGATCGTGACTTAGGCGGGCTAGGCAGACACCTAAGAGGGTCTAGGCGCACTTTCTTAATTTTCAAATACCTAGGGACTAATCAAGGCGGTGACCAGCCGCCTAGTGCCTTGACAGGGATTTTTAGAATAATGACTTTAAGAGATTGCCAATTGAGAATATGGTTGTGCATTGTAGAACTCACTATTAACACGTCGTTACTTAACAATTAACTTAACACATTTTTTAACAGTTGTATGAAATCAAAATAAAATAAAAACTAAATTATGAGATTGAAATGTTATAAAAATGTTGTATGAAATTGCAATTGCACATAAACATGAAGGAATAAAATATAATTTACCCTAGTATTAATGATTGAAATGGAATTCGCACTCAGTTTTTTAACTTCTTTATATTTGATTTTAATTGAGGTTAATATTGAAATTATAAAAAAATAAAAAAATAAAAAATTCTAGATTTACATTTGTTGAATTGGAAGAATATATTGTTCTTCACTTCATGGCTTTGAAGGATGAGCGACATATGAAGGAAGTTACTCGTATTTGATTCGATTACAGAAGTGGAAGAAGTACCAGAAGTTGATTTGCTTTGTAAAGACCGTTTACATTGAAGTTTTTTAGATTTGATATGTCGAACATAAAGAATGGATCATGGAGTTGACTCTGCTGATATTAACGATTTAAAAAAATGTTTTTGTTGAAATTGAAGTTTTTATTGTAAGTATCTTGGTCTTGTTTCAGATGAATGTATAGAATGTAATGCATTTTATATTGCAAATTATATCATGTCATTACAAATTTCTCGATACTAATTGTTTATGTTTTATTGTTGTTTTTAGAATTGGAAAAGCGTATATAGTTGATAATGGATTTGTTGTGGCTGTATTGGAAGGTGTCGGTGTTTATTTGTTGGTGTTGAAAGATGCGAATTGCTTGAAGGATGTGCTTACTTTGTTTGATCTTATAATTGATTTTGAAGATGTCCCAAAATGATGAGTTTTGAAGGTACACCATAAGATTTTGTAAACTTGATATGTTGAGCATAGGAGAAAGAAGAGTCCCATGAAATTAAAACTTGATGAAATCAAATATGTTGAGTATATTTTTCTTTGAATGCCCACTGATGACTTATTCGTCACTTTAAAAGAAGTCGAAGAGGATCCATGTTTGGGTAGTTGTCTGCATTGTTTTTTTACCGGTTTCTCTTTGCTCGGCAGAAGGAATTGACAACTGATGCTTTGTATTTTTCTTTTCATTTTAATTCCAAATGTGATGAGAGTATCTATCCCACATCGAGGAAAGAAGGATTTTGCATGTGCTTATAAGTAATTATGTTACTTCTCATATTATCAATTGGTTTTATGTTGAAACCTCAACTTTTTTTCAAGAAGCCGCACTTTGTGTTTCCTAAATTCACTGAAACTGGATGGAAAAACACAAATTTGCCAAGTGTCAAGCATCAGGATTCGAAAAATGGTAATATTGCAATCAAGTGAAGATGTATTATCTTTTAAGTTTACTTTTTTTTATATTTTGATTAGGATACTTGATGCTTATTTTTTTGTGTTAATTTAATTAAGAATATTGTTGAGACAAATCTAAATTAATTCTTCTTTGAAGTATTTTGTTAATACAAAACTAAATGTCTTTAAGAATATTGTTGAGATTCTTGTAGGCAAAGGCAAACTTACTGCTCTTAACACCCAAGCCAAGGAAAAAAAATTTGCCAAAAAATTCCAAGTCATAGAATGCCTCATGTGTAATAATATCCTTCACACCAAGAATGCATCCTTATACAAATCCTCTCACAAAAAATACTACAAGATGTGTCCATTCTGCAAACTCAGACTTTCGGTGATAGACGATGACTCAGATCAAAGATGACGATGTATCCATTCTGCAAACTCAGACTTCCTGTGAATGACGATGCCTATGCTACTACTGCTCTTTCCTAGTGATGACGACTCTAATCAAAGATGACGATGAGGATGGTGTTGAAGCCGAGGATGGTGTTGAAACAGTGGAAGGGCTGCCTTCTGCTGGTCATGATGATTCAGATGAAGAAGAACAACGTATGAATGAAGTTTTTTCTTTAATTTGATTATGTTTTTGTATTGGAAAATGCGAAGGTAGTTGATGACTTTTGTAAAGATGAAGCTTTGAAGGTTTTTAGGCTTGATATGTCAAATTTTAAGGAAAATGCGAAGGTAATTGATGACTGTCGTGTGAATTGGGTACGCAGGGCATCACATGACAAAAAGCAACAAGTGTTGTTGTGGATTCACCGTTTGGGCCGTCCATTTTTATGTTATTTGAAGCATTTGCTACTGAACATATTTGTTGATTGTTCTAATTCCAACTTTAAATGTGACACTGCATTTTGGCCAAGAGTTATCGTGTGTCTTATCCTTTAAGTTTTGCAAAAAGTAATGTTCCTTTTGGATTAATAGATTTTGATGCTTGGGAGTCATCCCCGGTTTCTACTTTTTTAGCATAAGGTGGTTTGTGACTTTTGTGGATGATTGTACATGGATGACATGGCTATATATATCGAAGAATAAAGGTGATGTTGTGTCTGTTGTCTATCTTGTGAATCGGATGCCGTCTAAAGTGTTGGACTTTTAGACTCCATTGCAAGCTCTCTCTAGATTTGCTCTTCTACCATTTATCTTGATGTTGCCACCACGTGCTTTTGAGTGTGTTGCATTCGTTCATTTTCATAAAAACCAATGCACCAAACTCGACCCTTGTGCAGAACAATACGTTTTTATGGGGTATGAAGCTCATCAAAAGGGTTATTGATACTAACATCCTTCTACCAGACGTACCTATGTCATTATGGATGTAACCTTTATAGAGTATGAAATGTATTATTCATTCCTCAATCCAACTCTTATCTTTAGAGGGACACAAGAAATGAAGAGCAGACTTGGACAAATTTTTAATTGAAATGAGATTTGTAGCACGGCTATCACCAGACATGATCGGTGGCCCCTGATTTATGATATGACTCCAAACTTGGATAGAGAACCACTACCCAGTACAATTGGTCGTGATGTGTCTGACGACAGATCAGAGTTGAAGATTCTTCCCCCTATCTTCTCCAAATATAGTACCTACAGATGACTATGCTTCCATATATGAATATTCATGAGGAAAGTTCCATCACTTGTATTAGTATATCAAACGATTCAATTTATCAGCTACCTTACAAGTATAACCGAGGGAAACCACCTATTGCCAACCATGTGTCATCAAGTAAACTATCAGAAACAGGCAAGGCATTCATACAACAACTATCAACTGACATGTGCTGGGTTCCATGAAAGAAGCATTATCTGATACTGGATGCACCAAATCAATGAAGGAAGAGATGAGTACACTTTAAAAAAAAAAAAATTGTGGGATTTAGTTCAATTACTATGAATGAAGAAAAATAACATGAGTGTAGGCGAGTATACATGAATAAACATAAAGTTGATGGGTCTTGTTTGTGCCTGAAATGACAATTTGGACCGAGGAGGGTCAACTCAAGAGCCACGAACCTCGGCCCAGTAGGCATCCTTCAAGCCAACAGCCTTTTAGCCTATAAATAGGATCATTCTGACTGAGTCCTTATGAAGAAAGGACTGTGAAGAGATCAATTGAAAGTGGCTCGGTCCAATACTATATGAATTAAAATTGCTAGAGACCATATTGAGCCTTAGATAAATATGAATTATCCCAATGATCAAAATGTTTGCATGATTGGATTAAGATGAACGAGTCACATAAAGAGATCAGATTCAGAGTCCTAGTTGGAATCAAAGAGGCCGAGACTATATGTAGATGAAGTTTTGGCCACCAAAGGATAAGGGGAATATTCAAGTAGATGTCTAGATGTTGAGCAAATACAGCCCATCAAGACTCTACCTTATCACGCTTGTTTATCATAGATGCCTCATCTATAAATACAGAAGGCTCTGCAATATAAGATGTCTCATTTAACTCAACAAATAACTCAAAAAGCTCAGTGCAAAAAACTCTTGCTCATCATTCTCATATCCCTGACAAAAATGCTAACTATCTTAACGCTTCCGTCAACACATCTTCAGTCCGAATAAGTGAACGACATTGTGTTGACAACCGGCCACATCTTCAGTTTGGATTAACAATATTGAAGTCGTAGAACCAAGCGATTTAGAGGCACCTTCAGTTAAGATCAGTGAACATAACTGCAACTGGTTGGCCGGTTATCTAACCAAGTGTTGACTCTAAAAACTAACAAAACCTATGTGGCGAACATGCCGAGTAATGAATGAGCTAACTACGTTCTTTGGTTACATGTGGGGCGTGCTAACTCGTCAACCAAGCTCGGCCGGGGAGTAAAATGTGTTGCGTGGCTTTGGGCGCTGCTGACTTCTTAATCTTGCAACTGCGGCCAAGGAAGGAACACATCTCGGCCTTCGGGTTCTAGAGCCTAAAAACAAGGCTAGTTCTGCGAAGTTCACAAATCGTCGGCGCCAAATTCGGTCACATTGAGTATAAGCACGCCGAATTGACACCAAACTATATAGGCACAAGTACTCAAAGAAAATGTACATCTTAATCGTAAATGTAGTTTGGCAGTCAGAATGCCGAACTCTAAATCCCACTTGTGAGTATCCAATCATAAAATAACTCGGCGTTCGATGTGCTGAGCCCAATAATCTGTAACACCTCACTTCGCCGAGAAGGCTAATGAGATGACCTCTGCCAATAAGGATTCGAAAATTCTTCTCGACCGAGACTTGGATAGATAATCAGTCGGCCTTGATGCAGTGCTGTTTATCCAAACTGAAAATGTTCTGTGGTTGGCTGATTCTACGGCAACAGTGTTGTTTATCCAAACTGAAGGTGTTCGTCGGTTGCCTTCACAGTGCTGTTTATCCAAACTGAAGATGTGTTGGCGAAAAAAGAAAATAAAAATCTCAAGGTTGTTAAGAGGTTTCGCGTAGAGTGAGGGTTTGCGCAGGGCAATTTATGTTTTAAATTGGAGGGCTTTCAATGTGCCACTGCCTATGTATTTATAGGGACGATGTACTTGCTTGGCGCGGCCTGGATGATAAGCAGAGCATTCCAATTGCACCCAAAAGACTTCGTAATGGAATATTCTGATGACCACATGCAAATCTGAACGACAAATAGGGACTCTGCATGCTAACCCTATTTTATTCCAACTTTGACTTATCTTTATCCCATCATAAGCCTTCTTATCTCATCATAGCCTAGCCTACCTAGGCTTCTTTCCTCACTAACATAGCCTAGCCAAAAAGTAATCATTATCCTTCGTCACAATTAAACTCATCCATGCATGCATCTTGATGGATGTCTAGATGAATTTCAAGTACAATTTTGACTAGTTATCACCATATTTTAAATGGACAATAATCAGTTTGCAGCATACCATTTGAATCCGTCAATCGACCAAAACGATCCCATCCACACATTCACACACCAATTGTGCCGTCATGTTTCCAGCTTGGAGATATATATCTCATCTTTCATAATAAATCATTATTAAAAGATAATTATGATAAAAATCATAACTTTAAAAACCATAACATTATCTTTTAATAATAATAAAATGACCTTTATTTCTTGATCTGACAGTTGGGAGCTATGCTCACTTAACGACCTCGATTACACGGGCCAATAATGGAAATTTGGGTCCAAACACCAAGTCATGGCAGACTAAGAATTCCCAATTCTCTTGTCTAAATAAGTCATCTCATTAGCTTCAACGAAGTGAGGTATTACCTGGTTACCCCTTGTTTGGCACAATGAAAGACAAGTCTATTATTGAACTTCGCACTGATCTAGTAACCTTGTCTTCAAGTTGCAGAACCCAAGGTCGAGAGGTGTTCCTTCCTCGGCCGTAGTCTCTTTGGTGTAGAAGTCAGTAGCACATTCGAGACCACCATCACATCCATTTTACTCGCTCTACCGATCTTGGTTGCGAGTTAGCACGCCTGCTTTCACAAAAAGAAGGTAATTAGCTCATAATTACTCAGCACGCCATGTAGACTTTGTAATTTTTAGGGTCAACAAGTCATGACAAATACAAAGCACGATTAGTCACTAAAGGTTATAGTCCAATCTATTATATTGACTACAAGGAGACATTTGCCCAGTAGCAAAGATAGTGTCGATTTCTTTGGCAACAATTCTAGATTGGCCCTTACAACAAGTGATGTAAAGAACACCTTCTTACATAGAAATCTTAAGTAGGTGGTGTATATAGACATCTCACTAGGGTATACGTCACCTACACAAACGGGGATGGTGTGTAAGTTGAAAAAAGCTTTGTACGAAATAAAGTAATCATCTTGTTTTAGGCGGTTCCAAATGGCCATGAGGAAGTATGGCTTCAGGCAAAGTAATTCAGATCATACACTCTTCTAAAAATTCTGAAGGAGTAAGATAACAACTTTAATTATTTATGTCTATGCTATGATTGCTACAGGTGATGACAAGGAAGAAATCTCGAGATTGAAAGGCTTCGTATTAAAAATAAAAGAAAATTCACAGCAATTATCGTTACTTCTATTACTAAAGACCAAAATAGGTTGAAGTTCGTGGCAGATAGTAGCTCTTCAGTAGCCCACTTAGAACTTATTTGCTGTTGACAAGGAGAATTTCTATGTTACAGAGAAAGATAAGTGACAAAGCTTCGAGTTACATTCAGTGAGGTCGAAGATAAGATTACGGTAATCATGAAGCCTGCTCCGGTTGGTTTTTGTGTTGTCAAACCACGTTGTCACCTGCGTTCTTGCATTCCATTTATACTGAAAAAGAAAGTAAGTTTATATGCTTTCATAAGGCGAAATCGGGGATGAAATCCTGATGTTTAGCAAGGCAATAGTGTGCAGACAAACCCAGGAGAGAAGACAAGATGGCTTTTTCCTTTGGATGAACAGAAAACATAAGCCTAAAATAGATAAATAAGAGCGGGAAAAGAAAAATGTGTAGCTTAGCTAACCTCCGTACTCGAATTAAGGTGTTGTTGCATCATGCTGATGTGTCTAAACTTGTAAGCTTATTTTAAAAATACGGGTTCTCATACCTAAGCTCTTAAGGACATTCTAAAACTCTAAACTTAAAATGATTAACCATGGTCCCTGTGTTAACAAATATTCTAAAACTCTAAACCAAAATGATCAACCTCATACCTAAACGGACCTTCTAACAGACCTAAATCCTACCCACGTAAAGTCAAGCCCGATCTCTAACGAACTTTCTAAAATCCGAAAAAGAAATAAGCTTGAGGACAAATGATAATATACTTTACTTTGATTTAGTAATAGGCCGCTAGAAATAAAGTTTGTGTCTATCATAAAATATTTGCTTGAATTTGATATTTTTCTTTAAAGCCTATATCCTACTTGGTATTTAATATGAATTTAAGTTATAATTCAAGTGTCGTTTCTCTTTTAATCAAAGGAAAACTAATGAAAAAGACTTGAAAAATTTGAGTTTTAAAGATAAAGATAAAATAAAAGGTCAAATGAATAGTATCAATATTGACTTTTTAGTGTAAAAATGTGGTTTTTCGTTAAAGTGAACAGTACCAGGAGCTTTTCGTTAAAGTTCCCTTTAATCAAATGAATGAAATTAAATGAGATTTTTCTTATTTGTCTTATTTTTTTATTTTTTTAAACAAATGATATTATCTACACTAAGGGGTGGGAGAGTAGGCTATGTCTGGCTAGCAATAATGTAGTTCAAATTCGTTTTTGGAGATAATCGAACCTAAAACCTCTCACTTACAAGTAAAGAGGAATACCATTAGACCGTAGTATTAACTGACTAACGAGATTTTTCTTATGCAACAACAAACAAACAAAAAATTAGCTACGCCACACAATCGTCCGGCACAATTAGATAGTAAGCTCTTATTATTTACGGGTATCAGATTTGAAGCAAAAGTGGAAGAATAACAACTCAATATAGTGACATATTGCAAGTCGTCCTTTACCACAATGGTGGAAATGTGTTGTGCCCTTACATGACGGCGTGGGTTTGAACCCCGTCGGTTGATAATCTAACATTTAACTTACTAACGCTATCGTTTCACTCAAAAAAAAAAAATATATATATATATATATATATATATAGTGACATATTAACGTAAGAGTATGATTCCTATAAAATTAAAATCAAATTGGTTTACAATTGGAATCAAATACTTTTGCAAAACTCAAATTTTATAATCTATTATAGGAGTATTATATGAATCAAACTCAATTTTCAGACTTTTGTAGAGGGCTTAAGCTCGTGCACATCATATATTATCTCACCCACTCCATAAACATTTATATGAATATTTACCGAAAAAATGACTGAGAAAATAATAAAGTTAATTACATTAACATTCTTTGAGGTTCATCGAGTTTTTAAGAAACCCTTTCACGTTTGAGACATTACACTAATACGTCTTGACGTTTTAATTCACTTTCACATAACCCCTTCAGTCAAGATTTTGCCAATAAATTGACAATTTTACCCTTATAACTAATTAATTAAATAATAAAGAAACATATTACAAAAAGAAAATATTAAAAAGAAATAAATTAAACATTAAAAAAAATTAAAAACTAAACCCTCCCTAGTTCCACGTCCCGCCGTTCTTCCTCCTCGCCGTCCCTCCATCGCCACCTTCATCCCTTTCCTCTCCCCCGCCCGAACCTCTCGAAAAAATATACTAGACAATCACATAAATTGTAAGACGTTAACACAATAGAGTTCATAATTACAGCTTAAGAACGACATATTTTATCCCAGCTTGGGGTTCGATAAACCCACTCATTTCTTCCCGCTTTTCTTGAGCCCAGAACCTCCGAAGGGACCTTATGTTGTGCCTTGGTTCTAAGCTCCTTCAGTGCCTTTTCCTCATCTTTTTTCTTCTGAAGGTTGGCCAAATCGGACTCGTCGTCCTCTTCCTCCTTTCTCGGCCTTGGGTGCCTTCAGGGCTTTGCTTTTCCACCTTGCTTGGAAGACATGGCTGCGATCTTAGACAAAAGGCTTGCTCGATTGGAATGTGAGAGCGACGACAAATCAACAGGACAACCCTATTTACAATAACACGCAGCATCCCTTGTTTACAAGTTTTTAATTTATGTTTTTAATGTTTAATTTATTTATTTTTAATATTTTCTTTTTCTAATTTAATTATTTATTATTTAATTAATTAGTTACGAGGGTAAAGTTGTCAATTTACTAGCAAAATTTTGAGTCAAGGGGTTATGTGAAAGTGAATCGATGTATTAAAAGCGTGAGGGGCGAGGCGTCCGAGGGAAAGCCCGGCCTAAGCGTAAGGCGAAGCCTCACGGAATTAATTTTTTTATATATTATACATACAATTGTATAAAAAATAATACTTTGTAAAATAAACATCCATTCTCAATTTATCATTTAAATCCATAGTCATTCAAAAGATAATGAGCTCGTTTGGATGTGCTTTTAAAATGACTGAAAGCGCTTTTGTTGAAAATGTTTTTTAAACTAATTCTTAGTAAAATTGCAAGTATATTCTGGAAAAACACTTAAAGTGCTTCCTGGAAGAAGCACATAACTGGTGCTTCTTGTAGAAAGCACTTTAAGTGCTTTTGGAACCAAAAAACATTTTATCTAAAAGCGCTTTCAGTCATTTTAAAAGCACATCCAAACGAACCCAATATCATCTAAATTCATCATTCAAAGGTAATATCATCCAAATTCATCATTCGAAAGGTAATATCATCCAAATTCATCATTCGAAAGGTAATACAAACAAAGAAATCAATCATTCATCCAAATCCTCTTCATCTAATCAAAGGCAACATCATCCTCTTCATTGCCAATTCTAGATGAACTTGTAGGGTATGTCATCAATTCATCAAAAGAATCTTCCGAATCATACTCCAAATTTCTTTGACTTGAGGATCCTTCATTGCCCCGTTTTCTTTTGTATGTAATAGGACCCCGAGGTTGAGTAGGCTCGCGAGGAGGAGGAAGAGGAGGAGAAGACTCTCTAGACATTCGAATGTATGGGCCACCTTCATAAAACCGGGGGTTGCACATTCCTTACAGTCTCAACATTATACAATGACTCATCCTCGAGCCATGTAGGATCTTCGTGAAGAACGGGATCTTTTATCTCCGTTATCCATTCATCATCGGATGCAATTTCTTCCACAACAATGGGATCATAGTTCTCCCTCCTTTTCTTACTTTTCTCTTGTAAATCCAAATTGTACTAGACGTAGGCTAAAACATCAAGCCTTTTGTGTTCAAGCATATTCCTTCTTTTTGTATGAATTTACAAATAAATCAATTCTATTATTCAAGTCTAATCATCTTAAGCAAAAATGACACTTAAGATACTAATAATATATTTACTTACCATTGAAAATGTGCTCCAATTCCTCTCACATCCCAACACACTACAAGTAAGGCTAAGAACTCGGATAGCAAACTTCATTAACTCGGGTGTTTTAGTCCCAAAGCGCTCCCACCAAGCCGCTAAAAAAACAATATTAGTAAGGTAAGTAATTTAAGGGTTAATAATAAAAATATATTAACAATTGACTAATTAAATCTTACTTGGTGTTTTCCTTTTTCTAGTTTGCATAGCCATAGAATTTGCAAATGCACCAAGCCTACCATTATATAAATCCAATTGAATATCGGTCTCTTCACGTTCTTTCCTTTTCCCAAGCATCCTAACCATGCAAGCAAACAACGCATTTCACACTTCATCACTATCTGAGAAATTATCCTCATACCAAAATTGTGGGTTGAAGTAATAACCCGCCGCATGTAGTGGTTGGTGAAGTTGATTATCCCATCTACTATCTATCTTTCTCCAAATAGGCATATATTTTTTCTCCACTTTGTTAAGATTGCTTGCAATTTTCTCTTTTGCGGCATCCATCAACTCATATATAAAACCCATGGGGGGTCTCTCCTCCGAATCAACCTCTCTCAAGACACAAACAAGAGGAAGAACACCCTTAATGCAAAAGGAAACTCGACCCCAAAACTCACGATCATGTAACACATGATGCTTAGCTAAATTTGCTTCACGGGATTTTGCATAGGTACTTTCCGAGCATTCTTGAAAGGTAAACAAAGCAACAAGATTTTCCTTTTGCTTTTGTAAGCTTTGTAGTGTAAGAAAAGAAATGGCAAACCTAGTGACCACCGGACGAAGAATTTCTAAATTGTTGGTGTACTTTCTCATCAAAGTTAGTACCCATTGATGCCCATATAGATACTTTGAAATACACCTAGCACATTTGATTGTGTCATCAAACCATGTTGTAATACCCTAGAAAATTTAAAATATATGAAAATGTAGAAAATTTATTGATAAGTGGAAAATGCCCCTCGTTGATTAAACGTAATTTTACGAGGACGTATTTTATCCTCGTTTATTTTATTGTATTTCTTGACATATATGGATGGAGTTCGATCCTACGAACGTGTAGGTGAAAACCGTTCGTGAAATGGAGTTATAACGAAGAAATTAGAGATGTTTTTGTTATTGGAAAAAATAAATAAATAAAAGAAATGGGCTTGGAAGCTGCCAGGTGACAACAAGAGAGGGGAAATAAGGGATGTGGGAGAGAAAAGGAGGAGGGGAGATGACCAATGGGCGGAGGAAGAAGGGAGAGAAAAGAGGGAGGTGAGGGAGGTGATGGAGCACCGGATCCTTTTGGATCCGTGCAACCAACCCGACCCGGTCTTATCTTCTCCGTCTGACCTCCGTTCGAGGTGGTTCCAATGTCTATGGAAAGCTCTCGTCAAGCCCAACGTCTCTGTGGCGTTAGATTTCTAGATTTCTAACCCAAATTCACAAATCGAAGCCACAAAACCCACGTGTGGTTTTATCCTTTTTTTGGTGAATCCGACAACGATTGTCGTTAATGACCACCACCAAAAGACTCTCCTCAACCCCAGGGACAAGGCCCAAGCCTTGGATGAGGCGTCAAAGTTTGTTTTGGTGGCGAATCGACAACTACCCAAATTGAGGGTTCCAGCGGTTCAAAGGATTTTCCGGCCACTTCCCTGCCGAATTGGACTTCGGCCCAGGTATGAAAGTTGTTCCTATCATTGAAATGTACAACCTTGTAAAATTTGGTAATTTTTAGAGTTCGTCGGAATTTGGAGTTTCTGTTCGCCGAAAATCGCCACGCGCAGCGGCTCGTGGACAGTGAGCCGACGCTGCATTTCTAAGCTAATTTCAATATTCTAAATCTATATTTGATATGCAATTGGTGTGAATTGCTTGTTTGAACTTAGTTAGTGATTGTTAGTCACTTGAATGATTTTGGAAATGAGTTAGAAATTGAATTTGTGAACTACGAATGGCTTGATCCCTTTGTAGGGTACGTAGGCAGTCTAACGAGACGGTTATATGTAGCCATAAAACAACCCAAATTTAATATTGTACTTGATTTCTTTAAGGAAAGAGATTTATTATGGTTAACAACGTAGAGATTAACCATGATTTTAATTTTGGCTTATCACCGGATATTAGCTTCCACATAAGAATTTTTGGGTCGTTACATGTGCCATCTTAGAAATATCTTATAGCATCAAATCAATGCAATGAGCCGTACATGGAGTCCACCACACCTTCTATTTCCTCTCCATAAGTTTTGCCCTGACATTCTTGTAGTTCGAAGCATTGTCGGATATAACTTGAACCACATTCTCCTCCCCAATTTCTTAAATAACATCATCCAAATAGCCATACAACAAATCTCCATTCTTAATAGAGGTCGTTGCATCAATTGATTTCAAGTACAAAGTACCTTGCGGGTTATTGACAAGAAAGTTGATTAAACACCTACTTTTGCCATCCGACATAATAGTGCATCCATACCTCTTCCAAGCATTATCATGTTCTTTCACCATGTTTTGTACATCCTCAACTTCTTTAAGAATCCAAGTTCTATATTCATGGCTTGTAGGAGCATCAAAGCCGGGACCAAAATTGGATATTGTTTTCATTGCTTCAACATAATATTTGTTGTTTGCCACATTGAATGAAATGGCACTAGTGTAGAACCATTGCACAAGTGCTCGATATGCTTGTCTTCTTTCCTATTTTTTGAAAGGTGTATTCAATGTGGTTTGACGAGCTTCCGATGTAACATACCTATCAAGTGGTCCCCTTGACCTAGGTGGTAGAAAAGAACGGGTTTGTGGTGAAGATGTGACACTCACACCCCCACTACTTACATATGGTGTCCTTGTTATGCCCATATTGACACTTTCACTTTCTTCTCCATCAGCATGACACAACTCATGGCTAGCTTTCTTCTTTTCTTTAGTTCCCATAACATTAGCAAAGCATTCTTCCTTCACATTGGGTGGGACTTTTTTACAACTAAGCATTCCTCCCGAACTTACACTACCTAAGTGATGTTTGAATCTAGAAATTGAACCCGTGCATTTGTGGTTACAAAAAAACACAATAGAAGTGCTTGGTGATAGGATCCAAATATTTTGTCCATTGCCAATCAAAATCTTTCTTGAAGAACTAGAAGCCATATTCTTCAATGCCTAAACAATAAACATTCGATGCATATAGTTAATGAACCAACAATTTATTAATTTATGCACCAACAATTTCCAGGTATTATGGAACAATTACTATGATGACCATACACAATTTATGCATACAGTTAATGAACAAACAATTTATTAATTTATCACCAACAATTTATTTTTTATTTTGGGTTTGGATGGTTTTATTTTTTATTTTTTATTTTTTATTAAAGGGAACAAGGTGCCTGGACACCTTAAGGCAAGCCTCTGGCGTCTCCAGTGAAGCCTTTCGCCCACTCTCTCAAAACAAATGCGTCAACCCTCACGCCCAGTCTTAGAGGACGCCTAGGCGCGCCCTGAGGCGAACCTTTTAAAACATTGAAGTGAATAGAACTTGAAAGGTACTAATGTAATGTCTCAAATGTTAGAGAATTTTGTGAAAACTCGATAAACTTCATAAGCTAGTATTGTAATTAATCCAAAAAATAAGTGAACGAACGTAACAATACTTATAGTAAATTGACACCCTTTAGCTAAGAAAATGTACCAATTTTCTAATTTCGAAATTTTTACGACGCTCAAAAATTTTTACGTGAACGAAGAAAACAGTACCTACAGTACAAATTTTTAACAGCTACTTCGTTAATCAAAACATAAAACTAAAACCTAATAATTGAAATTCAAACCTTCTTATACTCCAACATCATTAAAAAAATTATATATATACTACTCCCCAATGTACATACAAACGTATGGATCGAATAGCTTGAGTAAAAAGGCAAACCAACCCTCCCGCGTGAACGAAGAAAAAGGTAGAGGGAAGTTTCCAGAGGATTTGGATCCTCTCCTAAGCTTTAGATTTTTCAAACGGTTCACCTGTCTGGATCAGAAGGATCCTCTCCATAAGCTCAGGAGAGGATCCAAATCCGTTTCCAGACACCGCATCCGATACACGTGGCATTCTCCTTTTGGATTAAAATCTTTTTTTTATAATTTGGTAACCAAATCTGACAAATTCTCATTAAATAATAACAACTTAGAAACCGTTGGGTTTTTATTCTTACATGACTCCTCTCCGCCTCGTCAACGTACTCTTTACCCCTCTCTCCATCTCTGTCTAAATTCTCAGACAAACCTCTCTGAAACCCTAACATGGCGCTTCCGGCGGAGCCCCACTCCGGCCCCGATTCGGCTAACCATCCGGATCACACCGATTTCAAATTCAATTCCGAGATGGAGTCCCTCCCGATCCCTCCTCTCGACCCTGAATTCTTCTCATCGGACAACGGCATGGCCTCCGCCGCCGTCCCCTCCGATGAATTCATGTCCGATCTTGGCTTCGGGTTTGGTCCCGATGACAATTGCGACTTCGAGCTCACTTTCGACGACTTGGACAAGCTCTACCTGCCGTCGGTGACCGAGGACTTCCTCCTTCCCGACGGCTTAGATCCCGGCGCGGCCCAGTCGAATTCGGGGTCTCCGGAATCGGGTAGCTCCGCGATTTCGGTTTCCGGCGATGATAAGGGGGGTCTGGACGTCTCCAGGTTTCTGAATTGTCCGGCGTCATCGAATGAGTGTTCGGAGAATTCTGGTGGGCCTGTGTCGTCTCAGGGCTCTGGGATTTCCGAGGCAGTGGACTCGCATTCGGGCAATTCAGGTAATTCTGTTACTGTTTCTTCCAATGCGATTTGCAGTTCAGATGATGAGAAGGTTAAGGTGGAGGATGAAATGGCGAAAAATTACCTTGTGAAGAGGAAGAAAGATAGCGACGAAGGTAACGTGGAGTCAAGAAGTGCCAAGTATCGGAGGTCAGACAATAACAACAATTCTGCTTCTGTGAATGTGGGTGCAAATGCGAACGATGAGGAGGAGAAGAGGAAGGCGAGATTGATGAGGAACAGAGAAAGTGCTCAGCTTTCTAGGCAGAGGAAGAAGCATTATGTGGAGGAGCTGGAGGACAAGTTGAGGGCTATGCATTCCACTATTGCTGATTTGAATAATAGGATTTCTTATGTTATGGCCGAAAATGCTACTTTGAAGCAGCACTTGAGCAGCGGTGGCGCCATGTGCCCGCCACCGCCACCACATTTAGGGTTGCACCCGCATCCTCCCATGCCACCGATGGCTTATCCATGGATGCCATATTCGCCCTATATGACGAAACCACAAGGGTCCCAGTCCCTTTTGTTACCAATTCCTAGATTGAAATCCCAGCAGCCAGCGGCTGCGCCCAAGTCCAAAAAGTCGGAAAGTAAGAAGAGTGAGGGTAGAACTAAGAAGGTTGCTAGTATTAGTTTTCTGGGTCTGTTGTTTTTTATTTTGCTTTTTGGTGGGCTTGTTCCTGTGGTGAATGTTAACTTTAGTGGTGTAATGGATAGAGGTTTTGGTGGGTCTTCTTATGTTCATGATAGGTTCAATGGTCAAAACAGAGGGAGGCTTTTGAATGTTCACGGTCATTTGAACAGATCTGAAGAAATTATATCTTCGGGCATATCTGGTGGGAAATTCGATGTCTCTAACAAAATTCTTCATGAGAGGGGTCATCATACAAGAAATATGCCGAAAGAACAAGGGTCACGATCTGTACCGGGTTCTGATGAATTTGCTCGTCTGCACAATACTAGTAGTGAGCCACTTGTGGCTTCTTTGTATGTTCCAAGAAATGATAAGCTTGTCAAGATTGACGGAAACTTGATTATACATTCGGTCCTGGCTAGTGAGAAAGCTATGGCTTCCCATGAGCCTTTTGAAAGGCAGAATAGTAGAGAGACTGGTTTGGCTGTGGCTAAAGATTTGGTTTCAGCATTAGCTATTCCTAAACCGGGAGGGAACAGAGGGATTCATGCTTCCTTATACAGAAGTTTTGCTGGACCACACAAGGCTCTTACAAGTGGTTCAACTGATGTTCCAAAGGATCATATGAAGTCAACTTCAGCTGATGGTAAACTGCAACAGTGGTTCCGTGAAGGTCTTGCAGGTAATAACATTGCACCTGGTTTCTCTTTTGTGTTAGGTTCTGTATATGTGCACTTAATGGATGCCTAACACGTTTATGGTTGGTTTTCTTTTTTGACTATTTGCCATGCATTTTCATTAGATCAACAAGTGAAGTCGAAATTATTTTCATCAGTGTTGGTAATAGTTGTGCAGCTAAGTTTGAGGGGACCTATTGGTAGTTCGTAGTAAATATAAGTTTAGTTTAATCATGCTAGTAAGGAAATATCACTTGGGTAGATGAATTGTGCGATGAAGCTCTTGTTTTGAGTTTTCTTTTGGGTAGATAAGTCATGAGCTTTGAATTAGGAAAAATTAGGAAAATTTACTTTTGTTTGCAGTAGGTATAAAAAAATTGTGTGAGGCTATGAGCCAGTTTCTATGATCAGTGAGATGATTAACCTTGTACCTGGCTGTTTTGAAAAAGTCGTTATGTGCCTGGACTAGTGTGTTTTGTTGGTACATGTGTGATGAGATCTGGATCCATTTTCCAATTACAGCTGCTTGTCAAGTAGTTGGGGTGTTGTATTGTTAGTGTACTTGTCTGGGTTGAAGGTCGACTTTATATACTTAGATTTGAGCTTTAACTATGCTTGAAGGTATGTCTGACAGGTTATTCATCCTTGCATCTGTTGTAACTTACAAGTTGTAAGTCTTAGAAATTGTGGACATCAAATATAGAGTAAGCTCAATGTCAATTGTAATAGTTGTGCTTCAGACACATACCTACTTACACTCTCAGATTGGTATCTTACAGATAGGCAATTAGCTCCCCTAGTCATCCTCTGGTAAGTTCCATATATATAGATATATATATTGGACACAAAACTACCTACAACCCCAAATTGAGATACCACAGATAGATATAAGTTCCCTAGCAGTCACCTGGTAATAAATTTTATTTGCATCATATTGTTTTCTTTTTTGGTTTATGTCATATTAGTGGAACTTGTCAATTCGGTTGAGGTGTAGTAACCTTTTTCCATGCAACATGCAAAATTTGTGTTTAGGGACATAAGCTTTTAGTAAACTTAAAGATATCCTCAACTGAATTTAATCTTTCTGTTGGACTTAAATGATTAGTTGTTGTTAGTGGCTGTTTTGGCCATCTTAGCTTTGAAATGAAGTTGTACAGCACGTCAATTTGATTAATTCCTGTTTGTCTACAAAAGAAGACTTTTTAAATTATTTGTTAAATTCTCCTCAAAAGAAAAATGTTTTATTATTCGTGTTCTACATGTTGGTATGATTATATTAAATCTACAATTTTCTCCAACTATTTCTTTACCTTCTCTTCAATATTTCACTGGTATGTATGCTTGTTTTGGGATTCCATTTTCTCATATGATATTTTGCCTCATTGTGGGATGCATGTTCTCATAAGAATATTGGACTTGAAATTTTTTTTTTATTTTCGGGTCAATGGCTGAGTACAAACAACAACAACAACAAAGCCTCCTCCAAGTGGGGTTGGTTGTATGCATCCTAGAACGCCATTGTGCTCAGTTTTGCACCAAGTATTCCATAAGGTACAAGCGGGTAAATGGGTATAGGAAATATATATTATCTTAGTTTTATGGGTTGGAGTGTGAACTGCATGATTTTTACTGATGGTCTGGAAGATTTATATGTTAAACCGCAGGATGCATTCATATATGACATTGCGTCTGTTGCTTTTTCTAGTATCCTACTATGTTTGCTTTAATTCCTTCTGTTCATTGTACTTCCTTTGTCGGTGCTCACATAAACACTTTGATACAAACTACGTTATTGATTTCTTGAATATTCTGCAGGACCAATGCTGAGTTCTGGAATGTGCACTGAAGTGTTTCAGTTCGATGTCTCAGCTGCTACCTCTTCAGGAGGTATAATACCTGCATCTTCAGTTTCAAATGTTTCTGAACACCATCAGAATACTACAGAGCTGAACAGGGGAAGGAACAGAAGGATCCTCCATGGTCTCCCAATTCCCCTTGCTGGGTCTGGTCATAACGTCACCGAAGAAAATGTGAAGGGAAATCAACAGAACAACACCCTGCCCGATAGTAGATCGGTTTCTCCCATGGTTGTCTCTGTTCTTGTTGATCCTAGAGAGGCTGGTGATATTGATGTGGATGGCATGATCAAGCCGAAGTCACTTTCTCGAATTTTCGTTGTAGTGCTTTTAGACAGCGTGAAATATGTCACATACTCATGCGTGCTCCCTCGATCTGGTCCTCACCTGGTGACTACTTGAACATGGAGAAGCGGCTTTGGAGTTTTGAATGACAACGACAACTATTTCTACTAATTCTAGAAGCTCCCCCAACCCCACCCCAAACACAAAAAAAAAGGCCAGTTTTGTATATAAACAGAAGAAGAATTGATTGCCCGTATAAGAGAGGGCTTTAACTTACTGTGGAAGGTTTGGTTGTATGCCCTTCCTGTGTTAGGAAACATGTTTAAGAATAATTATCATTAGTTTGCTTGTGCACGCATATGTTTCGCACTGTTTTTTGTTATTGATGATGATGAAAAAGTATTTTCGTAGCCATTTCTGAAGGGACACTTGTGGTTCTCAAGTGGCAGAAACCAACCGTTGAAAATACGTAGGACTGAGAATCGAGACGTCTGGGGGCTAGTTTGGTATTGCTGCTCTTTAAGAAACTGTTTTTGTTGCATTGTGAAAATAAAAGAAATGTAAAATAAAGTTGTTAAGTATGTGGTAAACTTTTTCTTGTAAAAGTGTTGTTAAGGGTGTGTGTGGTAAACTTTTTTTTTTAGTAAAAAGTGCTTTTAATAAATATAAAAAAAAGGATTGCTAGGTGATGCCGACCCTAGCAATTTGGGACAACCCAAATTTATAGTACAAATCCAAATTTATAGTACAAATCCCACAAGCTAAACAAATAACTTCTAAGCGTATTCCATAAATACGGGTTCTCACACCTAAGCTCCTCCTAAACACATTCCAAAACTCTAAACCCAAAATGATCAACTCCGTACTTTGACAAAACTTCTAAAACCCTACCCCCTTAAAGTGAGTCCCGAGCTCTAAGCCTCTAACCTTGTAAAATCCTAGAAGAAATAAATTTGAGGACAAGACAGTAATCTACTTCACTTTGATTTAGTAATAGGCCCATTTGCAATAAAGTTTGTGGCCTATCGTAAAGTATTTGGTTGGGCTTGATATTTTTCCTTCAAACCTAAGTCTAACTTGGGCATCCAAGAACACGTCTATGATGTTGGACATTGTGCGCTCAAGATTTCTCAATCAGATTTTACCCCCCCATGCCGAGCAAATCTCGTAAGCCAGGGAGCCTAGCTTCTCCGTGAGTTTGATTGCCAAATCAAAGGCAAGTTCAACCATGGTTGTAGAAAGAAAAGATGTAACGTGTTGTGTTTTAAATAACGTGTTATAAACATGTAAAATGGGTGTTTTTATCTTCTTCTTTTTTCAACTTTGATTGCATTATTGGAGATGTTTAATTAATTAGGACCATATGAGTGTACAACGGAGGTATACAAGTGTTTACAAAATATACATATGAATGTATAACGGGTTAGGTTAGCTCAACATGAATTATTTACAACTGGCCCAATTATATAATACGCATATTGTACGCAAACTATATAATACACATATGAATGTAGAATGGAGGTATAAGTGTGTTGATGCACAAAACCAGAGGTGTCTTGGAACAACGTAAATCCCATCGTAAATCTGCAAGAAAGTAATGAACACAAGATGTATCGTGGTTCACCCCAATGTTTGGGCTACGTCCACACTGATATTGTATTTCTCTGTTTGTGAGAGGATTATGAGGGTGAGAGCCTTGTAATGTGAAAGTCAGGCTTGAGGTTTGTGAGGGTAAGGAGGCCCTTTTATAGAATAAGAGATGTTCACTTATTACATATTTGCCCCTCCATTTATTACATAATTACATTTGAGTCCCCCGAGTATTTATACGAGGTCTAAATACGGATGCCCTAAGTATGGAACAAACAGTAATCTCCTAAGTCTTCAGTCAAGAGAGTCTTTTGGCTGGAGACTTGAAATTCAGTTCATGTGTGGGCCGAAGTAACTAGATGTCGTCTAGAACTGATACTCGATATGCGGCGGTGCCCAATCTGAAATGATGCTCAACTAGAAGTAGCACATGTTGCGAGGCTACTCTGCTTGTGGCTTATGTTGCCTTGGTTGGCTCGGCTTGCAGCATTGAAGGTGAGGGAGTCCCTTTTATAGAATAAGGGCTCGCTTCTCAATACATAAATGATGGGCTAGAGTTGATGCTAGCGGCGAAACGGTTGCTCAGCAGGCGGCGATGCTCTCTAATGATGGTGAGGGAGTACCTTTTATAGAATAAGGGCTCGCTATTCAATACATAAGTGATGGGATGCTCTCTAATGAAAGTGAGGGAGTTCTTTTTGTAGAATAATGGCTCACTCCTCAATACATAAGTGATAGGTTAGAGTTGATGCTCTCTAATGATGGTGAGGGAGTCTCTTTTATAGAATAAGGGCTCGCTCTTCAATACATAAATAATGGGCTAAGTCCCCTAAGTATTTTTCATGAGGCCCAATTGCGGAAGCCCAATATATGGTACATAGTGTAGTCCCCTAAGTTTTCAGTCAATAGGGTATGTTGGTTGGAGACTTCAAATTGAATTCATGTATGGGCCGAAGTGGCGGTTGTTCGGAGATGGTATTTGTATACCCTGCATTGAAGCTTTGTAGGTGAAGCTTTGCAAGTGAAGCTTTGAAGCTGGAGCTTTTGTAAATGAAGCTTTTGAAGCTGGAGCTCTCGAAGCTTGAGCTCTGTAAATGAAGCTTTTGAAGCTGATTGACATGAGTGATGCTCATGAATGTTTATGTTGATTGACATGAATGATGCCCATGAATGTTTATGTATGATTGACATTAGTGATGCTCATGTATATTTTTGGAGTACTGGACGTACTTTTGATCACCTAGTTGGTGATAATAACGGCAGGTTGCCGAATAATTTTGGAGTACTGGACGTACTTTTGATCACCTGGTTGGTGATAATAGCGGCAGGTTGCCGAATAATTTTGGAGTACTGGGCGTACTTTTGATCACCTAGTTTGTGATAATAGCGGCAGGGTGCCGAATAAATTTGGAGCCATAGGGGCCTTGGCTCTCCACATAACATTCCAGCCCATTATTTTGGGCTTGCCTCTTTTTTTTTTTTTTTTTTTTAGCATGCTGCCTTCCTATACAATAATTGCTCCAGTTTGCAGAAGATAACTTAATAAAATATTCATCAACAACAATGGGTATGGGTGTGCCATGCTTTTCATTTCCGCTTGTTGGTTGTAAAGGTCAGTATACTCCAGCTGTGAAAGGGCAATATTCCTTTCTCTAAAGTGACAGCTGCTTGGACAACTTTTCCGACATCACCCATTTGCTTTTCTCTGGCTTTCTCAAAGAATAGGAATATGCATGATGAAAGGGTGGGCATCTTCTTTGGTGGTCGACAAAAGCAAAAGTAGCTTCAAGTCGTTGAACGGCAGCAGAAGTACCACGACTCGTCGACGAACGGCTTTTGCTGTTTGGGAAACCGGAGATTCTGGGCATGAAGCATCTAGCGTTGAGTCATCAGCATGTTTTTCTCCTCAAGCAGAACATACCATAACTTATTGAGATCATCCCAAAACTTTAGACGCAATTCAGCTGCTTCTAACTTTGACCGTAGACAACTGGCTTTTCTTCCTCAATACATAAGTGAGGTTCTCCCAGTTACGAGTTGAAATAAAATTGCACCAACACTCCAAAGATCTACCTTTGCATCATACTTTTGAGGTTGCATTATCTCTGGAGCCATGTAAAGTGGTGAACCACACAAGGTTTCAGCAAGGCCTTGAGGTTGCAAGGATCTTGTAAATCCAAGATCTGCAATCTTCAAGACAGAATTGTTGTCATTGGTGGACAGCAAGAGATTCTGTGGCATGAGATCCCGATGTATAAGATTGTTGTCACGAAACATTTGCAGACCAGCGACTAGCTGCTGCATGAAGTGGTCTGCAAGAGCTTCGAGCACTTTTCCATGGCGTTGTATATACATAGAAAGATCACCACCTCTGCAATACTCTAAAACAAGATTTATCTTCCTAGGAACCTCTATAATATCGTGCAACCGAATAATATTCGGGTGGTTAATCTTCTTCAGTATGAAAATCTCCGACATTAAACTCTCCTGCAACTTCTTGTTCAGCCACCCCGTCACGATCTCCTTAATCGCCACCTCCGTCCCGTGGACACGGAGGCGCGCGTGCCAAACCACCGAGAACGAAACTGACCCAATTTGCCGACCCACCAGATAATCCCCGACGATGCTGGTGATGAAGATCCTAAACCGTCGAGATCGGCGATCTAGGAGCGAAGACCCGATACGGTTGTTGAAAGCAGTCGCAGACTGCTCGCTGTTCGATGCGCTCTTGTCGTCATCGTCTCTGCCTCCATCTGGGAGAACGCAGCTTTTGCACAAAAAGGTGTGGCCGAGCTTTTCGCCGGAGGCCTTCCAAGGCGTGGGAGACTGGCAGCCGCGGCAGAAGAGGCTCTGGGAGTGGCGAGACACCAGGAAATTGGCGCCGTGAAGCAAAACCCACCCTGTTTCGAAATCGCCGTTGATGGCGATGAAGGAACCTCATCAAACTTCAGTTGGTTGTTTGGTATACCTTCTGCATGCTCAGATCTGCAAACTCTAGTTGGTGTTGCAGATTCAGCAGATCAGACCTAAAATTGAACCGAGAAAACGGTTCTCCTTGAGCCAGGGTGCACGGGGCAACGAAGGTGGAGTTCCAAGTGCTGATCTTGTTGGATGCGTTCTGCAAGTGAGAAACAAAGCTAGGTGGCGTTCGGCCATGGCTGCCATTTTTGTAAGTGAGAGCAGAGAGAGTGAGGAAGACAAGTGAAAGGCAAGAGAGAGAGTGAGGAATATGGCCCTGGTGGCTTTGTGTTTGTGGGGGTTTTCTGGAAAAGCCTAAGAAGGTTCTGGGTTTCTGCGGATTTTGTAGTGTTGATTTTGCAGATTCACGGTGGAGGTGAAAAAATAAAAGAGAACCGACACAGCTTTTTGTATCGTTCCCACAGACGACACCAAATGTTGATACACAAAACTGGATGGGTCTTGGAACAACATAAATCCGACCGTGAATCTGCAAGAAAGTAAAGAACACAAGATGTATCGTGGTTCACCCCAATGTTTGGGCTATGTCCACACTGATATTGTATTTCTTTGTTTGTGAGAGGATTGTGAGGGTGAGAGCCTTGTTATGTGAGAGTCAGGCTTGAGGTTTGTGAGGGTGAAGAGGCCATTTTATAGAATAAAGGCTCCTCACTTATTACATATTTGCCCCTCCATTTATTACATAATTACATTTGAGTCCCCCGAGTATTTATACTAGGTCTAAACACGGAGAACCTAAATATGGTACAAACAAAGTGTATACAAAATATAGATATGAGTTGTACAACAAGTCAAGTCAACTCAACATGAATTATTTAAAATCAGTATGCATATTGTATGCAATTATATGTCAACTGAATATTTAAAAATGGTATTTATATTACAAAAGCAAAACTACGAGACTAATTTGTGAATAAGAACACCAATTTTCCTTCTCCCCTCCCCCAACCCAATAAGAACGTCGGTTTTCCTTTCTAATGGAAACAAAGTCGTTGACAATTTTTTATGAAGGCACTGTCTATTTTTTCAATGTCACTCCCAATCAGGTTCTTGTTCTTCTTCCCCTTCTTTATTGATTAGAAATTTTTTTTGTTTAATTAGTTTGGTAGTCAGTTTCTAATTTATTGGGTTTTGTTGTGCAGGCGGATAACATATTGAATGAACTTTGCCAGCAGCAGCAGCTAATACCACTTTGTCGTAATAAGCCAATGCAAAAGTTTCTTGAGAAACCTAAAAATAGGTAAATCCATGATTAATCAAGTGTCCTAAATAAATAATAAATGTAAAACTAATAACACGTTTTTTGTTTTGGATATGATTACAGGTTGGAAGGATTAGGAACTTAATCGTGCTACACATTCGGTTTAAAAAGTTCCTTGAACGGTCAAAACCAAAAGGAGCATTCTATGTGTTTAGCAATCATTAAATACGCCTCGTGAATATCATCATATTATGAAATGATTCGTATGAAATTTCAACAGACCAGGGTATGAAATTGATAACAAAATATATAAATGAATGTACAACAGATCGACCCAACTTAACCCGAATCATTTAAATTAGCTCAAGCATTGTTTATGCTCGTGCTCACGAATTTTCAGGGCATGTTCTACACTAAGATATACAATGGTGGGATGCATGATAACCAATCAGTTGTAGCACAAATTTTATGCTTATTACCAAGTAATGAACTTATCATGCATGATTCCTAACTCGGTAATTAATCAAGATTGAATGTAAGTAATTAAGTAGTAATTATATAATGCAAATTTATTAATACTAAATCTTCTGCTGAGTACATATATGAGATCGTTCATCCGAATGCGTCCGCCAACCCTATCATCATGCAGAACTCCTGCAAATCCTCATCAGCTTGAAAACTTGCAGCCTTGTTGAGCTCAATCAAGATTGGCTCTATACAAGTGGAAGATCACTTTTGGCACCAAAACTCTATCGCTCTACCATTCTTTGTCATCAGCACATCTCCTATGCTATAGCAGAGGTCCAAGCCAGACCGCAGTTTGTTTAGCGGGTTTCGTTGAGTAGTTCATAAAAAAATAAGACATGAATGCTTTGTGTATCACTATGTACACCTTGGATGCAAAGAGAGTAAATTTTGTGCCTGAAACGACCACCCCGTTCCCACCCCACCTTTCAAACAAATTGAGGTCTATTTGGAGATGTGATTCGTTTAAATTAATCACCTTTGTATTTATGTAGTAGAACCAAGAGGATGATCCCAGAATGGAGTGGTTTGAATGTTTGAGCCTATAAGTTTTCACTACTACAAAACCATTTAATAATGTCGCTATTATAACCGACAAAAAACAGCTATTACTGTCGGATATTAAACAAAATCCGACAGAAACTGGGTGCAGCGGCGGATATACAAATCGACAGAATTGCCAGCGTCAGGAAATCAATTTTCCTGGCGGTTATAAAGATTTTGTGTCGGTTTAATACAACAGTAAATATCCGACTGTAATTACTGTCGGTTATATGCGACATAAATTTACTTTTATCCGACACTAACTAAATTATGTGTCAGATATCTTTTATCCGACAGAATGACTCATTAACCACCATCATCATCCGACACTTAAAGCTAATATTGTAGTAGTGTTTGCGTCTTCATCAAATCATAACATGACATGATGACACAACTCCGACCCTGTAGGCTGTATGGACTAAAACTATCTTGTAATAGGATTGAGCCAACAAGAACATGATTGGCGCAATCTTAAATGTGTCGGGTTGAGCCAGCCCAACATGTTACTCATATTTTTTTTTTCCATCTTTATATAATTGTTAGGATTGGACCAACATGAACATAAATAGGCCGGTCTTAAATGTGTCGAGTCAAGCTAGCACGATATTGTTGTACACCTATGTTTTTCGTGTGCGTGATAATCTACCTCTTTCAGTAATTGTCGAGTATTCTAGCGTTGGTGCCCAATATAATTAATGATGACATTTTTAATACATACCTATTTTTAAGGAACAATCACATAATTTTCTTATTATGGTATGAGTGACTATTGGAGAAATTTTTATAAGTAACAAGTATTTAAAGAGTACTGCACATGTTATATTATAAATGGAAGAAAAAAATATTTTTCTATGTCCTTCCATTTATTTTGTAACAAGCGAAGTAGCAGCTTGAATATCGGTTACTTTAAAAAAAAATCATCATTTTAAGTCTTGACAATTATTGCTTTCTATACAACCCAATTCGTCTCCATTCAATGCCACCATATATATATATATATATATATATATATATATATATATATATATATATATATAACAACTTAACCATTTGTTGTATAATTTTCCATGCACCAATAAGAACTTTCCCAAAACTTCGGGTTCGAATTACCCAAAATAATATTAATTCTTGACCAGCACTCATTGGTTTCTGTCCAGCAGTCTGGTAGTCTTGAACTTTATGTTAGCTTTTTAATTTTATTTGATTTGCACATTGTTTGTGCATTGGCTTGGTACTTTTCAGTTGTCATTTTACATCGTTATAATACTTCTTGAATCTGTATTAGTTATCATTTTTGTTATACTTATTTCTGTTCATTCTAATTTTGATTCATAGTTTCACTGTCATCGTTTCCATTGCTTGCTTAGACTTTTTCGATGATGAAAATTGGTGATGGCTCGTAGAATTATTAATTATTGTTATAAAAATGTTTTTATTTGATTGAATCAACTTACTATAAGTATGTAAATTCCTTTCCTTAAAATTCTTTCAAAATAAAAATTCACTTTGTTATTAAGGAGTCTGTTTTATGTGAAAAATTATGATAATGAATTTCCAGATAACCTTTTTTAAATCGATGACAATGAATTTGGTGAATTTTTTTACTTCCTATTTTATGCTCATGATTTTTTAATTAAGTTACTTTTTCAGCTTCTAGTAAAGTGTTTTAGACGATTGTTGATTCTGCTGGCACTGGCACAGTCTTGTGTGCAATTGTTTTGCCTAAAGGTATGTTAATGTCTTTTGATGCAAGGATTACTAATCTGAACTCTACAAATAGTAATGTTCTATTATTCTTTTTTTTAATTGTTTATTTTGCAACAATTTCCGTTTATTTCACTTATTCGTTTCTTTTTTTTTTAGTTTCGTATCCTAAAAAAAGTTTTGGGAAATACGTGAAAATCCTCTCGTTTAGAGCTCCTCGTGTCATTATAACTGGGGTGGTGTTGCCTTTATGAAATATTTAAATTTGAAGCAGGGAATCGTAACTTTGCTGATGTTGTTGAAGTGGCTGTAAGTTATCTTAAATATGAAATGACCGATAATTTCAACTTGCAGTGTTACATATGTTCTATTTATTGGCTATTGTTTTTTTTTTCTATTGGTTTTTTTTATTAATTTTGTTTTGTATGTTGGTTATTTGTAGGTTCCAAAAACTTATGTTATAAGTAGATTTTGTGACATTGTACACATTAAAAATTGTAAGGCTGACGGTTGCAGATGTTCAATGATAGATATTAATGGCTGGTCTAGAAAATTGAACTATGACGTCTACTGTATGGGAAGTGTAGCTAAATATGCATTAAAGTCATTGAAGTATTCATTCAAATGGAATTCTGAACGTATGGGCAAAACTAATGAATGTAATATAGAGCTATTAAAGATTAACAAAAGTGTTAAATTTGAAGAAGCTGATGATGTAGTGCTGCTTGCAATGTTAGTTTCCTCTTTAAGAATTGTCTTTTGTGGGGCTCCATATTTGGGTATCTAACTACCACATATTTTGTTATAATTTTGTTTTTATTGAATTTTTAAATTTATTTTGTTCTTATATTTTATGTTTATTGTTCTCATATATTTTGTTTATGCATTTTAGTTTCAAGGATTCCTTGAATCTGTATTAGTTATTGTTTTTGTCATACTTATTTATGTTCATTCTAATTTTGATTCATAGTTTCATTGTCGTAGTTTTCATTGCTTGCTTAGACTTTTTCGATGATGAAATTTTTTGATGGCTCGTAGAATTATTAATTATTGTTATAAAAATGTTTTTATTGGATTGAATCAACTTGCTGGAAGTATGTAAATTCCTTTCCTTCAAATTCTTTTAAAATAGAAATTCACTTTGTTATTAAGGAGTCTGTTTTATGCGAAAAATTATGATAATGAATTTCCAGATAACCTTTCTTAAGTCGATGAAAATGAATTTGGTGAATTTTTTTACTTCCTATTTTATGCTCATGATTTTTTAATTCAGTTACTTTTTCAGCTTCTAGTAAAGTGTCTGAGACGATTGTTGATTTTGCTGGCACTGGCACAAACTTGTGTGCAATTGTTTTGCCTAAAGGTGTTTTAATGTCTTCGGATGCAAGGATTACTAATCTGGACTCTACAAAGAGTAATTTTCTATTACTCTTTTTTTTTGTTTTTTTGTTTATTTTGCAACAATTTCCGTTTATTTCACTTAGTTGTTTTTTTTTTTTTTAGTTTCGTATCCTAAAAAAAGCTTTGGGAAATACGTGAAAATCCTCTCATCTATAGCTCCTAGTGCCATTATAACCGGGGTGGTGTTGCCTTTATGGAATATTTAAATTTGAAGCAGGCATCGTACCTTTGCTGATGTTGTTGAAGTGGCTGTAAAACATCTTAATTATGAAATTACCGAGAATTTCAACTTGCAGTGTTACATATGCACCATTGAGCGAGAAGTATCTTGTGTTTTATTTTTTATTGGCTAGTGTTATTTTTGTCTATGATTTTTTGTTTCAATTGATTTTTTTTTCTTAATTTTGTTTTGTATGTTGGTTATTTGTAGGTTCCAAAAACTTATGTTATAAGTAGATTTTGTGACATTGTACACATTAAAAATTGTAAGGCTGACGGCTGCAGATGTTCAATGATAGATATTAACGGCTGGTCTAAAGAATTGAACTATGACGTCTATTGTATGGGAAGTGTAGCTAAATATGCATCCAAGTCATGGAGTATTCATTCAAAGGGAATTCCGAACGTATAGGAAAAACTAATGAATGTAACATAAAATTGTTAAAGATTAACAAAAGTGTTAAATTTGAAGAAGCTGATGATGTAGTGCTGCTTGCAATGTTAGTTTCCTTTTTCAGAATTGTTTCTTGTGGGCCTCCATATTTGGGTATGTGACTATCACATATTTTGTTATAATTTTGTTTTTATTGAATTTTTAAATTTATTTTGTTCTTATATTTTATGTTTATTGTTCTCATATATTTTGTTTATGCATTTTAGTTTCAAGGATTCCTTGAATCTGTATTAGTTATTGTTTTTGTCATACTTATTTATGTTCATTCTAATTTTGATTCATAGTTTCATTGTCGTAGTTTTCATTGCTTGCTTAGACTTTTTCGATGATGAAATTTTTTGATGGCTCGTAGAATTATTAATTATTGTTATAAAAATGTTTTTATTTGATTGAATCAACTTGCTAGAAGTATGTAAATTCCTTTCCTTCAAATTCTTTTAAAATAGAAATTCACTTTGTTATTAAGGAGTCTGTTTTATGCGAAAAATTATGATAATGAATTTCCAGATAACCTTTCTTAAGTCGATGAAAATGAATTTGGTGAATTTTTTTACTTCCTATTTTATGCTCATGATTTTTTAATTCAGTTACTTTTTCAGCTTCTAGTAAAGTGTCTGAGACGATTGTTGATTTTGCTGGCACTGGCACAAACTTGTGTGCAATTGTTTTGCCTAAAGGTGTTTTAATGTCTTCGGATGCAAGGATTACTAATCTGGACTCTACAAAGAGTAATTTTCTATTACTCTTTTTTTTTGTTTTTTTGTTTATTTTGCAACAATTTCCGTTTATTTCACTTAGTTGTTTTTTTTTTTTTTAGTTTCGTATCCTAAAAAAAGCTTTGGGAAATACGTGAAAATCCTCCCATCTATAGCTCCTAGTGCCATTATAACCGGGGTGGTGTTGCCTTTATGGAATATTTAAATTTGAAGCAGGCATCGTACCTTTGCTGATGTTGTTGAAGTGGCTGTAAAACATCTTAATTATGAAATTACCGAGAATTTCAACTTGCAGTGTTACATATGCACCATTGAGCGAGAAGTATCTTGTGTTTTATTTTTTATTGGCTAGTGTTATTTTTGTCTATGATTTTTTGTTTCAATTGATTTTTTTGTCTTAATTTTGTTTTGTATGTTGGTTATTTGTAGGTTCCAAAAACTTATGTTATAAGTAGATTTTGTGACATTGTACACATTAAAAATTGTAAGGCTGACGGCTGCAGATGTTCAATGATAGATATTAACGGCTGGTCTAGAGAATTGAACTATGACGTCTATTGTATGGGAAGTGTAGCTAAATATGCATCCAAGTCATGGAGTATTCATTCAAAGGGAATTCCGAACGTATAGGAAAAACTAATGAATGTAACATAGAATTGTTAAAGATTAACAAAAGTGTTAAATTTGAAGAAGCTGATGATGTATTGCTGCTTGCAATGTTAGTTTCCTTTTTCAGAATTGTTTCTTGTGGGCCTCCATATTTGGGTATGTGACTATCAAATATTTTGTTATAATTTTGTTTTTATTGAATTTTTTAATTTATTTTGTTCTTATATTTTATGTTTATTGTTCTCATATATTTTGTTTATGCATTTTAGTTTCAAGGATTCCTTGCATAAGTGAATGCGATTTAGATATTCATAATTTTCTGCCTGGTTTGAAGACGTGTTTCAGTTTATTGGGGTATACGCTGGATTCTAGATGACGAATGTTAATTCTAAAATAGTAGACGTTGGATTCTTGATGGAGAATGTCGGTTCTGAAGCAATAGACGATGAATTCTTGATGGAGAATGCTGGTCCTGAAGTAGTAGACAATGGATTATTGATGGAAAATGCTGGTTTTGAAAAAATGCATGTTAAATTGAATTATTTACTTATAATGTTCTTCCATATTCATTTTGAATTTAATTTTTCTTAGCTTTGAGATTTATTCCTTGCTTCGTCTATAGTGAAGTTGGCTTTTGCTGAAGAAAAATCTTGCGACTTGGAACACGGAAAAATGGTTTCTATCCAGCAGTCTGGTAATCTTGAACTTTATGCTAGCTTTTTAATTTTATTTGATTTGCACATTGTTTGTGCATTGGCTTGGTACTTTTCAGTTGTCATTTTACATTGTTATAATACTTCTTGAATCTGTATTAGTTATCATTTTTGTTATACTTATTTATGTTCATTCTAATTTAGATTCATAGTTTCACTGTCATCGTTTCCATTGCTTGCTTAGACTTTTTCGATGATGAAAATTGGTGATGGCTCGTTGAATTATTAATTATTGTTATAAAAATGTTTTTATTTGATTGAATCAACTTACTATATATGTAAATTCCTTTCCTTCAAATTCTTTCAAAATAGAAATTCACTTTGTTATTGAGGAGTCTGTTTTATGTGAAAATTTATGATAATGAATTTCCAGATAACCTTTTTTAAATCGATGAAAATGAATTTGGTGAATTTTTTTACTTCCTATTTTATGGTCATGATTTTTTAATTAAGTTACTTTTTCAGCTTCTAGTAAAGTGTTTTAGACGATTGTTGATTCTGCTGGCACTGGCACAGTCTTGTGTGCAATTGTTTTGCCTAAAGGTGTGTTAATGTCTTTTGATGCAAGGTTTACTAATCTTGACTCTACAAATAGTAATTTTCTATTATTTTTTTTATTTGTTTATTTTGCAACAATTTCCGTTTATTTCACTTATTTGTTTCTTTTTTTTTAGTTTCGTATCCTAAAAAAAGTTTTGGGAAATACGTGAAAATCCTCCCATCTATAGCTCCTAGTGCCATTATAACCGGGGTGGTGTTGCCTTTATGGAATATTTAAGTTTGAAGTAGGGAATCGTACCTTTGATGATGTTGTTGAAGTGGCTGTAAGTCATCTTAAATATGAAAGACCGAGAATTTCAACTTACAATGTTACATATGCTCTATTGAGCGGGAAGTAACTTATTTTTTATTTTTTATTGGCTAGTGTTTTTTTTGTGTCTATTGATTTTTTTTATTAATTTTGTTTTGTATGTTGGTTATTTGTAGGTTCCAAAAACTTATGTTATAAGTAGATTTTGTGACATTGTACACATTAAAAATTGTAAGGCTGACGGCTGCAGATGTTCAATGATAGATATTAATGGCTGGTCTAGAGAATTGAACTATGACGTCTACTGTATGGGAAGTGTAGCTAAATATGCATTCAAGTCATTGAAGTATTCATTCAAAGGGAATTCTGAACGTATGGGCAAAACTAATGAATGTAATATAGAGCTATTAAAGATTAACAAAAGTGTTAAATTTGAAGAAGCTGATGATGTAGTGTTGCTTGCAATGTTAGTTTCCTCTTTCAGAATTGTCTCTTGTGAGGCTCCATATTTGGGTATCTAACTACCACATATTTTGTTATAATTTTGTTTTTATTGAATTTTTTAATTTATTTTGTTTATATATTTTATGTTTATTGTTCTCATATATTTTGTTTATGCATTTTAATTTCAAGGATTCCTTGCATGAGTGAAAGCGATTTAGATATTCATGATTTTCTGCCTGGTTTGAAGAAGTGTTTCAGTTTATTAGGGTATACGCTGGATTCTAGATGAAGAATGCTAGTTCTAAAACAGTAGAGGTTGGATTCTTGATGGAGAATGCCTGTTCTGAAGCAGTAAACGTTGGATTCTTGATGAAGAATGCTGATTCTGAAGCAGTATATGTTGGATTCTTGATGGAGAATGCCAGTTCTGAAGCAATAGATGATGAGTTCTTGATGGACGATGGATTCTTGATGGAGAATGCTGGTTTTGAAGCAGTAGACAATGGATTACTGATGGAAAATGCTGGTTTTGAAGAACTACATGTTAGATTGAATTATTTACTTCTAATGTTCTTCCATATTCATTTTGAATTTATTTTACTTAGCTTTGAGATTTATTCCTTGTTCCAGATTGTCACTTCGTCTACAATGAAGTTGGCTTTTGCCGAAGAAAAATCTTGCGACTTGGAACAGGGAAAAATGGTTTCTGTCCACCAATCTAGCAATCTTGAACTTTATGCTAGCTTTTTTATTTGATTTGATTTACACATTGTCTATGCATTGTCTTAGTACTTTTCAGTTGTCATTTTACATTGTTATAATACTTCTTGAATCTGTATTAGTTATTATTTTTTGTCATACTTATTTATGTTCATTCTAATTTTGATTCATAGTTTCATTGTTGTAGTTTTCATTGCTTGCTTAGACTTTTTCGATGATGAAAATTTTTGATGGCTCGTTGAATTATTAATTATTGTTATAAAAATGTTTTTATTGGATTGAATCAACTTGCTATAAGTATGTAAATTCCTTTCCTTCAAATTCTTTCAAAATAGAAATTCACTTGGTTATTGAGGAGTCTGTTTTATGTGAAAAATTATGATAATGAATTTCCAGATAACCTTTTTTAAATCGATGAAAATGAATTTGGTGAATTTTTTTACTTCCTATTTTATGCTCATGATTTTTTAATTCAGTTACTTTTTCAGCTTCTAGTAAAGTGTCTGAGACGATTGTTGATTCTGCTGGCACTGGCACAATCTTGTGTGCAATTGTTTTGCCTAAAGGTGTTTTAATGTCTTCGGATGCAAGGATTACTAATCTGGACTCTACAAAGAGTAATTTTCTATTACTCTTTTTTTTTTGTTTATTTGTTTATTTTGCAACAATTTCCGTTTATTTCACTTATTTGATCTTTTTTTTTAGTTTCGTATCCTGAAAAAAAAGCTTTGGGAAATTCGTGAAAATCCTCCCATTTACAGCTCATAGTGCCATTATAACCAGAGTGGTGTTGCCTTTAAGGAATTATTAAATTTGAAGCAGGCAATTGTACCCTTGCTGATCTTGTTGAAGTGGTCGTAGATCATCTTAAATATGAAATTACCAAGAATTTCAACTTGCAACGTTACATATGCTCTGTTGAGCGAGAGGTATCTTGTTTTTTATTTTTTGTTAGCTAGTATTATTTTTGTCTCTATATTTTGTTTCTATTGATTTTTTTTTTATTAATTTTTGTTTTGTGTGTTGGTTATTTGTAGGTTCCAAAAGCTTATGTTATAAGTAGATTTTGTGATATTGTACACATTAAAAATTGTAAGGCTGACGGTTGCAGATGTTTAGTGATAGATATTAATTGTTGGTCTAGAGAATTGAACTATGGTGTCTACTGTATGGGAAGTTGAGCTAAATATGCATCCAAGTCATTGAAGTACTAATTCAAAGGGAATTCTGAACGTATAGGCAAAACTAATGAATGTATCATAGAGCTGTTAAAGATTAACAAAAGTGTTAAATTTGAAGAAGTTGATGATGTAATGCTGCTTGCAATGTTAGTTTCCTCTTTCAGAATTGTCTCTTGTGGGGCTCCGTCTTTGGGTATGTGACTACCATTTATTTTGTTTTTGTTGAAAATTTTAATTTGTTTTGTTTTGATATATTTTGTTTATGTATTTTAGTTTCAAGGATTCCTGTCGTGGGTGAAAGTGATCTAGATATTCATGATTTTCTGCCAAGTTTGAAGAAGTGTTTCAATTTATTGGGGCATGCGCTGGATAACTCCATATTTCTTATTTATCGGCAAGTCCTCGAGGGATACAATTTTGGGATGTTGTGGTGGAAAATATGTATGCATCTGTTTCTTCTTTTAGATTAATAACGAATTGCGTTTCAAATTTATATCATGTAGTAGGAATTTTATTTTGTTTTGATTGTGCTTTTAGTCTTGTTTTCTGGGATTGGTAAATCTGATGGTGATGGTAATAGCTTTGTTGTGGTAGTATTGGGAGGTGACTATGTTCTCCATTTCTTGAAGTTGATTGATGGTAATTGTATGAAGAATGTTCTTACTCTATTTGATCCGTTAACTGCTGATCAAGAAGTGCCAAATGTTCATCTGTTTTGTCTGAATGCCGCGACTTTAAGGTTTGGTAAACTGGATATGATGAGGATTGAGGAGAGAGAAGATCATGGGATAAATTATCCTGGAGTCAATGATATGGAGTATGTTTTTCTTGGATTGCCGACTAACGACTTTTTAGACAGTTTGATAGAAGTGGGAGCTGAAACGTTGCTTCAGTAGTTGTTATTGGTTTTTGTGATGTTGACAAGTATTTTGGATATCATTTTGTTTTGATTATATCCGGTCGACAATTGACTTCTCAGACAGTTTAGTAGGAGTGGGAGCTGCAAATGCTTCGGTATCTGTTATTGTTGTTTTGTATGTTGTATCTCTTTAAGGCAGGCAGGAATTAACAAGTATTTTGGATATCATTTTGTTTAGGATTATATCCTGTTGAGATTACACTACATTTGGATCAATCTTACCAGGTAAAATTAATTTGGGGTGTATTCTATGTTCTTATATTTAATCTTTTTGGCTGCTGTTTGTTCTAATTTGTTTTGTTTTTGCTGATTTTTATGCTTGTATATTGATTGACAGTTTTCTTGAATGCGGTTTTGGTTAAGTTTGGACAATGTTAATGTGAATGTTGGTTGCATTTGTTTATGTGATATTCAATGTATTTTGAGATGTTAAGTCTTAGTATTTCTTGATAAGTAATCTCAACTAGAATGCAAAACAACCAATCAGCGTGTACTAAGAAAATATTGTACATTTCCGATGATAAGTAAGCCCACAACGATGCCCCAAAGCGAACTCTATTGCATAATCCCTCCACTTCCCCACCCCTATACAGTTTTCATAATCCTTTTGTTTTGTAACATCCGTATTACTCATACAATAGTCATAACACAACTCTTCCACGTTCCTTGTTTCTCTTTTCCCACATCACATTAGAGCTTCCATAAACAGTTTGTACCAAAGCGTTGAGAGTGGTAGGCGAATGATGAAACCGAAGTCTATGCTTTCACCTCCCATTCTGCACACAACGCACCAATATAGAGATAGACTTTCATTAATCTTTCCTCCTTCGGCAACGAAACAAGTATTAACTCTACCATGAGCCAAAATGTATACAAAAATTTGTGCCTTATATGGTTCTTTTGCTTTCCAAATCATCTGAAGAGGATAAAAAAGGGGAGGAGATGATTCATTAATTAATCTGCTGAAGAATGACTTGCACAAAAATACATGGGATGACTAAGGCCCCGTTTGGGATTGAGGTGATTTTAAAAAAAGCGACTGTGAAAAAAAGCTGAGGGTCATTTTTGTGTTTGGTAAACTGAAAAAAAAAAGCTTATTTTGGAAGCTGCTGTGAGAATAAGCTGAAAATCAAAGGAAAAGCTGAAGCTGCTATTTGCTGCTTTAAAAAAAAGCCAGTTTTTTCAAAGCACACGAAGCTACAGTGCTCCTTTAATGAAAATACACACTATCATCCTGCTTTTTTTTTCAAAAGCACTTTCACAAAAAAGTTTACCAAACACTCTACTGGCTTTATTTCACAGCCGCTTATTCTCACAGCACAGCCGCTTATTCTCACAGCAGCTTTTTTTCAAAGCACAGCAATACCAAACCAGCCTTAAATCTTCCAATAATTTCTATCCGATATCGTCAATCAATAGTAAAGACACATTTTCATGTAAATGATGTAAAGAAGAAAGCACCATAACCTCCAAATCTTTCTAAAACCTAATCTCTACCCCCAATCCCTACCGCTAAACAAAGATAGGATTGAAAGGATTATCATGTGATATCTCTTCCCAAGGACATTGACCCAAGTTCTTAACCACAATATCACCCATTAACATTTATTTAACATTTTCTTTCAATGCGAATATTCAGCAGTGATTACCAATAAAGCAGATGCAACATGAATGTGAATTTACAGATATTAAGAGCGAGCAGGAGTATATGTTATGTCACCTGCTACGTAGGTGGACACAGGCTATTATTACTTTGTCCGAGTTTTGACCATCCTCCAAGTTCAAATTGTTTATATTTGAAGATAGCTCTTCATTAAGATGAGCGTACTAGCATCCAATCAACCTTGTGCCTGCAAAACACAATGGTTTATGAAGTGCATTTTGTAATTAATATAAGAATTATTTCATTAAACTAAGCTATAGTAAAACGCTAAAAGCAGAGATAAATTTAGCACGGTTCTAAAAATCTCCGCCTAGCGCCGCCTAGGCCCCGCCTAGGTGCTAGGCCCCAGCCTGCCGCCCCGATTAATGCCTAGGCGTTTGAAAATTAAGAAATGACGCCTAGACCTGCTGAGGCACCCGCCTAGGTTGCAACTCACTTAGACAGAAAATAGATAACTTTCATTTTGCATTTTGTTTTTTTTCCAATAAATTGTAAGAGACTTGTTGCATACTTAAATGAATACACATTATATCCTTATTTCACATGTTTTCATTATGTTTCGATACTTCATGATATATATATATATATATATATATATATATGCATTCTATTTTGTAGTTTATGATGAAATTATATATATTTCAAGTATAAGCAGACACTTATTTACACGAAATATGATAGATTTACTTGAGTCCGCCTAGTCCGCCTAGGCGCTAGGCCCCAGCCTGCCGCCCGACTAGCGCCTAGCGACTTTTAGTACCTTGAAATTTAGTCCTTTCAGGGACTAAATTTTGTAATTAATTAGAATGTCTCCTTTAAGGGAAAAAAAACAAAAAAAAAAAAAAAACTTAACCCCGAGCTCTAGCGTGCACCATCTAAATCCTAAAAGAAATAGGCTTGATGACGTAATCACCTTACTATGATTTAGTATATAAACCACCTTTCTAGCGCCTTCCCATGCAGAAGCCCCAAATTCTCTCGTCGCTTACAAAACAAAACCATGAACCCCCGATCAAGGGCGATAGCCAAGGCTAAGGCCCAGTCCAAGTCCCTAGCCGGACCAGGATCCGGATCCGGGCAGGAGAAGATTCAAGGCCAACGGACGAAGCTCGGAGGTGAGATCCGGACTCCTCCCTCTTGTCTTGGTGTGCTATGGTTTTAGGGTTTGTGAGGAGGAAGAAGATTTGCATGTTTGTTATGGTCTTAGGGTTTGTGAGGAGAAAGAGATTATCTCTAATTTCGAATTTGCAGCTTAATTAAGATGTATATATGTTTTTAGGGTTACCGTGCTTGAACTTAATTAGGGTACTTGATGATGCCCAATTTTTCGTCTTCGTAAAAATTCCCTGGCTATACTGAAAATGTGTATTTTGTTTCCTTTCCATGCCTCATTACATAATGCGAACTGAGCATAACTTTCTATCAAGTATCGACCCAAATCTGTTTGATTTGGCCCTCCCACAGTTACTCTACTTGTGTAGAATTAATTCTCAACAAATTTCACGCGTAGGGGACTATCTATTATTCTCAGTTAGCTATTTATACATATAATTCCATTGAGGATACCAGCCTTCGAACCCACGACATTGAGGATTTGTGCTTGCACCCTTAAACCACAATGGTAGGAAGAAGGCAGGAAGCTATTTACACACACACACACATGCACGAACCCACCAACATTGAGGACTTGTGCTTCCACACTTAACCACAATGGTAGGAAGAAGGCCGGTAGTTATTTACACACACGCGCACACACACGAACCCACAACATCGAGGACTTGTGCTTGCACACTTAACCACAATGGTAGAAAGAAGGCCGGTAACAATTTACACACACACACACACGCACACACACGCAGGTGGCAATGGCATGCATATGGCTGGCTTTGTTATCTTCCTAACAAATTAACCCAGAGACAGAGTAGAACGTAATTGAGCATGAAGCACTAGTGGTAGGTTTTTGATGATTCAATGAGATATCCTCCTAACAAATGAACCCAAACAGAGTAGAACTTAATTGATCATGAATCAGTAGTAGTAATTATTTGATGATTCAATGAGATCGAGAATACAAAGTAATTAAGGGCCCGACCGGAATTCAGATGGCTTGCTTACTTAGCTTATATATGCACTGTGCAATTTGTATTATTAATTAATGTATCTCCACATTTCCTCAAACACACAGATGGCCCCTCCTCTCAACTCAAAAATGAAAAGGCTGTTGAAGAGAATCTGGCTAAAGTCCAACTTGACGAGGAGAATACTACTACTCCAAAATCAAAACCAGAAGAGAAGAAAATGAGCAGGGCATTCACAGCTGAGAAACCTTTCAGATTCCAATTCAAACACCCTTGCGAAGTTTGCAATGTGTTTGGCCACTGGAGTGATAAATGCCCCTACCTGAAACGTATACCAGACAATGTAACTGAGGTTGGCAAGGGCTACAGAATATTGGATGGCCGTGGGCTGAGGTATGCTGATATGATGTGCTGTCTTCTTTGTGGCAAATTTTGTGACCACGAGGACGAGGACTGCCCGGATTTAAGCAAATTCATTGCAGAAGGCCACCCCCTTCTCAACCGAGTTCCTCGCAGCCCGTAATCTTGCTGATGGCGAGGATGCTGTTGGATTGTCTGGTCTTGGGATTTTCTTCGAGTTTCAGCACTCTGTAGTCTGTATATATGTCTTTGAGTAAGCTCACCTGCCCCGTCCGTAGTGACTGATGGCTGGCGGATGGATACTGTATTTGGGTTTGGTTTGCTTGTGCTGGTCTTAGAATATTAATACTTGATTGTTCTTATTTCTAAGTGGGAAGCCCTTTGCTTGTGCTGGCCTTGGATGCAAAAGTTATTCAAAACACAGCTAACTTGCACGTTAATGAAACAAAAACTTTTAGATCCCGTTTGACCAATCGATCCAACTGTGTTTTTTGTTTCATTGTTCACCAGAGAAAGCCCCGTCTTGGATGCATGTTACCAAGGTTTGGGCGGCTGGTAGGGGCCCAACGCCTAGGCGTCTAAGTAGTGCCTAGGTGGCGGCCTTGGCCTTTCTTTTTTAATTTTAATTTATTTATTATATAATATATCCTTGTGTGTATATATATGTATGTAAATATCTATTTATACATAACAACATACATCAACATCATTGTATAGGATACATAAATTGCCAAATAGAATAACGTATGGATTATAAAATATTAGAACATATTGAAACACGAGGAACAAACATATAATGAGTGTTTATCCAAGTTTTTAACAAGTTTTTTTACAATTTATTGAAAAAAATAAAATGCAAAATGAAAGTTATCTATTTTCTGCTTAAGTGAGAGTCGCAACTTAGGCAAGTGCCTAGGCGAGATAGGCTGGCGCCTAGGTAGGTCTAGGCAATCTTTCTTAATTTTTAAACACTTAAGGATTAATCGGGCCGGTGGTCAGCCGCCTAGCTCCTAGGCGGGCCTAGACGGCCCTAGGCAGGCATTTTAGAACAATGATGTACCTGGTTGGATTGATGCTTTGCTTTGGTATGTTGTTTGATCTTGTTGCTTTTTGTGGTTTTTTATTATAATTTGAAGTATACAAAGTTTACACAAATATATAGAGGAGTTTGAGTGAGTTGTAAACTACACTCAACACTCACGACAGCCTGCATGGGGAGCCACGCTAATCTCCTTAAATCATGCAAGTCATCTCTCCTTTAATCATGGAAGACAGCCGGCATAGGGAGCCATACTAATCTCCCTTGAAATGAGGAGATAAGACCCTTACACTTTAATATTCCTTGAAATGAGGAGATAAGATCTTTACACAAGATGATAAGATCAATAAGAAAATAAACGCCTATTAACTAGATAAAACCCTAATCAGGAGTAGTCATAAGTAACCGGAGGTCCTTCCTTCAATACTCCCCCTCAAGCTGGATCCAAAAGGTTGATGGATCCAAGTTTGCCAAGAAGAAGCTGAAATTGATGAGAGGCCAAGGATTTGGTGAATAGGTCCGCAAGTTAATCTGAGCTCCGTACAAAATGCGTTTGGATAACCTGAGATTGAACTTGTGTACGAACATAGTGACAATCGACTTCAATGTGCTTGGTTCTCTCGTGAAAAACTGGGTTGGAAGCAATGTGCATTGCAGCCTGATTGTTACAGAAAAGGGACATGGATTGATGATTGAAAACACCTAAGTCACACAGTAAACCTTTGAGCCAGATTAGTTCACACGCAGTAGATGCCATGGCCCGATATTCTGCCTCAGCACTGGATCTTGCAACGACAGTTTGTTTTTTGCTTTTCCATGAGACAAGGTTGCCTCCCACAAACGTGCAATATCCCGTTGTAGACTTACGATCAATGGAATTGCCAGCCCAATCTGCATCACAATAACCTGTAATCTGAGTGCTTGCATTGTTCTTCATGATTATACCACGTCCCACAGAACCTTTTAGATACCGAAGTATCCTTTTGACTAGGTTAAAGTGCTCCATCGTGGGAGAGTGCATAAATTGGCTAACAATACTGACAGCATAGGTAATGTCGGGCCTTGTGATGGTCAGGTATATCAACTTACCAACCAACCGCTGATAATAGCTTATGTTCGGAAGAGGTTGACCCTCTAAGCTGAGCTTAAGTTTAATGTCGAGAGGTGTAGGGACCGGTTTAGCATCACTCATGTTTGCTTCCTTAAGGAGATCAAGAACATATTTGCGCTGGTTAAGGAAGAAGCCCTTGTGAGAGGTAGCCATTTCGATGCCAAGGAAGTATCTCAGTACACCAAGATCTTTTATTGCAAAGCGTTGCTGAAGAGAATGCTTGAGTTCTTTGATTTCTTCAGGGTTATCTCCGGTGATGATCAAGTAATCAACATACACAAGAACAACCAATGTACCAACGGTGCCTGAGCGTACAAATAAAGAGGAGTCTGCATTGCTTCTTCCAAAACCAACACTGATAAGGACTGAACTAAGCTTAGCATACCAGGCTTTCGGTGATTGTTTAAGACCATAAATTGATTTGTGCAGTTTACACACAACATCCTGTTTATGACTTTGAGAGTGACCCGATGGTAATCTCATGTAGACGTCTTCTTCAAGCTCACCATGTAAGAAGGCGTTTTTTACATCCATTTGATACATAGGCCACCCTTTGTTGACAGCCACGGACAAGAGTACGCACACTGTGTTCATCTTTGCAACCGGGGCAAAGGTTTCCTTGTAGTCCACATCAAATGTTTGAGTGAAGCCCCGGGCCACTAATCGTGCCTTGTGTCTTTCTATAGACCCATCCGAGTTGAATTTAATCTTGTATATCCACCTGCAGCCTACTATCTTTTTTCCTTTGGGCAGTGGCACAATGCTCCAGGTTTTATGTTGATCGAGTGCATGCAATTCATCCTGCATGGCTCGCTGCCACACCTGAGATTGGTTAGCCTCTTGAAACGATTGAGGCTCTTCATGCGCAGATATATTACTCAAATAGGCAGTATAATTGGGTGACAACTTTTGGTAAGAACAGTAGTTGGATAAGGGGTGCTTGGGCTTGTACGTAACAAAGTCTTGCAGTCTTGCTGGTGGATGCCTCTCACGAGTTGGATTTCGTCGAGGTATGGTAGGAAGAGACTCCTCTGAAGATTCTTCAGGACCAATACTGCGTAGAGTTTCATCTTCCACAGGCATGTTGCTGTCGCCATATGGATCCGGTTGATTTGGGGCCACAAGATCCATTGTGTGAGGTTGATCACCCACATTGTTGAGTATCTCAGTCCTTGGCAGTGGAAACATGTCCAAGATAATCTCCCCCTAACTTGTACTATCCAGAGACTTACTGTAATAAGAACTAGTTTCATGAAATTGAACATCCTTTGAAACAATTAATTTCTTAAGTTGTGGATTGTAACACTTATACCCTTTTTGTGTGGACGAGTAGCCAAGGAAAATGCATTTAGTTGCCCTAGGATCAAGTTTGTCTCGATGTAAGGGCTGAACATGAACAAAACAGATGCATCCAAAGACTTTAAGGTGAGACAAGTCCACCTTTCTGTTCTTGACTATCTCCATTGGAGATTTGAACCCCAAAACCCTACTAGGTAACCTGTTGATCAGGTAAGCTGCTGTCATGACGCTTTGAGACCAAAAACGTTTTGGTACATTCATTTGTAACATCAATGCCCTAGTTTTTTCAAGGAGATCACGGTTTTTCCTCTCGGCAACACCATTTTGTTGGGGTGTGCCAACACAACTAGTTTGATGTATGATGCCATTGTTACTCAAATATTGAGTCATGACTTGGGACATGTATTCGGTGCCATTATCAGACCTTAGGGTTTTGATTTGAGAAGAAAAATGATTTTTAACAAGGTTGTGAAAGTCCTTAAACACTTCCATCACCTCACTTTTTGATTTTAACAAATATAACCAGGTGGCTCTTGAATAATCATCAACAAAAGTTATGAAATATTTATAACCATCAAAAGATTCACTTGTTGGTCCCCATATATCAGAGTGTACAAGCTCAAAAAGGTGAAAAACTCTAGACATCGAAGACCCTAGAGGTAGTCTTGTTGCCTTTGACAAATGGCAAGTTTCACAGTGGGTTGATTCTTTGCCTAAGTCAGGAAATAAGGTGGACAAGATAGGTTGAGATGGATGGGCTAGTCGCTTATGCCACAAGGAGGAAGCTTGAATGGAGGTATGGATGGACTTTAACTTGGCATGGAACCCACATGAAGAGCTTTTCGATATGTAATAGAGACCATCAATGTAAAACCCCTCACCAATCGTCCTCTTGGTTATACAATCCTGAAAAATGACAGTTTTTGGTGAAAAAATGGCCAAACAATTTAAGGAATTTGTGATTCTTCCCACTGAGAGAAGTTGAAATGGAAAAGATGGGACATATAGGGCCATAGACTCTATTTGATCAGATATCAGGTGAATTTTTCCCTTTCCTACAATCCTAGCACATTTACCATTAGCAACAGATACATGTGAAGGATTATGTAGTTTCTCAAATTTATGTAACTTTGACATTTGATTAGTCATATGGTCTGTGGCACCAGAATCTACAACCCAAAAATCATGTAACTCATTTATTTTAAGAGCAGTTTGGAAAGCAGTTACGATACCTTTCAAGTCCGTCTGAGGTACACAATCAACATCAGCTAAAAAACCTGCAAATTTGCCCATCAATGCAGTAGTACTTCCATCTTCATGATTAACATATCCCTCATCTCTTCCCTTCTTTTGTTGGAGATACGCTGCGAACTCATTTAACAGGGTGGCAGGATTTGCAGTGAACTGTTGATAGGTATCAAAACTGTTGATAGATGAGGATGTTGCAGTGTTGGCACGAGGGTGTGCTCGACTTGTCTTTGGTGCGGATTTATCCTTCATGAAGTCAGGTTTGAGTTCTGGATGTAGGATCCAACACTTGTCTCTCACATGCCCGATGTTGTCACAATGTAGGCACTTCAAATGAGGGTTTTTCCCTTTATACCTTTTTTCATTTGTCAGGTAAGCCCTAGCTTCTGTCACGTTGATTTTTATACCATTGTTCATGACTTTTCTCCTTACTTCCTCACGTTGGATAGTTGCACAGACACTAGTGAAAGATGGTAGCTCCGGGTTCATGAGAATGTGACTTCTCAAATCCTCATATTCTGAGCTTAAGCTAGACAATAGTTGAAAATTTTTATCTTCTTCAGTTCTTTTAAGGAGCACTGAGGAATCAGTTGTGTGAGGTCTGTACACATCTAACTCATTCCACATGCTTCTCAAAGAACCAAGATGTTGAACAAAGCTTTTACCTTCTTGCTGTATGTTGGAGATATCCTTCTTGAGTTGAAAGATGCGAGCAGCATTATTTTGATTGCCATACATTTCCTTCACGGTGGTCCAAAGAGTGAGAGACGACTCGGAATAGCTGAAGATTTCAGCAACCTTCCTTTCCATAGAATTTAACAACCATAACATGACCAGTTGGTCTTTACATAGCCACCCTCCATATTCTGGAGAAGAAGCATCTGGTGCAGGTTGACTGCCATTGATGAAACCAAGCTTGGATCTTCCACCGAGAGCAAGACTAACAGCCCTTGCCCATGGCAAATAATTAAACCCATTCAATAACACTGAACTGAGTCGTTGGTTTGGATTGATATCCATTTCAGAAGCGCTTATAGATGGAGAAGCAATGATGCTTACATCCTCTGGACTTCCATCTGCCATTGTTTTTGAAAAATAAACACAGCAGTTTCGATATACAGAACAGGCTCAGGATGATGCTTGCTCTGATACCATGTTGCTTTTTGTGGTTTTTTATTATATTTGAAGCATACAAAGTTTACACAAATATATAGAGGAGTTTGAGTGAGTTGTAAACTACACTCAACACTCACGACAGCCTGCATGGGGAGCCACGCTAATCTCCTTAAATCATGCAAGTCATCTCTCCTTAAATCATGGAAGACAGCCGGCATAGGGAGCCATACTAATCTCCCTTGAAATGAGGAGATAAGACCCTTACACTTTAATATTCCTTGAAATGAGGAGATAAGATCTTTACACAAGATGATAAGATCAATAAGAAAATAAACGCCTATTAACTAGATAAAACCCTAATCAGGAGTAGTCATAAGTAACCGGAGGTCCTTCCTTCAATAGATCTCTTTATTTTTTTTTTCTTTAAGAAAAAGAAGAGTTTACTATTGTTAAGGGGAGGGGAAGAGTTCGAAACAAGTACAATATTTAGGGGAACAAAGAGTTTCGAACCTAGGATGGGATGCATGAATAGAAGCCCAGTACCCTATCCATTAGGATATTGGACAACGTGCCTCACTTTTGGCCTGTGCTTGCTTTAGTTTGCTTGTATGGTGTTGGCTTCGGGGTGTTGTTTTTAGTTCACTTGATCTCCAACACAATCCTGCACCACATTATATAAGAAATATTTTCCTTGTAAGCAGCAGCAGCAGCGACTTGATCACAGATTCTGTCGATCCATGGATTCCATTGGATAATAAGGCGAACCAAACATTCACAATTAAACCAAACCAACCACTTGAAAACCTTTCAATGAGATCAAAATTTTGCTCAAATTTTGTGACTAACATGGATCGATAAAAAGTGCAATTTTTCAAGACATGTAAGATGTTCGACTCCACGAGGCAGTTGCTTCAACTCCAAGCATTCATCTCTATGACCATCGCACCCAGTCAGTCGAGAGGAATGGTTTAGAGTTAACTTGCAAGCTCTGTCTCTTTCTAATTTATTCACTTTGACTATTTCATTTGGCAATTCACAATTGGGAAAGCTTTATTAACATCTAAGATCCATTAGTAACACGATTCGATGATCGATGATCTTTTGAAACATGAGGAACAAACATATAATGATTTGATGAAAAAGGAGCAGCCATGGTAGAAGCATATTGTTTAACTGCTTCTTCCCCATTGTGTTTTTAACACAATTTCTCAGCTTTCCAAATTGAAAGGGCAAGTTCGAGTACAAGGTCATGCATCTTGAACGCTTTAACCCTTCCGTGGGCTTCTCTCTTAACAGCTTTTTGTATGCCATTGGCAAGTGAGTCTGTTGTGTAGCTTTGAGCTATCTTTTTAGCTCAGCCCCTCCGAACGACATGCCACATTCCCATTTGCTACCCACAAACCTCTTGTAGTTTAGACTAGTTTAGAATACCGCCACGTAAAAAAACGAATTGGTTTCCCGATGACACATTTCTTCTCAAATTAAAATACTTCATTCTCATAGCGATCACATACTTTTCAATTTGCCTGATATGAATAATTTTCATTGGCAAAGCAAGTCCCCTTGAGTTTGGCTCACATACAAATACGACCACCTAACAACTATGAATTTCAAAACACTGTCCAAAAGAATGTCAACTAAAAATGCAAAACAACTAATCAGCGTGTATAAGAAAATATTGTACATTTCTGATGATAATTAAGCCCACAACGATGCCCCAAAGCGAACTCTATCGCATAATCCCTCCACTTCCCCACCCCAATACAGTTTTCATAACCCTTTTGTTTTGTAACATTCGTATTACTCATACAATAGTCATTACACAACTCTTCCACGTTCCTTGTCCTCTTTTCCCACATCACATTAGAGCTTCCAAAAACAGTTTGTACCAAAGCGTTGAGAGTGGTAGGCGAACGAAGAAACCAAAGTCTATACTCTCACCTCCCATTCTGCACACAATGCACCAATATAGAGATAGACTTTCATTAATCTTTCCTTCTTCAGCAATGTTACAAGTATTAACTCTACCATGACCCAAAATCTATCCAAAAATCTGTGCCTCATATGGTTCTTTTGCTTTCCAAATCATCCGAAGAGGATAAAAAAGGGGAGGAGATGATTCATTAATTAATCTGCTGAAGAATGACTCGCACAAAAATACATGGGATGACTCAAATCTTCCAATAAGTTCTATTCAATATAGTCAATCAATAGTAAAGACACATTTTCATGTATATGATGTAAAGAAGAAAGCACCATAACCTCCAAATCTTTCCAAAACCTAATCTCTACCCCCAATCCCTACCGCTAAACAAAGATAGGATTGAAAGGATTATCATGCGATATGCCTTTCCAAGGACATTGACTCAAGCCCTTAACCACAATATCACCCATTAACATTTATTTAACATTTTCTTTTTTTTTTTTTTTTTTTTTTGAATCTAGTGTATCCGGGTCTTTGACCCGACTACTCACTAGGCCACCCGCCTGACCCCACAACATTTGGTAGGCAAGAAACTCTAGCAATTGCTAGGTGGGTACCTTGAGAGGTGTCGAACCCCAGACCACTTGGTAACAAACCAAGGGCCTGACCATTAGACTAAACACTCTTAGGTTATTTAACATTTTCTTTCAATGCGAATATTCAGCAGTGATTACCAATAAAGTAGATGCAACATGAATGTGAATTTACAGATATTAAGATCGAGCAGGAGTATATGTTACGTCACCTGCTACGTAGGTGGACACAGGCTATCATTACTTTGTCCGAGTTTTGACCGTCCTCCAAGTTCAAATTGTTTATATTTGAAGATAGCTCTTCATTAAGATGAGCGTACTAGCCTCCAATCAACCTTGTGCCTGCAAAACACAATGGTTTACGAAGTGCATTTTGTAATTAATATAGGAAATTATTTCATTAAACTAAGCTATAGTAAAACGCTAAAAGCAGAGATAAATTTAGTCCTTTCAGAAGAAAACTAGCGAGCACAGTGGTCATGTCTCTGGGCATCATTCGAAGATCTGGAATAGTATCCCACATTAGTTGAGGTTAGGGGGTTTTTATGGGATGAAAGAGAGTTGCTCATTGTCAAGCACATAGGTAAATTAAAGTCAGGTTGCTAAGTTCTAATTAAACCTAAGTATATAAAATCCCCAAGAAACCCAACAAATGAGTCAAGGTTGAGTCAACACCACTCAAATTTCAACGGAAAACCCTTCAAACTCCCTCACCTTTGTAAATAGATTTCTTTATTATTTTAACATGTAACTCATGTGATGATTGACTAGAAACAGAGTAACTTCATACGTAGCTCAGCACAAAATTAGAAAGGCAAAGCAGAAAAAAGTCATAGAGAAGGGGAAGTGATTTTAATGTACCTGAATTTTCCTTGGTGGTAATCATCCTATTTTTCAAGTCTTGAGCAGCCTCATTCATGCCTCGTTCATTGTAGGCTTGGATCATGGTAGCAAATGTGATATGATCAGGCACACATTTTTTCTCTTTCATTGCTAAAAACAGTTCGCTCACCTTTCTAAGGTCACCAGCCCGACAATAAGCACTAATAATACTGTTGAAAAAAGGTGTATCTAACATGACATCCGAATTCTCTACTTGCCTCAAAATGGAATCAACTTTACTTATACTCCCAGCTTTGCTATACGCACTAACAAGAGAACAATAGGTGATAGAGTTGGGCTTCATTCCTTGATGCTTCATTCTTCGGAAGTATTCGTCCATCTTCTCAATATTTCCAGCTTTACCGAATACCTCAATTACAATATTATAAGTAACAATAGTTAGGGTGAAAAACCTTTTCTTCATAAATTCCATAACAGATCTCATCTTTTCGTACAATCTTGCCTTCCCGTATGATTTAATCAGGATATTGAATGTCTTAGGGTCTGGCCTTATTCCCATCAGCTGAAATTCATCATACCACTTCTCCATCTTCTCTATTTGCCCACAATTCCCATAAGCACTGAGAAACGAATTGAAAGTGAAAACATCAGGAAGGCAGCTGCCACTTTCAATCATATTTGTCAACGTTTCCTCCATCAGTTCAAACATTTCAGCCTTACCATATCCATCAATTAGGGTATTGTATATGACTGTGTTGCATCCAATCCCCAGGTACGACATCTCAGCAAGAACTTGTTCAATCAGGTCAGGACGATTGAACTTGGTGCAGGAATTAATAAGAATAGAATATGTATATACGTCTGGTTTGCAGTCAGAAACTGACTTCATATCATCGACGGTTGAGAATGCCTTGTCAAGGAGGCCACTTTTGCCATAAACACTAACAAGAGCTGTGTAGACATCAACGGTAGGTTTGAGCCCATCACTCAGCATGAGCTCAAAAAGCAAGCTGGCCTGTTCAGGTTGCCTGCACTTGCCAAGCATCATCAGCAGCTTGGTGTACGTTTGGCATCTCGGCTCATACCAGTGCTGCTTACGAAGTAGACCAAAAATCTAAAGAAATGAACCATTGGTTTTGGATTAAAAACAACTCAAAAGTTGAACAAAAGGGAGAAACAAAGACTCAAAGTAATCCAGTGTATTTAAGATTGCAAACCAAGATGCTATAACTAGAACTGAAAATTCTTGTGCAGAAGTATTTAGTTTTAGATGTCCAGAGGAGTTTGGAATTGAACCGTTTGCTCATATAACTAATGAAAATGAACAAAATTGCAGCTATAAGCTTACTTCTCATCAAGTTTCACTTATTTACTAACAGAATTGAGAAAACAGAACATCTAACAGACCCAGAAGCCTCAATTGACAAAACAATAAATTCCCACAAAACCAAAGATCACTACTTTCTTCTGAGGCAACAAGTAATCCTATCCCCACCCAACTAAAGCTGTCAGCTTTTCATTTCATAATTAAATTTCAATAGTTTCAAACTTACAATATCATTATTTTTAGAACAAAACAAACAACCCAAAATCCAAAATTCTCAGGGAAAAAAAAAATAAAAACCCCAATTTCGAAATTCTTGGAAACAAAAAAACCCATTTCCGAAATTCTCAGAAACCAAAAAAAAATAAAAAACAGGAGAGAAAGTTCCAACAGACCTTGAGAGCAGTTTCCCAGAGATTGGCTGCAATAGCTTCGTCCAGAGCCTCCAAAACGGCCTTGGGCCAAAGGTTGTTGTACTTCTTGGAGTTGGCTTTCCTCTCAATGTTTCTCACGGCGGCGTCCGTTCGGAGGAGTTGAGACAGATTCTTCTGCTCCTTCGTCAGAGACGGGTCGGAGCTCCGTTTCGATAAACGGAGGCAGCGGATTGTTGGGTTTGGTTTGTGGGTGTGTTCAGAGTAGAACGTCGTCCAATATGTGGCGCCGGTTAAGGAGGTTGAGGTCGAGACGCGCAGGTTAGTGGGATAAAGGAGTTGACGCTCCATTGCGCCGGGGCCAGTGATTGTCTCTTGACTGTTACGCGGGTAATGGGAGTGACGCTGGGTGGTCGGGGTTTTAAAGAAGAAGATCAGAAGCATCAGAGTGTGCCTAGGATAGGATGCGCTGGCAGGCCAGGTTACAGGGAGAATTTCGAAGTAACTGGTATTTAATCTAGATATTTCATGTGTCATAAAATAATTAGATGGGCACATAAGTGTATATTATTTTTTTAATCGTATTTTTATATGTGAAGTATCGCTTGAGTACTTAATACTTGAAATAAATCTCTCCAATATAGTAGACATCCACAGTAAGATAATCTAAAACTCAACTTGAATATCAAGATCAAAATTGCATCTTGTAAAAGATACATTACCCGAAAAGTATCATGAAAAAAAAACAAGTGACCATCAATAAAAACCCTTTTCAAAAAAATTATTCAAGATAATATTTCAAGTAAGCTTAATAGCATCGCACATGACACAAACTAAAGACAATGCACGACTTAACTTACTCTCAACATCATACAATAATAATTAAGTTTTATCTCATTAAGTGAGACTGACTGTATGAATCATACGCCCTATTTGCACGCTTCAGTTAGCTTCAAGTACTTTATATCTTTTTTTACAAGGAACTTTAATGAAAAGCTTCAAGTACTGTTCACTTTAACGAAAAACCATATTTTTACACTAAAAAGTCAATCATGGTACTATTCACTTTACCCTTTATTTTGTCTTTATCGTTAAAACTCAAAGTTTTCAAGCCTTTTTCATTAGTGTTCATTTTTTTAAGTCTCATCCAAGTCTTTCTAAATCTTTTTCTCTCCCTTTTGAGTTGAGCTTCTTTATCGTTTCGCTTCTTTCTTCTTTTTTGACAAACAAAAGAAAACCATCTTTTGTCAAAAAAGAGAAAACTTGGCTATTCAAGGATTGAGAAAGAACTCTTTAAAATACTTCGTGGCCTATTCACGTAACTTTGTGCTTATAATCGATATGGATGATAAAATTTAGTTAAAAGCAAGATCGTTTAATCATCACAAATAGATGGATGTATAATGTAAAAAAGCATTTCGACTTTATTTATTTACTACAATTGATTGATAAAACAATCTTAATTTTAATTAATTTTTTACAACTTCACAAAATAGTTTATAATATAATTTTTTCTAATTATAAACACAAAGTTTTGAATGATGAATCCACAGCCCGTACAATTCTGGTAAAAAAATGCCAAACCAAAGGTGAAGAGGTGAGAGAGAGCAGATGATGCTGGTAGACTTTATAAATAAAAAAGAAGTTTATTCGTGGCCGCCCGATCAGTTTTGAACGGCTGATGTTGATTGGTGAGGAAGAGTTCGGAGAGAATCTGCATCCCGCGCAGTAAAACCCTGAGGCCATAAACCCTAATTCCTAAACCCCTCGGCCCCCAATTTTGAAACTCGCACCCATAGCTATACATAGTCCCCAAAAATCTCAATTTTACAGAACAATTTGGACTTCAGCAATGACAATGGAAGTGGAAGGAGGAGAGGGGCAGGGGAAGACTATGTTGTGCCTTCTGACGGACCCAGATGGAAATCCATTAGGAACTCCGGTCAACTTTCCTCTAAACACTGAACCGCAACACCTTCAACAAATCGTCAATCAGCTTCGTCAAAATGTATAATCATTTCTACTTCTTCTCTGTGAAATTCTCCATCTTACTGTTGCGTTTCATAATTCGCCTGTTTAAAGATATAGAATTTCGATTGGTAATATAAAATGTGTGAGAAAAATTGAAGAAGAATGTTTCTTGAACTGATTGGATTGTAGCAATTTGCTTTTTGATTGGAGAGAAATTTGCTTTTGAAGAAAATGGGATATGGGCACATGCGGGTGGGTGCGAACTTCTGAATTTCACAAACCATTTTCGTGCGCATTGTATAGCGTGCTCTCGCATCTCAGTTTTAGACTTGATTCTTAAGTTTTCCTTTATCTATTTCTGCTTGAAATGATTTAACTTTTTATGAAATTTGTAAACATTTAAAAAAAATTGAATTGAAAGAAATATCAGCTTTGTCATTGATTGTGTTGAAAAATGTATAAGTACTTCAATTAGATGCTTCATATGTATACAATGTAAGTAATTGTTCTACGTATTTTCAGGATTCTGAACAAAATCAGAAGTTTCTGTTTCGATGATTTTAGAATTTATTTTAGTTGTCAATCATTATTAGGTTTCTAGCACGTAATTTGGTACAGTCTGTATCAAGTTAGTTAATTGAAAACATATCCTCATAAATGAATCTTGCATGCAATAATTTGTGACATTTTTTGTGGATCCTGCTTCATGTGTTGTGGTCTTCCACGGTCATATGAGTAATGAGGTACACGTTTTGGGTTTGTTCAGGAGGAGAGGCTACCGTATGCTTTCTATATAGCAGATAAGGAACTTGTTGAGTCACTTGGAAAGTTTGCAGAGAAGAACAAAAGTGAGTTAGATAATGGCAGCATTTCAGCCTGCCATGATTGTATTTATCTTAAAAATTAAAGATTTTAGGTCCATCTTTTCATGTGATACTCTTTTCTGGTGAAAAACCATGGCAGTTTCTGTGGAGAAGGTGCTTCATATAGTTTATCAACCACAAGCTGTTTTCCGAATTCGGCCTGTTCATCGTTGCTCAGCAACAATTGCTGGTAAATCTTGTGATCAAACCTTTCTCAGGATTGGCTCACTAGATGACATTTGTTGTTACTGGTATGACATATATAATGTAATTTTGCTTATGATTGAATCAAACCTATTGTTCTGTCACTACAGGTCACACAGAAGCTGTACTTTCAGTTGCTTTTAGTCCTGATGGCCAACAGTTGGCAAGTGGTTCTGGTGATACCACTGTCCGACTATGGGACCTTAATACTCAGACGCCGCTGTTCACATGTACAGGTTTGGAGTCTCAGTTTAATACTACATTCCTAGCCCTTATACCTTTTAAACATTACACAATGCTTGTACACTATGAAAAGTTATATAAAACGGAAGGTAAAATTGTGGAGTGAAAAAGAGAGAAGGAATTACAGATAATTTGGATATCTGAGAGTATATTTTCCTGGATTACTGTAGTGATTAGAGATCGATAGTATATGTATTATTAGTTTAAGGCTTTGTCACGGAGACTATAATTCGTATGGGGAATGTCACATCCTTTGGTTTCTTAGGGTAAGAGCACACTTAGGCTTCCTGTGGTTTGCTGCATACCTAGTGAAAATAAAGTTCCTTCATTTCTTCCTTTTAACAATTTTTTTTTGTTTGATGGCTCACGTTAAATTGTAGTCTATTACATTTTATAAGTCCCTCATAAATTTTGAACTTTTTTCCCATGAAATAATAATATATGTTAAGCAGATAGTCACTCTTCACCGACTTGTCGTTCTACTATTTGCACTAACTGTGGACCTTGTTTTATTCAGGACATAAGAATTGGGTCCTTGCTATTGCATGGTCACCTGATGGTAAGTATCTTGTTAGTGGCAGCAAGGCTGGCGAACTTCAATGTTGGGATCCACGAACAGGGAAGCCATCAGGCAATCCACTTATTGTAAAGTCTCTATGCTTCAGTCGCTGATCATTATGAACTTCTTTATTGTTTGTTCCATATTGCACTCTGTAGCTTGTGACACATATAGGGAGAAACTCTTCAGCAATTAGGATCTTGCGATAACATTACGCTCAAAAGCACTAGAAGGAACATGTTCATTCGCTCTTTCTCTGTGCATGTTTTTAAGTAATGGGTTCCCATTCCCATAAACATTAAAGCAATGAGCGCCAATATACTTTTTTAAATATGTAATAAGTACCTTATAACATATGTTAATTAATGGTATTATGTGCCATGAATTTTAACACCTTTATAAGATGAAAGTAGGTTCCCCTTGTATTTGGATGTTGAAATTTACTGTTTGAAATTTTGAATAAATCCACATGTTAGGCTGTCTGCAATTAGGTAACCTTCTGGATTAAGTGTAATGCCCCATTTAGACTTTCTCAAGATGGTGGTAGTTATGTGTGATCAAAATAAAGGAAGAGGGTTCCTAAAAGTAGCCTTTTACTTGATAATCCCTACTGCCTTGCTGGGAACATGTGACTTCTTTGTTATTTGTTTGATGAAAATATTATTCCATTCATTTGTTAGGGCCACAAGAAATGGATTACTGGAATCTCTTGGGAACCAGTCCACCTAAGTGCTCCGTGTCGACGCTTTGTAAGTGCTGGCAAAGATGGTGATGCACGTATATGGGATGTTACGTTGAGGAAATCTGTTATATGTCTTAGTGGCCACACACTTGCAGTAACATGTGTAAAATGGGGTGGAGATGGTTTCATATATACAGGGTATATTTTTTTTCCTAATTCTTTCGATAATAAGAAACATATCTTTCTAATGAAAAGTAAAATGAAATATTTGTTATTTATGTTTGACATAATTCTGTATTATTAAAATAAAATAAAAAAACTCTGCGGATGATCATAATGCTCATTAATTTAAATGGTCCACTTATCCTGACATCAATTTACACCTTGTTCCCCTGTGCTGTAAAAAGAAAAATTATTGGATTCTTGGCCAAGACTTTTGGTATGACAGTACGATTTATAACAAATATCTCTATCTTAACTGTCTCAGCTCCCAGGATTGTACTATCAAAGTCTGGGAGACCACACAAGGAAAACTAATTCGTGAACTGAAGGTAAGTAAGATCATGATATTTGCAACATGCCATAGATCTGTTTTAAACTTTTGTGCATTGTCCATACCCTATAACGTATTTATCTATGCTTTATTCTGATCTGTAGATGTGTTGATTCATTGTTTATTAAATATTGATACGGGCTTCTTGACCAAATTATAGTGGTTTTTTTTCAATGATTTTAACGATAATCTATTTCCATCTCTTCTTTAAGACCTTGTTATGTGAGGGTATATAGATTGTTCAAATTTGTGATTTTATACTTCAATGGTTTTCTGGATTTCTTATTTATGGAACTTTCATCAGAGTGTGTATTAGCTAGTGTCTGTCCCTTTTATTAATAATTTGAATTTCTAATTCTAGATTATATGATTTCGCAATTCAATTGTTCTGCTGTTTTTCATTCCTTTTAAGTCACTTATGGTTAGTAATATGCTTATTCGTCTAATTTCATATGCCTTGTCCACGGAATGGTACTTGTTGATATTCAATTGTTGATGCTCATGGATCTCAATATGTGTATTTTAAGGGTCATGGTCATTGGGTTAACTCTCTTACATTGAGTACTGAATATGTTCTTCGTACGGGAGCCTTTGATCACACTGGCAAGCAATATTCATCTCCAGAGGAAATGAAGCAGGTGATTGTTATCTTCTGCTTTTATACTTGCATTAGTCCCTGTTTGGTTTGATAGTGTTCATTGTCTTCAGGTCTCATGTTGTTTCATTTGAAATGAGTAGTCTGGTTCGATTTTTCATAGTGATATTTTAGTATCAAAAGAGAAAAAAATTTGGTGCCGTTTCACTAGTTTTAAGGGGCCTTCCACTCATTCATTTGTTTAATTGTTCCTGATTGTGCTAATTTTACCCTCCTTTTAATAAGTCACCCTTGTATGGAAGAAGTACAAAACAAATTAAAAGACGAGGAAAATGGTCACTTTTTTTAACTTTATATTCATCTTTTTCTTTGACATTGATGTTGAGGAGGACAAGAACGATTTTCTTAATATTCCCTTTGAATCTCTGCTTTTGAGTTCCTTTTCAATTGGGAACTGCAAACTCTTGACCTTTGATTGAACAATTCCTAAGCTGGAATACCTGTATTGAAGAATTGTGTTATCAAAATTATTGATGCTGATTATTTCAGAACTCACTAAGCTTGAGGGGAGATTTTTTGAAGCTTTTATTTTGTGCGCTTCTATTACATAGGTTGCCACATCTCAGTGTTGTGATTAAATTACAGTTTTCTGACTAAAGTAAACCTCTCCTGATATATGCTTTCTTCCTTATCCAAGGAACTGATTGTATTTTATTTTACTAACATATAGGCAGCTTTGGAAAGATATAACAAAATGAAAGGCGATTCCCCTGAAAGATTGGTTTCTGGATCTGATGATTTCACAATGTTTTTATGGGAACCTTTTCTCAAGAAACAACCTAAAACTCGCATGACGGGTCACCAACAGGTAAAATAATTGAATGCTATGTCCAGTTGTTAATCTTTATTTTATTTTTTTTGCTTAAACCAAGTTTCTTATTATTGTTTATTTGGAGTGCAATACTACCTTAGTTTTGCAGTTTGTGTCTGTATCAGTCCTTGTGATTATGACTTAAATGACAAGATCTTATTCCTCAGCTGACGTGGTAACAGCCATATATATAAATCTTACTAATGGAAGTATGAACATGTTTCTTGGTAACAGCCTATAAACCACGTCTGCTTTTCACCTGATGGGCAATGGATAGCAAGTGCCTCATTTGATAGGTCTGTCAAGTTATGGAATGGTACTACTGGAAAATTTGTTGCAGCTTTCCGGGGCCATGTTGGCCCTGTCTACCAGATCAGGTCTGAATTGATTTCAATGGTTTCTGTTTTTTGAATGGTTATGCTGTATGGCTAATTATTACCTATTGCCTCACAGCTGGTCAGCAGACAGCAGGCTACTTGTTAGTGGCAGCAAAGATTCCACTCTTAAGGTAAACCACTTACTGGTACTGAACTTTCTTTTTGTGGTGATAAGGATTCTTGACAAAGGAGTGAGATTTTAAGATTTCATGTTGCGTTTGAAGCACATCAGGAAACATAATGTGGTGTAAGTGGAGAAAGTAATTGACAGGCGATTTCTTCACATTTTGATAACTATTTATGTCACGACGATAAGAGTCATCTCATATCTTACTAGTGGTATCAATATCAGTTCATATGTAAGCTGGATTTCGGTTTCCATTGAAATGACATCAAATTGATTTGAGTTTGTATATCAAACCTAATATTGTTTTCACACATCCGAGAAATAAAGTGTTGTCTTTTAATTTCCATTAATGATTTTGCTAGTATAAGGCATATTTCTTAGTTTTGACCTGATATTTTGTGGTTATGTACATGGGTATGGTCATGGCATAAGCAATCATGGAAACCTGGATTTTTATTTTCAGCTTCCTGATCATTGTCTATTTTCATCACGTATGAACTCTTCAAACTATTGAGCTACTAAATTCAGATGCCTTACACTTGTTTTGTTATACTGTGTACCTTGGTTGGGGTGCTATGCTCTTGTTGCTACTAGTGGAAGTATCTTGGGGTTACATTCGTGACTTATGGATGAATTTATTTTAATCATGTAGGTTTGGGATATCAAAGCACGGGCGCTAAAACTAGATCTTCCTGGCCATGCAGATGAGGTGTGTTTTCCCTTCACCTTAAAGACACAGATTTACTGTTTCATTTATTGAAGCATGCTTGGAGGAGGATTCCATAGGACAGAGACCAATTGAAAACTGCAGGAAGACAGCAACTAAATCAATTGACCCTCACGTAAAGCAATGCATAAGGACTTGTCCACGTCTTCTAATTCTACTCAAGTGCTTTTAGATATTGCATGATTTAAGCTACCCCATCCATATGCGAGAAGGCAGCACATGTAAACCAAGTTTTCTTCACCCATCTTGAATCTTTACAAAAACAAGTTGGGCTACTTTGAGGGAACCCAAGTCCTCCGGATTGTCTGGTGGCGCTTTATCTTCATTCTACATGTTATATGAGGAGTACATAGCAGTTAGGGCCACAAAAGAAGACAAACAAAATATGTCATATCTATACTGTAGACTCTTTACTGAATCGATAGACCGTCATTTTAGGCAACCTAGAACAATTTTTCAATTTTCCATTTTATGCATGCACCGGTAAGAAACTTTACACACATGTCCTCTTTATATTGACATATGGTTTAACCCATTTTCGAATTTTCAACTTCTTTTTGAAAGGTTTTTGCTGTCGATTGGAGTCCAGATGGTCAGAAGGTTGCTTCTGGTGGTAAAGATAGAGTTCTGAAGTTATGGATGGGCTAGACCAACGGTAGGCCAAAGTCCGGGCAGCTGGATAATTGAAATACATGATGGTGGTAAATGAGCACTGAAGTATTTGGTACGGTATACATAAAGTATACTGTACAAATACAGTATACGAACAAGGATTGGGAATCTAATAATCCGTCACAAGAGAGGTTGAAAGGAAAAGCTCCTAAATCAGCATTAAAGTTTTTGATCCATTGGGGGGAAGCCAATTCATGAATCTGGGTGTAACTTTACGTTATGTTGGATGGAAACGAACCTTGAACTAAAATTTTGTTTGTTATTGTCGGAAATGTTTGGTGCCAATGTATGAATATCACATTTCGTAGCTCTGAACAATACGATTCATGATTGTCATTCTGGATTTGATGGGTTGAAACATACTTATTTGGGGCTGTTGAGCAAGTTGATGAACCATGAAGTTGGTTTTACTAAAGACCCAATTGTTATTTTTTAGTTCGAACAAACGGACATCATTGTTATATGTGGAACTCACTTACATGAGAGAGTATGTCAACACATTTTTTTTTGAATAAGAGATTTCGAGTGCAACTGCAAATGCTCTTTACTAGTTGAACTATTATTTACTAGTTGAACTATTAGTAACTCGTATGTTAACATATTAATGAGTTTTTTATACGGTGCCTAGAGTGTGTGATACTCCAAATGTTTAAACTGTTATATTAACGTAAAATTTTTGGAGTTTAATTAGCATTACTCAAAGTAGTCAAATGTTATCAACAAGCAATTTAGTTTGATTTTACCAAAAACAAAAAATTGGAAGAGGAAAATCCCAATCCTATCAAAGAAAGAGAAAGGTCCCCAACTCCCAAACAAAACAAAAGCCAAGGTTTGATTAAAAAAAAATAAAAAAATAAAAAAAATGCCAAAGGGGTTTTAAACCTAATCCGAATTCCAAGGGTTTTAGAAACTGCCAACGGTATCTTCTTCGTTACCCTAAAACCCTAGCCATTTGAATGTAGTCTCTGAAATCCCCAATTCCACTTCCAATTCAAATGCTTCTTCTTCTTCACCAGTAAAGAGGAAAGGGAAAAGGGTCATGGCTGCACTGGCTCACGCCCTGCTCAGCGTTCCATCCCGTTGTGGTCTTTGCCGCGCCGTTAATCCCAAGGACAATTACAAGCTCTGCGTTTGGGGGTTTTCCAGAGCAATTGCTCGCTATGGAATCTCCATTTCTAGTGTTTCCACGAGGAAGAAGGATGGTGGTAATCTCACCGGCCCTTGGGCACTGAATGCAGCTGACGCCCTCATCGTCGTCCACAATGCTACAGCTCGCACCACTGTCGAAATCCCCGTTACCTGTTATCAGGTCACTGCTTCATTCCACTGATAAATTTATTATCTTTAATCTTTCTCTGTTTAGTGATAATTTGGTGAATTGGGTACTGATTTAGCTGTAATTTGTGGACTTTCTGTTGTTCAATCCTAAGTTTTACATGTAACACGTGTGACGAAAAGCGTGCTTGTACTTTTGTTTATGCTCTAGTATGAACTGTGTTTTGAATTTCAACCTGTCCATATAGGCCACTGTCATATATTTGTTCATCTGCCAGAAAGTTAATATATGCAAAAAGGGATACATGTTACCAGATGTTATGTTTGTGATTGTACAGTCTAATAGGCAAATGAACGGCGTTAGCTAAAATAATGAGCTTTGATTTTCTTTTTCTTTATTTCAATCGTGTCATTGGATTTACAGATTGGATGTCTATTATTATGCTGCCAATGATGAAATTATTTAGAGTTTTGAGATTCAGTATGCTCCTGTTATTTCACTTCTCTACCCGTTTTGTAAATGAATGTTTTGTCTGGCTGCACTTCTAACTCTGTTCATTCTTTTCCTCCCATTTCCCATATTGGTTCCGTATCTATAGTTTTCTATGCAGAAGAAAGAGAGCTTGAACAGTTAAAAACTAATAGTAGTTGTCAGAGTTCGTATACTATATGAAATTTGTGTATTGTTTACTTGTGTGAAGATGATTGAGAAATGCATTCCTTGTGCTAGCATATCCATATTTTCTGAAATTTCTTATCACTCTGCATTTAGCTTAATCCCAAATCAACTTGCAGCTTATTGGTGTTCCTGAACAAGCTGAAAAAGATGTGGTTGTTGAAGCAGTAATTGATTTGAAGAGTGCTAAAATTGATGAAGGTTACACCATGCATGCTATTAAATCTCGCAAGGTAGGGAGTAGGGAGAAGGGACTTGACAATGTTAATGTGTTGTTCGTCCAATCTTAAGATTTCATTTTTATTCCTTATAGCATGTGATAAAAGCCTTCTTCTTAGTTGTCTTTTCGGTTCCCTTACAGGACCTTCTAATGAACGTGAGAGAGAAGCTTATCTTTGAACCAGAATATGCTGGTAGTAAAAAGGAAAATATCCCACCTAAATCCTCTCTTCATATCCCTTGGGCATGGCTGCCAGCTGCTCTTTGCCTCCTTCAAGAGGTTTGGCTTGTTTTTATACAATATACTTGGTTTAGTGTAGGCTTAGCTTTCACTTTTCAGCTTTCAGCTCTTTTTATTTTCTTTTTAATATATTGTTAAACTCTCAGTTTTTTTTTCTGATATTTATCATTATACTGGCACCCTGGTTTTTGTGTTGGCCCATCATTTGTTACAATTATTAAGTGTGATATTCTCCCCCTTCCCCTACCTAAATCAAAAAGGTTTTGAAAGATGGATACTATTGGATTTCTGTAATCCAGGTTGGGGAAGTAAAGCTTGTGCAAGATATTGGTCAGGCAGCCGTTCAGCATCCAGATGCTAAGCCGTATATTCACGATCTTCTTCTTTCTATGGCACTAGCTGAGGTAAGGAAGGTCAGAAAATAGGTTAGGATCTTGTACCATCTGTTTTGTTGGAGTGTCCTTTGCTTACCTTAAGTGTTTTATTGAAGTGTGCAACTGCAAAGATTGGTTTTGAGAAGACCAAGGTGTCCCAAGGATTTGAAGCTCTTGCTCGTGCTCAGTGTCTTCTAAGGAGTAAAAAATCTCTTGAGAAAATATCCTTGTTATCTCAGGTAATGCTCATGTCTTCTATAAGGCATTTCTCTATTAAGCCTACTTTATCCAACTAATAAATTTCCATAAAGGAATAAAAGAGAGTATTTGCATGTTCTGTTTGGTCAACATCATCACTGGTAATACTGTTGTGCAGATTGACAAAGCTAAAGCTATATGTGAGTGTCTGATTGCATCAAAAGGTTCTGATCTGAAACTTGAGGAAGCTTTCTCTCTGTTCCTTCTTGGTCAGGTATATGCTTCTTTTTCCTCCCAATCAAATATTTTGCATTGTTTCGAAAGATATTTCTGGTATCATGCATAAGCTGTGAATTTTGGTTTCCTATTCAATGTGTTTTTTTAAGCTCTCTCTTTTCTTTTCTCAATTCAATACTTGATAATATATTGGTTGCCAGGGTAGTGAGGCTGCAATTGTTGAGAAGCTTCAGAAGCTTGATGTGGACAAAAATAAGTTAATACAATCTCTATGTAAACAAGGCAACCTCAAACAAGCCCTGCAGTTCCTTCCACACGAGCCTAACCCCTCCCAACAGACCTATGAGCTCTTACTACTCTCTTGCACTCACCATAAGTCTCTCTCTGATGGGCTTGACGTGCATCGTCACATTGTTGATGGTGGGTGGGACCAAGACCCTTTCCTGGCCACCAAGCTCATAGAGATGTACTCAGCATTGGACTCTATTGATAATGCACGTGAAGTGTTTGATAAAACTCGTAAAAGAACTATTTATATGTGGAATGCACTCTTCAGAGCTCTTACATTGGCGGGTCATGGAACTGAGGTGCTAGATTTGTATCGACAAATGAATACAGTTGGGATTTCGTCAGATCGATTTACATATACATATGTACTCAAAGCTTGTGTTGTTTCTGAGTGTTTGAGTTCACTCCTACAGAAGGGGAAGGAGATTCATGGACATATTTTGAAGAACGGATATGGGGCACATGTTCATGTTATGACCACTTTGTTGGATATGTATGCGAGGTTTGGGTGTGTTTTTTATGCTAGTAGTGTATTTGATCAGATGCAGATTAGAAATGTGGTTTCATGGAGTGCTATGATTGCATGCTATGCAAAGAATGGGAGGCCTTACGAAGCCTTGGAACTGTTTCGGGAAATGATACTTGATGCCCAAGATTTGTTTCCCAATCCTGTCACAATGGTTAGTGTGCTTCAGGCTTGTGCAGCTCTTACTGCTTTGGAGCAGGGGAGGTTCATTCATGGATATATCCTCAGAAGGGGTCTTGATTCAATCCTTCCAGTTATGAGTACTCTTATCACAATGTATGCGAGATGCGGTAAGCTTGACTTGGGGGAACGAGTTTTCAGTTTGATGAATAAGAAGGATGTTGTTTCATGGAATTCCTTGATTTCTAGTTATGGCATTCATGGATACGGAAAAAAGGCAATTCAAATTTTTGAAGACATGATCAATCATGGAGTTTCACCAAGTCGCATTTCATTTGTTAGTGTCTTGGGGGCTTGTAGTCACGCAGGTCTTGTTGAAGAGGGGAAGATATTATTTAATTCTATGGTTAAAGAACATGGATTATATCCCAGTGTTGAGCACTATGCTTGTATGGTGGATCTTCTCGGTCGTGCCAATCGGTTAGATGAAGCAGCTAAAGTAATAGATAATATGCGGATTGAGCCAGGAGCTAAAGTTTGGGGTGCTCTTCTTGGATCATGTAGAATACATTGTAACGTTGAGCTGGCAGAGAGAGCAAGCAGAAGGCTATTTGAGCTTGAGCCTAGGAATGCTGGGAACTATGTACTTCTAGCTGATATTTATGCTGAAGCCAAGCTTTGGGACGATGTAAAAAGAGTGAAGAAGCATTTAGAAGCTCGAGAACTCCAAAAGGTCCCAGGTCGGAGTTGGATTGAAGTTAAAAGGAAGATATATTCATTCATTTCCGTTGATGAGTTTAACCCACAGATGGAGCAGCTCCATGCATTGTTGGCTGAATTGTCAGCAGAGATGAAGGATCAAGGATATAAGCCGCAGACCAAAGTTGTCCTCTATGATCTCGATGAGGAAGAGAAGGAACGAATAGTGTTAGGCCATAGTGAAAAGTTAGCAGTTGCATTTGGACTCATAAATACCAAAAGAGGGGAAACTATTAGGATTTCCAAGAACTTAAGGTTATGTGAAGATTGTCACTCTGTTACGAAGTTCGTTTCCAAATTCGCCAATAGAGAGATTCTGGTTCGAGATGTGAATCGGTTTCACCATTTCCGTGACGGGGTTTGTTCATGTGGAGATTATTGGTAGTTGCAGGCAGATTTATTTTTCCTAATATCAAAATGGGAGAATTTTGAGGTTTATAGAGTTCTTAAGGATGTATAGTGTTATACTAGGAAACACTTTTACACATTCTTTCAATAAACACTTTTTTCTGTTTTCTTATTAATGTCGGTTTGAAACTCTCTAGTTTGTATTCATATTTGTACGCAACTGGATTGGCATTCATAAATTAAACAAAAATGCTACTCTTACCTTTTTTTTCACTTTTGTTAGGTCCAGAGTTCGATTGTTCATTCCCCCAATATCGCTTGTATAAAGAAAAAAAACTTCACATAATTAAACAACCTTTCTTAAATCGAGCCATCAGGAGTTGAAACCACGTTTGAAAATTCATGCGTCTTTGCGGATAAATTTAGAAAATCCGAACATGAACAATATAATGTCCAACGTTTCCTGAGAGTGCAGAAACAAACACTAGAATTCAAAGCTGGAGGAAGCCCTTCTCTTTGAGGCTTTCAATAGTGTCCCTAAGACTTACTTCCAATGGAAGAAAATCAACTCCCAAACTTTTTGCTTTATCCTTTGATATTTGAAAGCCTGGTTCACAAGGTTTGTCATCCTCACATCTGCCGAACAATGAAAGAAACAGATATTTTCCTCAGAAATTTACCTCATTCGGCGACCTTTGATCAATGACGTACTTAACGAATATAAAAACTGGGAATTTGATCGAAAGCAATAATTTGAAGATCAAACCGCATAAACTTGAAGAAACAAAATACAAATTTGTGAGATTTTGCAAATGAAAACTTACTTTTCAGGTGGGAAAAAAGTGGGATGGAGTTCATGTAAAATATTCAGAACCTTGGACACGGGTGTAACATGACCAACGAAACAATATCTGCCACTAGCCGAAGGGACTTCAAATGCTTGAACATGAGCAAAGGCAACATCTCTAACATCACTAGATATATAATTTGAACTGATTACATCGTGGATATCTGCATTGAAACGAAACAATTAAAACTTAATTGCTAGAAACACTAAAAACTTGCATCACAAGAATCATCTAATTTACTAGGAAATGGCCTGTGAGCTTCTACAAACAATCATGATCTGCCCTAACCAAGAAAGAGAGAAAAAATCCGGTTGCGGAAGTGTACCATTTTTGAGATTCAGAATCATCTTCACAGTGAGATTAAGAGTTGGCTGTAGGAGCGGACCAATCACATATGATGGGTTTATTGTAACCAAGTCAATCCCATTTTCTTTGGAAAATTTCCAAGCAGCCTCCTCAGCTATAGTTTTTGAAAGAAAATACCATTCCTGCACATAATTAAAGAATGAAAGGTAAAAACTTGGAGGAAAATAACACGTATGTATGGGAACACACAAACGTACCTTCAACTGCGCACAAACAGCTTGATCCGAATACCATGTTTCATCAACTACCACATCAGGGTTCAAAGGTCTTCCATTCACTATGACTGCAGCTATAGAAGATGTTAAAACCACTCTCTTGACAGTAGGAAACTTTACGCACGATTTTAGAACATTGAGTGTTCCCTTCACTGCAGGGTCAATTAGTTCTGCCTGAGACGCAGAACGAAAGAATCGTTTCAGTGTTTACATACAGAATAAGTATACTGAAGAGAGAGAGAGAGAGAGAGAGAGAGAGAGAGAGAGAGAGAGAGAGAGAGAGAGTCCGTATCATTGCGTAACCTAGAAACTTAATAAAGAATTTTATGGCCAAAACACACTTATAGTCCTCCTAATTTGCTAGGGTTTCCAATTTGATCACATGCTAACACTTACCATCCATTTGTACCATCATTGTATCATCTCTCTAATAGAGGTAGAATCCACCAACACTTATGGGTCTCATCTTTAATAGAGAGAAAATACAAAGAGATAATAAGAATAGCATTTTCGTATATGAACGTAAAAGGATGAAGTACCTGCGGATCAGTGGCTGAAAATTGTACAGGTGATGCTGTATGAAAAACACCTTCACATCCATCGACTGCAGCGTCGAAAGATCCTTCTTCTAATAAATTTGCTTTGAACAATTGAAGCCTTTCTTTTGCTCCATCAAGTGAGAGCAGGTGTTCTGTTTTCTTTGAATCATCTGCATGCATACACAAAACATTCCAAAATATGTCCTTCAAATAACCAATTGCCATTCAGCACTTATAAAAATATTATATTCCTAAAAATACTATTGTAGATAATATTGTTTGTTAAAAAAGAAATATTCATCTAATAATTTGTGATTCAGAGAAAAAAAAGAAAAGAAAAGAACGTGTCTTGTGCCCTACCCATAGCATACTTTTTACCTCTTCCCTTGCTAACTCTTCGCTTTTACACGAGGAAAATGATTTTCACATATTTTTTTTATATTTTGCATATTCAAATTTATTTCTCTCCTTAATTCCCTTTTGATATATTTAATCTAAATATTAAAAATAAATAAGTGTACGAGATGAGAAAAAGGTGTGCAAAAGTCAATTTTCAACTTACAAAATTACCTTCTACTTTCTAGGGTATACTCTACAATGTGGTTTTACGACTTCGAAATACTTTATTTCTCAAAGTTTTTTGAAAGATCGTCCATGCAGAAGATTCAGTAAAATTGGAAATCGACGCGTCAAGTGTAATCGAATAAATAGGTGAGCACATCATTTTCATTTAAAAAACTCTTAAATGATTATGACAAAGGCTGAATAAAATAATGAATCACTAAATCATTTTATATGAAACCTTAGGCTATCTCCAATCGGGCCATAGGATAATCCTTTTTGACACAAAATTAATTTCCAATAGAGGTTTGGGCTAAAAAACCTTAGGACCCATCGGGCCAAAATCCAGCCATATGACCAGCGGGCTAGCCATTCTTAGCTAGATTTTGAAAAAAAAAATTAAAATTCTAATTTTTTTCCTATAAATACCTAAGACATTTCTACACAATTTCTCACATTATTTTCACCCTTCCATACTATTTTACCTCATTTTATTTCAATTCTTCACATTCTATTCACCTCAAACACTTTTTTCATACACACCCCTCTTTTACATCTTCCAATAATTTTTCCTTTAATTTTTTCACTAATTTTGAAATGGCCACATCTTCAAGTGGCACTCAAAATATGTTCCCAAACCTTATTAATATGGTAATTTAATTCAATTAACTAATAAAATTAAAGAATAAACCTAAAATACTAAATTATTGAGGGGCTATTTTTATAGCCCATTCGTTTAGAGATGGTATATAAATATGGTCTGATATTGTTCATTAAAAAATAATTTCTTGTGGGGCTATAATCTAGACGGGGGGCTAAACATAGCCCATTTGGTTGGAGATGGCCTTAGGTCTTTCACACTAGGCCGAAAAAAAAAGTTTGATACTAATATATTGAGTTTATATAAGAATTACATTTTTACAATGAGCCAAAAAATGTGAATGTGATACTTATATTGAACGCATAAGTTTAATATATTAAACTCATGAATGAGATACTTATAAACTAGTAAGTTCTAAAATATGACTCTTACAATTATTGAACTCACACTAGTATTATAGATATCAAACTTAAATTATCTAATTCTTATGTTTTTCTTTTTTTAACAAAAATAACTAATCCTCAGTCAAACTATTGTATAAAGCATTTTTTAGAATAAACAAACCCAACTTGCATTTCATGGCACTATGGGTGGAGAATTTTTTTATAATGCCCGGAATACGGATGGTACAACACTATATTGACAAATGATATATTACCGGTGTTCTGTACACACTAAAAAATATGTTGAATGGATGACTGGGTCGGCCTAAAAGACATTATATTATATATTGTATATTGGTACTGCCATAATTCTAGGACACTTCCCAAATTCAATCCATGTCTAGCTTTCTTCGGAATTCGAAACTCAAAAAATGGGGATCGATTTTCAGTTGAAACTTGAAAATACAATTCTTCAGTTCAACTTCAAGTCAAGAGTAAAATGATAATACAAGTTCATTGTTGTGACTTGTAAGTTTGTAACAAACGCTTTTTTAGAAGCTAAAAACTGCTTTTAAACTTCATGAAGACTAGCAATTTTTCGTTAGAAAATATTGTCACAGGTGCCCTCTTGATCTGTTGCAATCACTTTAGGCCATAAATTTGTCAATAAAAAAAAACCCCAGAATTTAAAGGATGAAACTTATTGAAACAACTGCTGTGTGTGTGTGTGTGTATATATATAATATGAGTAATTTTATTAAGAAAGAAACTAAGAAAATGGTAGGGAGGGAGATATATATACAGTATACTGACTTGGTTCACGAACAGTGGCTTTGACAATATAACCTCGTTCCAGTAAGAGCTTCACCAGCCATGCTGCTATGTAACCAGAGGCTCCTGTTACACACACCACCTTCCTCATCCCTCTCTCTTGATCTCTCTCTCTCTTCTTTGTGAAAGCTCAGAAAAAAGCTTTATATTTAGAGTTGCCAGAGTTGGTGTTTTCATGGTGAGGTGAGGTGAGCGATCAGAACGGTCAATAAAGGAAATGTCAGCTTAACACAATGATATTATTGGTCATGTTTATCGTATTACTTTGTTATGAAAAAGATTCTACTTCGTGACCGGCCACATAGGGCCCCCAGTGGGGCCCTTTAAAAAAAATATATATAAATTTATTACAAATTTTGCATCTGTTTAAATAAGAAGTTTAAAAACTTTATGTCTTTGTCAAAATATAATAATCCATTGCCGCACAAAACAAGTTTTTCAAAACTAAGGTTGATCAAATCTTATCTTCGATGAATTATATAACAAGAAAAAATGAATGGCTTTACCTGTTTTATAATTGAAAAAGAAGTAGTTGAAAAATTAGATTATGTAAAATATAATTAGTACATTTGCGTTTAAAAATGTGAAATTTGTAATATTTAAGTAATATTTGATATCATTTTTTTATATTAATTTTTAATGATATCTAATGTAAAAGTAGACTTTTTAATGCATTTAGTGAATTTTTGTTATCAAAGTACAAACGATTAGGAGTTAGAAAATTTTAAGACCCTATTTTAAAAGCTCGATAAGACCCTCAAATTCTGAAGGCTAGCCTTAGACTAATTGGAAAAGAAAAAGCAGTCATTGATTCTGTATAACATGAAAACAAAATATTTAGAGAATTTAATATTGACACACCTAAACAACTAGTACTCGTCTCTTGTGAAATATATAAAATAAATTGCATGCCTGCAGCATGATGATTATTTTAGAATGGCAATTACAAATTTCTTATAAAAATAAAGAGTGAATATTTGTTTACCATCTTATTGTTCATCGTTATATAGTTTTAATTTTAAAATTTGTATAGTAAATAAATTAAATCAAACTCATTCAACTATAAATTAATGAATATATAATGAGCAAGCCGTCACTTTAGGCTGATGAGGAAAATGTTTAAAAAAAATATAAAAGAGAAATTGCATGCCTGATGATTTATTTATTTATTATTATTTTTTGTTGAAGACCTTTTTCTAAAGGAGTTGAGCACAAAATCTAGGGTGCAAACATAAATTTTCTTTGTCGACTGCTACAAACCCTCTGAGAGTTTTATATTTTATTTATTTTAGTTTAAGACCACAAAATTCTAGAGTGTTGTGATGCTAATATGAACACATAGTGTTTCTAAATTAGAAAAGACTAATCACTTAATATTATGATTTAGTTGTATTTATCTTCACTTGTAAAATGATAGGCATTAGATTCTAGTGAATGGTGAATTTGAAATATTTATTCCCTCATCTCTTAGTATAAATATTCGTTGTATAAATAAAAATATTAAAGGATCAATAGAAGAATATATAATATATAATATTCTTACCATATTTTATGAAAGAAATTTGGACTAAATATCTCATATAGGATATATCTAATGTTTTAGAGTTGATGATTTTGTTTCGTTGCATATGCTTGTCAGTTTTTATACCCCGCCGTTTTAAAGTTTCTAAATTTTGGTTTTGATACATGGCAATATTTTACATTGAAGGGGTTTTGAAGTTTTTTTTTTTTGTTGCATGTGCATCCCTTTAAACTATAAAACACAATTAATCCTCCTTTTACCTCGCACAATTTATCTACTAATAAAAAAAGAACAATGAGTGACCAAGACGACGTTTGGGGAGTTCCAAATGATGTACCTCAACCATTTATTCGAGTCCAAATCTTCTACACCCAAAAACCTATGTGGCATCTTTATGCCTTTGATTTTATTGAGCATGTCATTAGTCACACCCAATCAAATCAAGCTTCAAGTCCCGAGTCCCAAGACATGCTCAATAAAATTAAAGGCGCATAGAGGCCACATAGATTTTTGGGTGTAGAAGATTTGAACTCGATTTATTCAAGTATTACATGTCTTTTTGCACTTTTTAAAAAGATTTGTTTGCCTTTGCTAAAACAATCAATATTTTCAAGAGAACAACGATGAAGTACGAAGAATAAGAATTACAACGGTAAATTCTTATAGAACTAAAATTTGAAATTCAACTTTTGTTTAAGAGAAATACCAGAGAGTTATTTTATTAAAGATTGAATTGATGATTTATAATGAGAACATTAACGACTTAAATAAGTCACTTACAACTTCGTTGGGCAAATTAAAAGCTTATGAAATTAAAATGACATTAATTAGCCGGAAATCGAAAAGTCTAAAACTCATTACAAATTTATTTTGCAGTTTTGGAAGCCTAAACAGTCGTTTTTGACCTTAAACACGACGGAATCATGGCCTTGTTCTCGTCGCGATTCTCTTAAATAAAAGTGAATCCGAGTACCATGTTTCATCCATAACCACATCAAATGTTAGAGGGGTTCCAGTCATCTTTACTGAAGCCATAGAAGATGTTAAAACCACTTCTTGACGGAAATTTCATGCATGATTTTAAAACATTGTGTTCCCTTTAACTGTAGGGCCAACTAAGTATGCCTGAAATACGGAGCAAAACATTCTGGCTTTAGATCGATTTTCTTCAACTACCCGTGGAAAGACCCTTAGACTAAATCAGCTTTGAACAATTGAAGCCTTTCATAATTCATTTGCTCCATCAAGTGAGTGCAATTGCTCTGTTTTCTTATAATCATATTCCGTGACATAGACAAACAGAACTATTGAGTTGAACTAAGATTGCAGCGAGGCCTTTTGAGATAAAACTCATAACCGGTTCCATCGGATGGGCCGAAGAAGTTAAAGAGGATGTGGGCTCCAACACAGTTGGCCTAAAGGTTAGGTTTCAGAACCACAATTGCCTTTCCAGATCAAGATTTCAGAATATGACTTGGATCCTATAAATGGTTCTTTAAAAAAAAAAAAAAAAAAAAAAAAAAAAAAAAACGAGAACAGAAACAAAAACACAATACAAAATACAAAATCCAGACTTTGAAAATGAACACTAACAAACTAACTGTTAGGTAAGTTTACTGACAATACTTACTCGGATCACAAACAGTACTTTTGACAGTATAACCTCTTTGTAGTCAGGGCTTCACAAGCCATGACGCTGTGTAGCCAGAGTCTCCTGTTGCAAACACAACCTTTGTTTCTCCACTCACCTCATCGTATTTGTTGCATAGAGATTAATTTCCAACATTTTATTGTACATTAATTGATTCAAATTTGAGTTTTGCCATGCATTTCTAAAATTTAAAACAAAAGAATTGAAATGAACTAATTTAAGAGAGTCTCAAGTTGTAACCGGAACAAATATTATTTACTGCAAATACAGTACTTTACCAGGAAATAAAATTCAACGGATTCAAACCACAGTATGGCCAAATATTTCCTTTGAGCAGGTTATCAAAATATTCTACCGACATGCATGTAAGTTGCACAATTCAGATATTGAGGAAGCCCTTCTCCTTGAGGCTTTCAATGGTGTCCCTAAGACTTGCTTCCAAAGGAAGGAAATTAATTCCCAAACTTTTTGCTTTCTCCTTGGACACTTGATACTTTGAGTCAGAAGGATTGCCAAACTCAGGAAGGCACAAAGTGGGGTAAAGTTGTCGTAAAATCTGTAGAGTATCGGGGCCGTCAGCTACTTGGCCAACTAAACAATATCTGCCATTAGCTGAAGGAACTTCGAATGCTTGAATATGGGCAGAGGCAACATCTCTAACGTCTACAAATGTATAATTTAGAAATGGTGTTTGGATACCTGAGCCCGAAAGAGAAACAAAACACAATCAATTGCTTGCATCACAGGGATTTTTAAACGCAAAGGGGGTGAAAATTTGTCTATTGGCTAAGAACTCAAGAAGTAAGTTGCAGAATTGTACCACTTATGATATTTGCAATCAGCTCCACGGAGCCATTAAGAGTTGGCTGTAAGAGCGGACCAATCACAATCCCTGGATTCATCGACACCAAGTCGATCCCATTTTCTTTTGCAAATTTCCAGGCAGCCTCCTCAGCTAAAATTTTGGAGAGCGGATACCATCTCTGAGCACATGATGAAGGAAGTTCTTATGTGATCAATAAATTGGCAGTCTTTTGAGTATTAGAAACACAATACACATCCAATGAATGTTGTTCTTTCTATTACAGAACTTCATCCATACACGTAACTGATGTAACTAGATTAAATCTTGTTGCTACTGATATTGAAATCAAACAAACTAACAATGAATACAAGGTGAAACTCGGGAGTATGCAAGCGTACCTGGTTCTGCTCACAAACAAGTGGATCTGAGTACCATGTTTCATCCAAAACCATATCAGAAGTTATCGGTGTTCTACTAAACGATACTGAAGACATAGAAGATGTTAAAACCACTCTCTTGACAGTGGGAAATTTCGCACATGATTTTAGAACATTCAGAGTTCCCTTCACTGCAGGCTCAACTATTTCTGCCTGAAATATGGAAAAACTTATCATTTCGATTTTTACATCGGAAGTCTTGAAACACATGATAGAATATTCAAAGCGTGAAGTGAAAAGGACAAACCTGTGGGTCAGTGGCTGAAAGTTGTACAGGCGATGCTGTATGAAAAACACCAACACATCCATCAATTACGGGGTCGAAAGCTCCTTCTTCTAATAAACCTGCCTTGAACAAATGAAGCCTTTCTTTTGCTCCATCAAGTGAGAGCAAGTGCTCTGTTTTCTTTGGATCATCTGTGGCATTACACAAACAGAACCGGTGAGTTGAACTAGGATTACAACCACCCCACTGGACATACATTGAATTTTAAGCTGTCAAAAATATTAGCCATTGGGTGTCAAATACAATTGTTTCATGTCGGAGAAGTGAAAGTTCATAAGGGGTATATTAAACGCTCGTTTGCTAACCATTTTGTTTTTAGGTTTTAGTTATCATTTTTTGCGTTGGAGGCCAAGGAGAAATACATGAGAGAAATGAGGGATATAGAAGAGTGGAGCAAGGATGATGGGAGGAATGTAAAAGAAATGTACAAGGAAAGGCACACGAAGATTTTGTCTTCATTCATTCTTCTTTATATCTTCTCCCTCCATCTCAATACTTTATTTTTCCCTCGTTTCGCTTTATACTTTTCTCATGTCACACACACAAAAGTCAAAAACTAGAAACAAAATTGTAATAAGACGGGCCATAAGTGGTAGTTCTCCCTAACTTGCAGTGAGGTGTTTTGAAATAAAATGGTGCAGATCCCACGTAGGATGCACCTAGATGCTGAAGTTAAGGACAATATTGTTGTAAGTCGGAAGAAGGTTATGAACTAGAAGTAATACTTACTTGGGTCGCGAACTGTAGCTCTGACAGTGTAACCTCTTTGTAGCAAGAGCTTCACAAGCCACGAGCCTATGTAGCCGGAGGCTCCTGTTACACACACAACCTTCTTTCCCCCACTCATTTCTCTCTGTGTCTATCTCTTACAACTTCAGTTATATAATGGTAGAGTTGGTGGTTACTTAAGGTGGAAAGTTAGCTAAACAACTTTACTTATGTAATGGTCGAGTAGATGGTTTCTTAAGGTGGAAAGTTAGGTGAAGGGCTGGAGGTCTGGTGTAGGTGAAGTGGTTCTGTTGTGTAATGGCATCATTGTTTACCATGCATATTGAAAAAAATTAAAAACAATATGAAAGGAAAACATTAATTATTATTTTATCTGGTTGGAAGTCATTGTTTATGTATCAAACTTTGGTTTAGAAAGGATCTGCTTATTTCATATGCTAAAACACTGCAAACCGACAAGTCCTCGGTGTTATTGCGAAAGATTAAAAATCAAGTTTTTTCCATGCAATTCTACAATTTTATTGAATTATACAGAACGATCTGAAAGCAACTTGACACGTCCCAACCCCGATATCACCAAATATCAGGATAGGTATGTGTTGGCCGACACCCGAGGGTGACAAAGCCATTTTGAACATGCATACAAATCAAATACTTAATTAGAAAGAAATATGTCAATGCAGAAACGTGTTCAGAGCATACAACTAATAAAAGATAATTATAAAAAGATACGAACAAAGGAATGGGTCCTACATAGAGAAGACTCGAAGATACCTATGCTTAAGTGCCCTGACGCCGGGATCAGATGCTTCGATTCTAACTCCTGAAGGGGGCGCAAAACAAAGGGTGAGTGAACCAAAGTTTATAATACTAATACTAATAATAAGAAAAACCATTTTCTTTCTGAACATACTAACCTCCTGTTTTGAAAACACATATATAGTACTACATAGTAGGTTTTCTGAAAACTCTAGCATGCCATGAAAAACATTCATAAAACATGTACGTGTAAACTAGTGCTCAGTAAAGGTAATATAAACGCTCGAAGGTAAATCCGTAAAACATCCGTAAATCACATCATTGAGGTACTCAACTAGAGGTATCATAGTTGCCCGAAGGCATAACTATCACCCCGAAGGTGAAGCTGTATGACACTGGGTTACGCCAGTGAAGAAATAATGGGTTCATCACTTTAAGGTGTAGCTGTACAACTCTGGGTTACGCTAGATAAGAAACATATATAGTGGGTCCATCACCTGAAGGTGAAGCTGTACAACACTGGGTTACACTAGTGAAGAAATAATGGGTCCATCACCTAAAGGTGAAACTGTATGACTCTAGGTTACGCCAGAGAAGAAACATATATAGTGGGTCCATCACCTGAAGGTGAAGGTGTACAACACTGGGTTACGCTAGTGAAGAAATAATGGGTCTATCACCCTAAGGTGAAGCTGTACGATTCTAGGTTACACCAGAGAAGAAACATATATAGTGGGTCCATCACCCAAAGGTGAAGTTGTACGACACTGAGTTACGCCAGTGAAGAAATAATAGGTCCATCACTCGAAGGTAAAGCTGTACGACTCTAGGTTACGCCAGAGAAGAAACATATACATATAACATAATGCACTGACACTAGCCGTGGCTAGTGAAACTGGGAGGATGTCATAAATATCATCAACTGTGTCCTATGGCCATAGACATCTACATACTCATATTCTATGTATGTGTTGTATGATAACCCATTAGATAAGCACATAAAACATATCTCAAAATCTCATATCAAATCACCGGAGCTCAAAAGCTCAAAGCATCAATTCATAATCATAAATAAATCATATTCGTAAATCCATAGAATTTCATATACGAAAATCTAATAATTCATAGCCTTTAATAAAACGTAAATTCGATAAATATCAATATTTCTTAAAAGCAATTTAAATAAATCATAAATTCTCCGTAAACCATAAATATAGAAATTTGTAAAACATAAAACATACTCAATTCATGAAATATGAAATGCATGCAAGCCTAATATTTTATAAAAACATGCAATTTGAGAACCATTCACATATATTTTGTTGCTGGGAGCCCCTCGAACTAGGGAGGATGGGATCACTTCCAACCGACACACCTAAACACAAATAGAGACCATTTATAAAAGTTTACTAAAATAATCAAATTTGGGAAAACAAATAGTGGATTTGGATTTGGCACGTCGAAAAACCTAACGAGGGCCCAGTTATTGGATTGGGCTTGGTTTTGGGTTGCGGGTCAGGTTGACCAGGTTTCAGGCCGTGGGTTAGCTGGCTTCAACGAAGAAGAAAGATGGAGCTTGGAGAGCTCCGTTCATCCCCAAAACCTAACTAAAGCTAGTAATTCAATATACCAAATTGAAGCCCAAGGAACAAGGAAGAATAATATACCTATCATGTGGCCAACCGTAGCTGGAGTTGGCCAGAAAAAGGCTCGATAGTCGATAGGCCCTCCCCAGAAAACTGAAAAATGAAAGACAGTCACGAAGATGGTTAAAACCCTCGATCTTTGACCCAAAATCCACCCATATAACTAGAAAATGTCACCAAAAGTTGAGGTAAATCCTATTTAGTCATGTTCACCTTGGTTTTTGGGTTCTAAGTTAACTCACCGGAGAAAATGGCGATGCAAGTCTCAGCTTAGCCGTTTTGTGTAGTGGGGAAGACAAAGACATGAGACAGAGGGTCCAGGGTGTGGTCTCCGATTCCTGGGTTTTCATAGAGGAGAAGTGATGGTAGCCTGATGGTATGTCAACCTTGTCGGAGTCGGCGATGACAGGTGATCACCATTCCTGTTTCTGTGCAATGGACACAGAGTTGAGATAATGAGAATGAGGGGGTTTAGAAAACCAAAAAGGAATGGGTGATGGTGCGGTGGTCGTCGGACTGGGGAGGCCAATGGTGCCTCAGTGGTTCTCGGAGGACATAGAACGGGGAAGAGTGTTTTAGGTGAGGGGTGAGAGAAAGTGATGAGGGAAAGGTTTCGAAAGAGTCCGAGAGTATTGAGGGAAAAGAAGACACATGGGAGAAGGGGAAGTGAGGTGTGGGCCTTATGACTACAAAAATCCACCAGAAAAATTAATAAAATAAAAAAAATATCCAAAACCCTAATATCTAGAATAGTGAACTTTGCCCTTCGACTTCGTAATTCTGTAAAACGCTCATCGTAACTCCGAATTCGATTTTGCTTGTGCCCACACATTCGTAGCGACGAGTGCCACATGAATAAATTAAAAGAAAAGTTTCTATATGTCATAGAACGAGAGTCAACGGAAGTCAATGCTTTCCTCGTTAGGGGTATTTTCGTAAATTCACATTTTAAAATTATAAAACCGTAATATTTGGGGACGGGTCGTTACACAACGTCTGAGCGTTTGGGTAATCAACCTTATGGGTGTCTGCATATTAATGTAGGAAAATCTTATTGCACTAACTTAACAAGTTTATGTGGAAATTGCATATTTCAAATCTTGAGGAAGCCTTTCTCCTTCAGCCTTTCAATTGTATCCTTGGGAGTTACTTCCAAAGGAAGGAAATTAATTCCTAAACCTTTTGCTTTCTTTGCGCATAATTGATATTTCAGTTCTAAAGTACTACCAACCTCACATCTGCTAGTAATAACAACAACGAAAAACTTAGAAGTATGCCACTTTCAGTGTAAAATTTGATCTCTCTTTTCAAAATGCATATTTTAAAATCTAAAACGAACAAAAAAATGTTTGTGCAGTGTCACTGTTAAATGCACATTGTTATGAAAGTTAATGTTATTCTTCTCCCATTTGATTTTGGCTACCCATTAGTAATCTTAGTTAATGGAAAGGCATCAATTACTCACAGAAATTTTCCAATAACTTACTTTTCAGGAAGGTGCAAAGTGGGATAAAGTTCTTGTATAATCTTCAGAACCTCATAAGCGTGTGTAGCATTTGAAACTAAACAATATCTTCCACTTGCTGAAGGAACTTCAAATGCCAGAATATAAGCAGTGGCAACATCCCTAACATCAATGGATAGGTAATTTGAAAGGGGTAATGTTTTGGTACCTGCACAAGAGAGAACCAAAAGTAAATCGACTACATGATTCATGGATCTTAAACAGAGCGATTGAATAATTCTACTGGCTATTAGAATTTAACAGCCCATAAAATTACTGTTTACCACATCAATTGTATACTTTTGACCTTCTGATATGGTAACTTTTGTAGGAGAAGGCCTTCATCTAAACTTGCCATGATATCTACCGCACATGAAAATAATTTTGACCTTCCATCGTACATTCATATTGTGCCTTAATCATGCAAGATCAGAAGGATAGCTGCTGAAGTTAACTTGTACCGGTTATGACTGTGATGTTCATACAAAATTCTCTTTCCCGGAGTAGACTTTAAATACGCTAAAATTCGCATAACTGCAGCCATACGATCCACACTTGGAAAGTGCATAAATTGAACCACCACACTCACTGCATATGCAATATCCGGACAAGTGTGGGCCAAATAAATTAGTCTCCCTACTAGTCTCTGATATTTGCCTTTGTCAACCGGGTATTGATCCGGAAAAATCCCTAAGTGATGTTTCTCTACAATAGTAGTGTCCACAGGTATACACCCAAGCATACCTGTTTTCTTTAACAAATCTAGAACATATTTACGTTGAGACAAGAAAATATCTTTGGACGAACGAGCAACTTCGACTCCAAGAAAATACTTTAAATCTCCCAAGTTCTTTATCTCGAACTCGGCATCAAGGTTCTTTTCTAATTTTACAATCTCATCGAAATCATCACCAGTTATTATCATATCATCCACATAAATAATCAAGGCTGTCACTTTACTGCTTCTCCGTTTCACAAACAGTGTGTGATCAAAATGACTCTGATAATACCCTTTCTTTCTCATGACTTGAGTGAATCTACCAAAAAACGCACAAGGTGACTGCTTAAGTCCATAGAGTGACTTTCTCAATCGACATACTTCGGTTTTCCCCCCGGCATCATATCCCTGAGGAAAATCCATATATACTACTTCCTCCAAATGCCCATGAAGAAAGGCATTCTTTACACCAAATTATTTCAGTGGCCAATCCAAATTTGCAGCTAAAGAAGTAAGAACATGTACCATATTCATCTTAGCTACTAGATAAAAGGTTTCCTAGTAATCAACACCATATGTTCAAACTGCTTCTGTCCTTCACTACAGTCTACCATTTGATTCTCAGCAATCATAGGAACCCTCATTTCACTTATATCAGTGTTCTCCCACTTCCATGAGGCATTTTCATCAAAGATTACATCTCTACACAAGATGATCTATCTAGAACTTGGATCAAATAACATGTACCCTTTTTCACAGTCCATAACCCACAAAAATACATTTGTGACTGTTTTCTTCAAGCTTATGCCTTAGTGTTGACGGGATGTGCACATAACACAGTGATCCAAAGACTTTCAAGTGTGCAATGCCTTGTTTTTTGCCACTGTATGCTTCAAATGGAGTTATGTTCTTGAGAGACTTAGAATGACATCTATTAAGTATGTAGACTGCAGTGTTCATAGCCTCTGCCCAAAACTCATAAGGGAGATCCCTTTCATGTAGCATGGACTTTGCCATTTCTACCACAGTTCTATTCTTCCTCTCAACCACTCCATTCTATTGAGGATAGTATGCCATAGTTAACTGTCTTTGAATTCCAAGCTCATTGTAGTACTTATTAAATTCATATGACAAAAACTCTCCACCCCTATCACTCATTAGACATTTCACCTTATATCCACACTGCGAATTCGTCAGCCATCGCCTTTCGCCAATCAGAATCCTTATTAGCCTGACTAAAACATGTAGGCTTAACCAAGGCATTAGTAATAGTAGCAACATAAGTATATTTGGGATTAGGTTTGCAAATACCACTTTTGCCTCGAGTGACCATAGATTGGGACATGACACTTACCTCGGGATTAGATGAAACCAATGGGGCAGGTGTGACTGGTGGTAAGTTTGATGTAGGGACCGGCTCATGTGAAGAGCTGGAGGGTATGGTAGAGATTGATGTAGGTAGAACATAGGGCTGGGAAGGTTTGGGACGTGGGGACCGGCGAGTGTATACTTGAAGTGGGCATTGGGAATAAGGCTGAGGTGGGGTAGACACGGCTGAAGTAATAGGAGGTGGGTGCGGGATGGAGTGGGTGGCAGTAGTATGATTTGTGGATGGGCCAATCTCGAGAACGAGATCCACAGACGAGGAGAGTGTTGATGACGAAGTAACAATGGATTCTTGATATGGAAAACTGTTCTTATCAAACACAACATGGCGAAAAAGAAAGACACTTCCCATAGTAGGATCCAAACATCTATAACCTTGATGATTTAATGAATATCCTAAGAAAACACACCGTTTTGAACGAAATTGTAATTTGTTATTAGTATAAGGACGCAAATAGGGATAACAGGCACAACCAAAAACTTTGAAAAACAGATAATGAGGAGGTTTGTGAAATAATTTTTCATAAGGGGACATATGGTGTAAAAGACGAGTGGGCAAACTTATAATTAGCAGTATGAAAAGCTTCGGCCCAATATGGATTAGGCAAACCAGATTGGGCTAAAAGAGTAAGCCCAATCTCTACTAAATGACGATGTTTACGTTTGGCTAATCCGTTTTGTTCAGGGTGATGGGGGCAGGTGAGACGATGTAAAATACCATGGTCATTCAAAAACGTACTAAAGGCTTTATTAACAAATTCCCCACCACCATCGGTTTGAAAAGCTTTAATCTTAACAGTGAACATATTTTCAACCAAAATTTTAAAAGTAACAAATGTAGAAAAAACATCAGATTTTAAACGCAATGGATAAAACCAAGTATAACGAGAAAAATCATCCACAAACACCATATAATATTTAAAGCCAGAAACAGATAAAGATGGTGAAGTCCAAACATCAGAATGAATTAACTCTAAAGGAGAAGAAGACAAGAATGTAGACAAAGAAAAGGGTAATTTATGACTTTTTCCTAGGGGACAAAATTGACAAATTTTTTTTTGAAATGAGCCTTGAATGGGTAATTTATTAGCAGAAATTAAATGTTGTAAAATTGAAAACGAAGGATGACCTAGCCTACTATGCCACAAAGCATCAGTTACATGTCCACCACATCCTAGGCTCGCTCCACCACCGTAGCACGATATTATCCGCTTTGGGCCCCAACCACGCCCTCACGGTTTTGTTTCTAGGAACTCACACGAGAACTTCCCAATGGGTCACCCATCATGGGAATGTTCTCGCGCGCTACTTGCTTAACTTCGGAGTTCCGATGGAACCCGAAGCCAGTGAGCTCCCAAAAGGCCTCGTGCTAGGTAGAGATAGGAATACACATATAAGACTTACAGGATCCACTCCCCTAGGCGACGTGGGATGTTACAATCCACCCCCCTTAGGGGCCCGACGTCCTCGCCGGCACACACGCGGCCAGGGTTAAGCTCTGATAAATTGTCACATCCCAATCCGGGGTCCACCACATCCCGGGCCAGCTCCACTGCCGTAACACGATATTGTCCGCTTTGGGCCCCGACTACTCCCTCACGGTTTTGTTTCTGGGAACTCACACGAGAACTTCACAGTGGGTCACCCATCATGGGATTGCTCTCGCGCATTACTCGCTTAACTTTGGAGTTCCGATGAACTCCGAAGCCAGTGAGCTCCCAAAACGCCTCGTGCTAGGTAAAGATGGGAATATACATATAAGGCTTACATCATCCACGTCCCTGGGCGATGTGGGATGTTACAATCCACCCCCCTTAAGGGCCCGACGTCCTCGTCGGCACACACGCGGCCAGGGTTAGGCTCTGATACCAAATTGTCACATCCCGACCTGGGGTCCACCGCCGTAGCACGATATTGTCCGTTTTGGCCCTGACTACGCCCTCACGGTTTTTTTTCTAGGAACTCACACGAGAACTTCCCAGTGGGTCACCCATCATGGGAATGCTCTCGCGCGCTACTCGCTTAACTTCGGAGTTCTGATGGAACCCGAAGCCAGTGAGCTCCTAAAAGACCTCGTGCTAGGTAACGATAGGAATATACATATAAGGCTTACATGATCCATTTCCCTGGGCGATGTGGGATGTTACCGAATTTACGCCGGAGTAAAAAAGCCATTGCTGGACCTAGGGTGCAATGGCGGAAGCACGAGAAGATGGTGCAGCTGCGTAGGCTTGAAGACGAGAGGAGGAAACCCGACCTTCGTAAGACATATTGAGACGATTAAAGCAATCAATACCCAAGTGCCCAAAGCGTTGACAAATCTGACATTGAATGCGCATAGAGGAGGAAAAACAGGCAAGGAACCATGAGATGTGTTGGAGCCAGGTGCCGGACCAAGAAGGCCATTGTAGGAAGAAGAGGACCCGCGGGAATGGGTGGCAGAGGTGGACATTACAGGGGCAGCAGAACCAGAGTCATGAGCAGCCAAAATTAAGCGTGAGAAGTTACCAGCACCACCACGGGAGAAGCGTCCATCACGAAAAGAATTACCACGGCCATGGAAGCCACCGCGACGACCACGGACAGCAGCAAAAGCAGAGGTGGCACTATCAGATGGAACAGAAAAGGCGTTGTAACGTTGCTCGGCACTTAGTAATAAAGCTTCCAATGAATTGTAGGTGATGGGAGTGTCATGAGCTTGTGCAGAAGCAACAGTGGTCTCATATTGTGGACCTACTTTACTCATAATAATGGCGACTAAGTCGGATTCAGAGACATGGGCGCCAGAAAGAGCAAGGTTGTCGGCGATGGCGTTGACTTTGTCGAGATAGTCAGCGATAAAAAATTACCACGAGAAGTATTCATCAATTCCGTACGCATTTGGATAATACGATTTTGAGATGTAGAAGCATACCGTTCTTGAAGAGATGACCAAGCAGAAGCCGAATCAATTTTGTTGACGATCGTAGCAAGAACCTTGGGAGTAAGTGAACTTGTAATCCAAGAAAGGATCATCTGATTAGTCTGTATCCATTCAGCATATAATGGATTGACCTTGTCGGTGAGCTTACCATTGTCATCAAGAACAAAAGCAGATGGGCAGTGGTTTTCACCAGTAACATAAGACAGTAAGTTGTGGCTGCGCAGCAAGGGAAGGAACTGAGCATGCCAGATAGGGTAGTTGTTGCGGTCGAGCTTGATGGTGAGAAAAGTCATGACAGAGGGAGCAGCAAAGGAAGAAGACGCCATAACTGTAGAAGACTGAGAAAAAAAAAATTATAATATGAACCTTTGTCGTGAGACGTTGGCTCTTGATACCATGAAAGATAGTAATTATGAATCTCAACTCAATAATCGAGTGAGCATCGTGCATTAATATTTATAGGATTACAAGTCATACATATGTAGAACTAGGATTACAAGTAGTTGAATCAGGACAAAACATGATCTGCAGCAAGCAATGAGGATTCCTTGTTGGACTGGGATTCCTTGTTAGACTGGAATTCTATTTGTGCAACAGACATAGACTGAATTGGAGTAGGTTTATCACTGAAGACATAGAAGATGTTAAAACCACTCTCTTGACAGTGGGAAATTGCACACAGGACTTTAGAACATTCAGAGTTCCCTTCACTGCAGGCTCAACTATTTCTGCCTGAAATATGGAAACACTTATCATTTCGATTTTTACATCGGAAGTCTTGAAACACATGATAGAATATTCAAAGCGTGAAGTGAAAAGGACAAACCTGTGGGTCAGTGGCTGAAAGTTGTACATGCGATGCTGTATGAAAAACACCAACACATCCATTAATTACGGCGTCGAAAGCTCATTCTTCTAATACACCTGCCTTGAACAATTGAAGCCTTTCTTTTGCTCCATCAAGTGAGAGCAAGTGCCCTGTTTTATTTGGATCATCTGTGGCATTACACAAACAGAACTGGTGAGTTGAACTAGGATTACAACCACCCCACTGGACATACACTGAATTTTAAGCTGTAAAAAATAGTAGCTATTGGGTGTCAAATACAATTGTCTCCTGTGGGAGAAGTGACAGTTCATAAAGGGGTATATTAAACGCACGTTTGCTAACCATTTTCTTTTTAGGTTTAGTTATCATTTTTGTGTTGGAGGTAGAGGAGAAATACATGGGAGAAATGAGGGATATAGAAGAGTGGAGCAAGGATGGTGGGAGGAATGTAAAAGAAATGTACAAGGAAAGGCACACGAAGATTTTGTCTTCATTTATTCTTCTTTGTATCTTCTCCTCTATCTCAATACTTTATTCTTCCCTCATTTACGTTTTATAAATTTCTTATGTCACCCTCGCAAAAGTTAAAAACTAAAAACGAAATTGTTATAAGACCGGCCATCAGTGGTAGTTCTCCTAAATTGCAGTGAGGTGTTTTGAAATAAAAGGGCAGATCCCACCTAGTATGAACATAGATGCTGAAGTTGAGGACAATATTGGTGTAAGTCGGAAGACGGTTAAGAGGATGTGGGCCCCAACACACTAGTCCAATGAGGGCCAAACCCAAGAATGAAAACTAAACAACAATAATTATGGGCCTATATCCCTTCAAGAGATCAGAACCACATTTGAGTGCCCAGATCAAGATTTTAGAATCTGAATTGGATCCTATAAAGTTCTCTTACTGAAGCAAAAAAAAATACAAAACCCTGAATTTGAAAATAAATGTTACCGAGTTGAGAAAAGGAGAAAGAAAAGAACTAGAAGCAATACTTACTTGGGTCGCGAACGGTAGCTATGACAGTATAACTTCTTTGAAGTAGGAGCTTCACAAGCCACGACCCTATGTAGCCGGAGGCTGCTGTTACACACACAACCTTCGTTCCTCCACTCATTTTCTCTATGTGTCTATCTCTTACAACTTCAGTTATGTAATGGTAGAGTAGGTGGTTTCTTAAGGTGGAAAGTTAGCTGGAGGACTTCTGTGGTTCTCTTGTGCAATGATAGTCATTGTTTATTATGCATATTGAACAAATAATAAAACATTATGAAGGGAAAACGTTAATTATTATTTTATGTATTAAACTTTGATTAAGAAAGGATCTGCTTATTTCATCTGCTCAAACACTGCGAATCAACAAGTCATCGGTATTATTGCGAATGATTAAAATTTGAGTTTTTTCCATGCAATTCTACAATTTTATTGAATTATACAGAACGATGTGAAAGCAACATCTGAGCGCAGATTAACTTAAGAAAGTCTTAACAGGAAACATATTATTTTTCAGCATCTTATTGCACTAGATTAACAAGTTTCTGTTTCAATTGCATATTTCAAATCTTGAGGAAGCCCTTCTCCTTCAGGCTTTCAATTGTGTCTCTAAGACTTACTTCCAACGGAAGGAAATTAATTCCTAAACCTTTTGCTTTCTCTGCGGATATTGAATATTTCGGGTCTGAAGTACTGCCAATCTCACATCTGCCAATAATGACAACAACAAAAAACTTAGAAATATGCCACTCTCAATAACTCCCGGCGTAAAATTTGATCTCCCTTTTCAAAATGTACATTTTAAAATATAAAGAAAAAAAAAAGGAATGGTTTTGGTGCAGTGTCACTGTCAAAAGCACATTGTTACGAAAGCTAATGTTATTCTACTCCCATTTGGTTTTGGCTACTCATGAGTAATCTTAATTACTGGAAACAGCATCAATTACTCACGGTAATTTTCCAATAACTTACTTTTCAGGAAGGTGCAAAGTGGGATAAAGGTCTTGTATAATCTTCAGAACCTCGGAAGCGTGTGTAACATTTGAAACTAAACAATATCTTCCACTTGCTGAAGGAACTTCAAATGCCAGAATATGAGCAGAGACAACATCCCTAACATCAATGGACCGGTAATTTGAAAGGGGTAGTGTTTTGGTACCTACACAAGAGAGAAACAAAAGCAAATCGACTGCATGACTCACGTATCTTAAACAGAGAGGTTGAATAATTCTACAGGCTGGTACAATTTAACAGCCCATAAAATTACTGTTTACCATATCAGTTGTATATTTCTGATCATTTGCATAAAGTTATTTGTTACTGGAAGCAACAAGTTGGTAAGTTCAGATAAACATTCATGCTTTAAGCCTACCACATCTAATACGGTAACTTTAATAGGAGAAGGCCTCCATCTAAAGACTAAACCTGCCACGATATCTACCTCACACGAAATTAATTTTGAGCTTCCATGATACATTCATACTGTGCCTCAATCATGCAAGATCAAAAGGATAATTGCTGAAGTTTACCTGTACCGGTTATGAGATTCTGAATCATCTCCACAGAGAGATTAAGTGTTGGCTGTAAAAGTGGACCTATCACAAACCCTGGATTCATTGTAACCAAGTCAATTCCATTTTCTTTAGCGTATTTCCAGGCAGCCTCCTCAGCTAAAGTTTTTGAGAGCGCATACCATCTCTGAACAAATAAAATAGTTCGTACTGAGTTCGTAGTTCATATTAAAGGAAGATATACAGCATTGTTTTATGTTAAGGTTACTTGTACAGTTATACAGCCTACATATGTTGTACTCTTCTTTTTTCTTTGGAGCAATAAAAACAACACACAACAGATAGTTCAATTCTGATGATTGTGCTTGATTGTGTGCAGGCTTTGGTCCAATATGAGCTGCAAATATAGCGGGCAACCAGCGAGACATCTAGAACTCCAACAATGCACAAACAAGTAAAGAACGGTGGAAAACAAAAGCAAGGATAAATTTCATCATTCATATCTTCTATAATTGCATCCACACAACTGATAAGGTCACACTTCATAAAATCAGATTAAGATTCCATTGGCCATGGAAATAGAACTAATTAACAACGAATATAATGTGAAACTTGGGGAAAGATCATATGTATTCCATTCGTACCTCGTTCTTCTCACAAACAAGTGGATCCGAATACCATGTTTCATCCAAAACCACATCAGAGGTCAAAGGTTTCCCATTCACCGATACTGAAGCCATAGAAGATGTTAAAACCACTCTCTTGACAGTAGGAAATTTCGCGCATGATTTTAGAACATTAAGTGTTCCCTTCACTGCAGGCTCAACTAGTTCTGCCTGAAACATGGAGAATAAGTAACATTACCATTTTTTTCATTAAAGAATTGAACATATATCGATTCTTTAAACACATACAGAAACACTGTGCGCTCGCGTCATTCTCCAGTAGAGAGAAAATGGATACAAGGTCAAGATTTATACGTTTTCATGCAACTGCCTTAGTCATTTCTGTTTTGTCTGGACTCTTGTTATAAGTTTGCTCTTGGACTGGATATTTATCCGTAAACAACTGATGCGATACTATTTTCTTTTTTCCTATTGATAAAGACTTGACAACGCTTATTTTCAAAATTTTCAGCAGCGTAGTTGATGTTGATTAACAAGTTATGCACGTTTGGTGAAAAAAGACCTGTAACCAACACACCATTACTAGAATGGTAGAATATTAGAACAATGAAGTGAAGGGATAAACCTGTGGGTCAGTGACTGAAAGCTGAACAGGAGATGCTGTATGAAAAACGCCTTGACATCCGTCAACTACGGTGTCAAAAGATCCTTCTTCTAATAAATCTGCTTTGAACAAATGAAGCCTTTCCTTTGCTCCATCTAGTGAGAGCAAGTGTTCTGTTTTCTTTGAATCACCTGCGGAGTACACAAACATAACTAATGAGTTGAAGCGAAGAATACAACACATGTGTTGGGACTTATGTGTTCAAGGCAAAAAGGCGAATGCTGACTACCCAGAGTGATGGTTAAATGGGAAACTTAGCTGCCCAGAAGTAGATTAATACGTTCTTTTGGTACCGATAATATTACTACAACAAAATTTATGAGCGAGGCCAAATGAACAAATTGAGACCCTACTTCTGCAATGTTTTGCCTGCTTCTAGTAGAGTTTACTGTGCTGATTGCTGGTTAAGGGGCACACCCAAACATCATAACACCCACTTAGTTCATGCCTTTATTGCAAACTAATTTGGAAAAAAGTTATTTCTAAATTAATTAGGATCAAATTTTGAAGAAAAATCATTTTAGTAACCCAAAAATGTAAATTGGTGACATACACAATTCGGGATGCAAATTTCAAGCAAAGCCCTGCTGCAACTCTATCTTTTTATCCACTTGCAGAAACTTTGGGCTAATAATAAGCTTGAGGCTATCTCCGATCGGGGATAAAAACTTAAAATTTAGGCCCGTATTTTCAACTATTCCTCTATACGTATGCACTCAAATTGTTTTTCTCCCAAAGCACGGGGACTCATAATTTGAACTCCAAAATCCAGATGAAAATATATCAGAAGAATATGACTACTCGATGCTCCTTTTTTCTTTTGGAAACAAAACAGTACACAAAACCCAGAAGTCAAAAACGAAAAGTACTCGAGGAATTGTTTGAAGACATGAAGATTACATAAAGAGCAAGTACAGAAATACTGACTTGGGTCACGAACAGTGGCTTTGACCGTATAACCCCTTTGTAATAAGAGCTTGACCAACCATGATGCTATGTAACCTGAGGCTCCTGTTACACATACCACCTTTGTTCCTCCACTCATCCTCTTCCTGCTGGGGGTGGGCGTCTATCTCAAAAGCTTGCAATAAGCTTTGATTAAGGTGATTTAGGAGTGTCTAAACATGAACCTTTTTGGAAGTCAGAAAAATTGGTGTTTATTTTATAGAAAGTTAGGTGAACAGTAAGGTCAAATTAATAAGTCACTGTTGTTATTATAAATATTGGGATCCAATTATAACGAGATGTTATAAATCTATTCATTTTCAACTCGTGTTTCATTAAGCTTTCTAAACTCAAATTCTTAATTTTCTAACTCTATCGTCAAACCTCGTCAATATATCCGTAAAAATTGTTTACGTGGCACGAATTACTTTAGTCTAAAGAAGGGAAAATTGTACTATTCATGTGAACAGTGTTTTGAACCACATTTCAGTTTATTTACAAGATTGCCACTAGGGTAAAGGCGGTTGGGTTAGTTCGTTTTGGGCTGTGTTTGCTGGGCTTACCTCAATTTTGATGAGGCCGGTCCTTTGGGTGTTCAAATGATGGGAATGCCCATTTGGGGTTATGATCGGACGGCCCGGATTAAAAGTTTGGAGGGTACTTTTGTCATCTTAATTGTCGGGACTGATTGGGATCGATGGTACTCTCCGCAAACCCTAATTTCTTCTTATCGTTCCAGTCTTCAACGACAAACCCAGATCCCTAGACGCAAATTTCTTCATGTTTTTTTCCCTCCTCCCGTTCCTGCAGGAGCGTCAGATGTATCCATATGAGCAGATCCTCAAGTCCAAGATCGAGCTCCTTAACATGACCAACACGGTCGACTACGCCATGGACATCCACAAGTCCCTCCATCACACGAAGATGTTCCCCTCATCCCTCCCTTTTCTCACTCTGTAATTTCCATAAAATCCATCACCGATTCTCTCTCGCCATTCTCAGTCTCACCAGCCGCGAGGTGTTCGAGGTCGATGAGACGATTGCTATGGAGCCGCACACCATCAAGCAGATGGTGGAAGACGACTACGCCAATAATGCGATCCCTCTCCCCAATGTAACCAGCCACTAAAATCCATACATAGCAAGCAAAGTTTCACTTCATTGGTTATTATATTTGATTGAGTTAAACTTGGATTTCTGGATTTTGACTTTTAGTTTGTTTCTCTATTGCAGAGTTGGCTTCATTTCATTCCAGTGACTCTCTAAATAGGTCCAAGAACTCACTAAATAGGTAATTGTCTTATATCTTCTTCTCTCTTTGTGTTTATATTTATTTTTCCTGAGTTGTGTTCGAATATGACAAACAAGAACTACAAAGACAGCTAAGAATATCCAGCAATCCATTACCGGTTGAACAATTAATTGGCCATATATCTTGGATTTGCAGCGTTTTCGTTTCGGAAACATGGGAGACTTTATGCATCATGTATATCCCTTATATATTTATTGTACAAAATATTAGTTCACTTACACTTTCATTCTATTCATGGTTGTGGTTTTCAGGGTAAATGGTTTATATTGAAGTCTATTTATACTGCAATTTAATTCTATTCAATAACACTTTTAGTTATTTCTGCTCAAATTTTGGTATTTAGAAACACTTTTAGCCTTACCAAAGCCTTCCCAGACACACTCCTTAAGTTTATCAATCATTTGTTTTGTTCAACATGGCATGTTGCTCTTTAATATTTATGTGTATTTGTTAAAAATTGAATCAATTGATTAGGATGAGAACTTCAGTTTTGGGTTTTGTTCCACAAGGTGAATTTTGGAGTGAAATTAAGGAGAGGATTAAGAAGACCAAGTAAAGAAGAGGCATGGTTTTGCAATCTATGACTGCGGCTGTGACAAAGTTTCTCATAGTGGTCAGGATGGTAAAGGTTTAAAAATGTCTAATTTTATTCACATGTGTATTCTTTTTCATGTGCATAAGCAAATGTACATGCATAGGCGTGGTGTGTACGTTCTTTGATTTACTTTTATGTTTATTGAGATCTGGTCAGTATTAAATTGAAATTGATATTTTAGACTTTGCTCCTTATGTAGTTTTCGGAACCCAACATGTGAAGGGTTAATTCTATTTTTAGGTTGAAGGAAAATACAGTGTATGATTTGGGAAGTGCTTTCAATTCTACTCTCATCTCTAATATGAATATGGATTACAACCCTGGCCTTGAGTAACCCAAAAGCTAAAATCACACCCTCTTAATCTGAACTTCATTGTAGACGTACCTCTCTTTCCCTCTTAATTGCTTCTTAGGGCTTCTTTGTTTTGATTTTCATCATCCAATTTGTTAAATTTATTGTTAATTTCAGGGTACTACTAGTTTTCTGCTGGCTCTGATTCCACACTTCAGAAAGGTATGCCTCTAATTTATGATAAATTTTGCCAGTTTGCTTCTCCTGATTTGGAAAGATACGACTCCAATTGCTTTGTTTTCCAAAGCCATCTTAGCATCTGCATCCCCAATTGTAGAACAAAAGCTAATCCAATTGCTAATCTTAGCATCTGCATCACCAATTCACCATTATCTTTTGATTTTGAGTGCCTTTAACTACACAGTTTTATATCTTCGATATACAAATATCAGCACTGTTTTCTTTTGTTTACTAAATACATGCATAATCTGTGGTTCGTTTGAACTTTGATATATGTCAAAACTTATAATCTCACTTTATCTCTTTGTTCGCGGTGCCATAATCTGCCTTCCCCCGCCCTTTCGTCTGTAAAATGTTTGAATATAGTCATATTAGGAGTCTTAATATGATCATTATTCTATTTCTTAGATTCAAAATGTTTTTAATCTCATTTATTTGGTGTAGCTTTGGTCATTTGTCTACAATTTAATTAGATTTGGTCCTTGAATTTCTCTGAATTGCTAATGAATTTATTTTCTTTGGAAATTTCAGAAACTCTGGTCGTGAGAAGAAGAAGCTGGTTCCTTGCCATTTTTAGGTATATAATTATGCGCCCTGATTGCATGTTCAAAACCTAATTAGTTATGTACATTTTTTATTTATCTTTGTAAAGCTTTCATACTTGGATTTTAAATATATGATTGATTTGTGAGAAATAAATGAAAAAAAGAATCTAGGGGACATTCTTATTTTTGGATTTTCTCCTCTGCATTGTTTCTTGAATGAATTTGGATTAATAGATGCAAGGGTAGAGCAACAAGTGGGGTGTAAATAAAAGGTCTAGAAGTAACCATTTCTGGGTTTAAAATTGATTAGAAAATATGAAAGAATACTGTGTTCTCTGATTTTTTTTTTTTTTTTTTTTTTTTTGCTGTTTGCTGTTGCGACAGGTTAGTTCCTTAGTTTTGTATTGGATTTCAATATTGTCCTCTACATGTAGTGATTAAAAGGCTATTGATTATTTTCAAAATTTTTAGTACAGTTAGGTCAGTTTTTGGGGGATGGTTCTCTCTATATATTTGTTTCATTTTCTCTCATTTTGGGTATTCTTCTCTCTTTTATGTGTATTTATTCTTTGTTTTAAGATCAGTTGCCTATTTTTATTTTTATTATATGTTTTTTTTTTGTGGGTTTTCAATTCGTTAATTTGTGACTCTGTGTTTAGATTTTAATTTCTTCTTTCGTTTATGATTAAATCGATGTTGGGTTTTGGTTGTTGAAAATATGATTTTTTCTGCTTAAGCTTCTTGGCATTTTTCTGGGATTTTTAGGCTCATAGTTGCAAGGGTAACAGAAGACCCTAAAATCCCAGAAATCGGAATTGGTATTTGTATTAATGAATTTCCATTTTCTCTCCCAAAACAATTTGTTAATTGAAAATTGTTTTCTCTCTGCAGAAGGTGGTAGTGAAATTGGATTTACATAACTCCAACCTTACAGGTATCAATTTTTTTTTAAGCATGTCGGTTTAATTTGGCTCCGTGAAAAACTTAGAAAATAATAAAAATGTAAAAACAATTCTGAATTATTTTTCATTCATCAGCACCCACTAAGTTCTTTGTATTGGTTGAGAAGTTAATGAATATTTGTCCAAGTTTTATGTTTTTATGTATGCTTATTGTGTATAAAATGACCGTGTTTGTAAAAATTGAACCTTTGGCTTATTTCTATACAAAAATTAAATTCTTCGATCTGCTTTTTCATATTGTGGGATGAGTGTTTTGTAAAAACTTGACCTTTGGCTCATACATGTGTAAACCTGAGGATTTGGAGTTGTTTTCTGTGTTGGTTATTAATTTTAGGTGACTAAATTGGTGGTTTGGTATATTAAGTTAAGTTACAAAGTAGATTTTATCTTTGTTTTGGAAAAGTGCGTAGCTGAGATTATTTTGAAGTTCCTGTTCATTACAATATTGTGATTTTGATAAGAGCTTTGTCTACATGTTTTTTGTTGAGTATTGGTTTACTTGGTTAGAAGAAACTCTATGAGGTTATGTTAAAATTTATTTTGTGGATGAACCTAATTAGTTAAATTTGTCGGGTTTAAGTTATGTAAGAAATTTAATTGCAAAGTTGAGTGTTTTTTTTTTTTTTTTTTTTTTTCTGAGTTATGTTAATAATTCTATCTAAATTTTTTGTAAATTCATGGTTGGGCTTAAGTTATATTATAAAACATGGATCATTCAAGTCTCAGTACAACTGGATATTTGTTTACTTGCACAAATTTTTTGTGCACAGAAGTTTGTTTCTGCTTCTCAGGTTCTTTGCCCCTGTGTTTATTAATTGTGTTTTCTCTATTCATTTGGGCTATCTTAGTGATTGAAGATCTCAATCAAGGTTCTTTCCCTATCTTTTCAAGCTAGATTAGCTGGTGAGTGATATGATCTTTGTACTGGTGCGGTATCATTGGTGCTCACTTTGTATTTTTCCAATCCCTATATATCTGCTCAACTCTTGGGTCAATTATTTGCCGGTAGGAATGTTTAATTGCTTGATCAATGATGTCGATTCAATTTGAAGAAGAAATAGAACTTTTGTTCAATACGGATTTGAAATATGAGTAAGATGTCCCAATTGTTCATTGATTCTTAGGTGCTACGTCTTTTTAGTTGCTTTGTGTGGAAACTATTAATGCCTATTGCGACTAATACATTCAAGTCCTGCAGCAACACGCGGGCATATTTTCTCGTATGAACTAAACCTAAATCTAAATGTCTGCTAACACGCTACGTCCTAATTAGTGTAGAATATTGCCTGTACTAAAAGTTCAAAAACAAAAATTACAAAACACCTTATTAAACATTGATTAAGAAAGCATCTGATTATTTCATCTGCTCAAGCAGACAAACACCGCGAACCAACACGTCACCGGTAATTTAAAAAAAATTAAAAAAATGAGTTTCTTCCATGCATTCCTGCAATTTTATTGAGCCACCGATCTGAAAGCAACGTCTGAACGTTTGCATAGTCAATCACGTAGGTGTCTGCAGATTAACCTAAGAAAGTCTTAACATGAACCATTATTTTTCAGCAACTCATTGCACTAAATGAACAAGTTTTAGTGCCAATTGCATATTTCAAATCTTGAGGAAGCCGTTCTCCTTCAGGCTTTCAATTGTGTCCCTAGGACTTACTTCCAAAGGAAGAAAATAAACTCCTAAACCTTTTGCTTTCTCTGTGGATGCTTGATATATCGGGTCTGAAGTACTGCCAACCTCACATCTGCGAATAATGACAACAAAAGAAAAAACTTTGAAATATGCCACTTTCAGTGACTCATGCGTAGAATTCGATCTATCTTTTCTAAAGATGTATATTTCAAAATATAAAGGGAAAAATAAAAAAGAATGGTTTGTGCAGTGTCATTGTCAAATTGATATTGTTACGAAAGCTAATGTTATTCCACTCCCATTTGGTTTTGGCTCCTCATGAGTAATCTTACTTAATGGAAACGGCATGAATTACTCATGGTAATTTTCGAATAAATTACTTTTCAGAAGGGTGAAAGTGGGATAAAGTTCTTGTATAATCCTCAGAACGTCGGAAGCTAGTGAAACATTTGAAACTAAACAATACCTTCCACTGGCTGAAGGAACTTCAAATGCCAGAATATGAGCAGAGACAACATCCCTAACATCAACGAACCGGTTACTTGAAAGGGATAGTGTTCCGGGTACCTGCACAAGAGTGAGAGAGAAGCATATCGACTGCTTGACTCACTAGGTTCTTTTAAACAGAGAGGTTGAATACGTTCTAATGGCTAGTTGAATTTAACGGCCCAGAAAATTACTGTAGCAACAGGTTAGTAAGTTCTGATAAACATTCATGCTTTAAGCCTGCCACATCTCGTACGGTAACTTTACTAGGAGAAGGCCTCCATCTAAACCTGCCATGATATCTACCTCAGACCAAATTAATTAGACCTTCCATCATACATTCATACTGTGCTTTAATCATGCAAGATCAAAAGGATAGTTGCTGAAGTTTATCTGTACCGGTTATGAGAGTTTGAATTATCTCCATGGAGAGATTGAGGGTTGGCTGTCAGAGTGGACCTATCACAAACCCTGGATTCATTGTAACCAAGTCAATTCCATTTGCTTTAGCGTATTTCCAGGCAGCCTCCTCAGCTAAAGTTTTTGAGAGTATATTATGAACAAACACTTCGAGATCAACACCTCATCGTATTTGTTGCATACAGCCTGATTTCCAATCTTTTATTTCACATGAATTGATTCAAAAGTGAGTTTTTCCATGCATTTCTAAAATTTAAAACAAAAGAATTGAAATGAATTAATAAAGATATATGAGATTTAAATGCCATTTAATTTCTACACTCTAGACAAGATCGTTGTAAAGAACGATTAACTGGTTTAAAATATTGTTGGATTTGGCATTAAATCAACATGACTAAACTAAAACAAGAATCAAATAAAGATTGGGATATCTTGGACGCAAGATATCTGGATTTATGTTTCCTAGTTTGTTTGGAATTCGGTTTTAGTATAGGATTTGGTTTCCTATATTCTAGAAACTTTGTTTAAACCCATGACATCTATCAGTATAAATAGATGGATGTGGGATAGAGTTTTTTGTGTGAGAGTTTTGAGAGGCATAGTTTGTATACTTGAGAACACTTTGTGTTTGTGAGTTCTCTTGTATTCGTTAGTAAACAATAAAACTTTCGTTGTTAGAGAGGTACTCCTATATTGAAGGAACTCTGAAATCGTTTTTGTTTTGTTTATTGCTTGATTGTCTTGGTTTAGTTTACAACAAGTGGTATCCGAGCTTAGGTCTTACGTGGGTTGTGACTATCAAGCAATGACGAAGACATGATTCCACTAGTGGTGATGATGTTGAAGAAAAGTCTGGCACTAGTGGAACCAAGACGACGGTTCAAAGTGCTAGGTTTAAAATTTAGAAATTTGATGGAACGAACAACTTTGCTATGTGGCAGTATGAGGTTTGAGATGTCTTGATACAACAAGGTTTGGTTGTTGTGTTAGGGGATATGCCGTTATCAATGAAGAAAGAAGAAATGGAAAGATTGAATGCTCATGCATGTTCTACGATTCGGCTATGCTTGGGAAAGCAACAGAAGTATGGTGCGATGAACATAACTTCTGCGAAGGAATTGTGGGTTGCATTGGAGACAAAATATATGAAGAAGAGTGCAGAGAATTGATTGCATCTTAAGAGCAAGATGTATAGGTTCAAGTATAGAGAGGGAATGAAGATGATTGGCCATCTAGAAGAGTTTAACAAATTTCTAGCCGAACTGGTAAATCTTGAAGAGATAATCAAGGATGAAGACAAAGCTTTGATTCTAATGAACTTATTGCCTAAATCCTATGAGCCTTTCGTGACTACTTGGATTTATGGCAGGGAGACAATTAAGTATAGTGAAATCTCAAGTGCTCTTATGAATCATGAGGTTTGACACCTTGATAGGCAAGAAAGGAATAACTCTAAAGCTTTGATGGTGAGAGGGAGAACGAAAGAAAAGAAAGGTTCGTACAAGAAAAACAGTAGCTCTCGTACTAGAGGAGTCTCAAATAATAGGAAGTTCTTGGACAAAGATGAATGTGCCTTTTATCATGAGAAATGACACTAGAAGAAGGAAGGAAAGAAGGGGGATGACTCAGAAACAAATATGGTTGAAGTCGAGGATGAAGAATTTGTCTATGTCCTACCTGCATTGAGCATTGTGGATTTTATGAAAGAGTGGGTGCTCGACACAAGTTGTACTCATCACGTGACTTCTTAAAGGCATTGGTTTTCAAGCTTCAAAGTTATGAATGAAACTGTGTATATGGGAAATGATAAGCCATGTACAACTCAAGCAATTGGAAGCATCAGGATCAAGCATTATGACGTTGTGGTTCGAGAATTGTATGGTGTAAGATATGTCCCGAATCTGAAGAAAAATTTGATCTCACTAGGCACCCTCGAGTCACAAGGCTACAAGTTTTACTCTGATAACAATGTGCTCAAAGTTACTAAAGGAGTACTTAACGTAATGAAAGAGTCCTGTAATGGCTTGCTTTATGCTACAAGGAAAGACTTTGGAGAATGGAGTGGCTATGGTAGCTGATGAAGTGCAAAGTGCCAAAAGTGATTTGTATGCATTATGGCACATGAGGTTGGGACATGTAAGAGAAAAAGCATTGCAATGATGTTTAAAATTAGCAAAAACTGGAAAGATAGAGTTTTGTGAGCACTGCGTTCTTGGCAAACAAACAAAGGGCTAGCAATAATGTAATTCAATCAGTTGCTTATTAAATAATATTTTCTCTATTTTTAAACACGTTCAAATTTAACATCCCACGTTGACCAACGGAGAAGGGGTGATGTGCCTTATATGTATATGCATACCTTCATATAGCACGAGGCCTTTTGGGAACTCACTGGTTTCGGATTCCATCAGAACTTCGAAGTTAAGCGAGTTCGGGCGAGAGCATTCCTAGGATGGGTGACCCACTGGGAAGTTCTCGTGTGAGTTCCCATAAACAAAATCGTGAGGGCGCGGTAGGGGCCCAAAGCGGACAATATCGTGCTATGGCAGAGCCGAGACTGAGATGTGACACAAAATGTCTTAAGAGGCGCATAGTACCAGTTATAAAAAAAGTCTTTCGCACGTGCATAATAATGTGATTCAATTAGTTTGCAAATGATTTTTTTTTTTGCACAAACGATATTATCTACACTAAAGGGAGGGATATGGCTTAGCCTCACAATGAGCTAGTAATAATGTGATTCAAAAAATGTGCAGCCGGGCGTAGCACGCTGTGATTCAAAAAATGTCTTTTACGCGCGTGCATGAAGGCTAGTGTCCTCATTAATTATAGGGAAATCAAATCAATGATATGGCAAACTTTGAGTATTAGAAACATCCATACACACCTCGTTCTTCTGACAAATAAGTGGATCCGAGTAGCATGTTTCGTCTAGAATCACAGGTCAGAGGTGATTCTTTGGTAACCATAACATAAGTCATAGAAGATGTTAAAACCACTCTCTTGACAACGGGGAATATCATGCATGATTTTAGGACATTAAGTGATTCTTTCATTGTAGGCTTAACTATTTCTGCTTGAATTATGAAGAAACATATCATTCCGGTTTCTAAATTTTAGAATTCTTGAAAGTACGTCGGGTTCTACTTGTGCCAGTGCGGCGGACACACGATAAAATATTGCGTAAAGTACAAAAAACTACCTCAACTATTGGTGTCACGACATTTTCATACCTCATCTTTTAAAATTGACAATGTCATACCTCATCTTTAGAATTTGTGCCAATGTCATACCTCTGTCAGTTTTTCTGTTAAGTGCTGACGTGGATATATTTTTAATAATTAAAAATTAAAAAATAATTTTTTTATTAAATCTCTCTCTCTCCCCCCTCTCTCTCCCCAGTTCGTCCCCCCGCCCCAACAAACCCAGAAAGAAGGAGGAACCCAACCCTCTTGCATCCCAGAAAGAAGAATGAGGAGGAAGAAGAAGAAGGAAAAAAAAAAAAACCTAGTTCGTCCCGACAAAAGTGAACTGGATTCCTCCAAGTTGGACCAGGTGGTCCCGACAAAGGCGAGACTGAAACTGATTCAGTGAAAGCCAACTCCGCATCATCAGGTGGTTCACAGGAACCAGAAGGGAAGCAGAAGTCGCCTGAAGCGGAAGCTCTTTCTGAGAATCCGGAGCCAGATGGTGGTGTCTCCAGTCCCCAACCTCCAAAGCGTGCCAAAATCAAAGAATAGGTCACATATCATCTGTTAAATCTCCATTAGACCTTTTGAAAGAGCTTCTGTGATTTTAAGATGTGCGCTGAATATTGTGAATGCAGTTTTTTTTTTTTTTTTTTTTTTTTTGTAGTTGATAATTTGTAGCTAATTATTAGCCAAGTTTTGATACTAATTATTCTCAAAACTTCAATCTCAACTTTTAAATTTGCTGTTAATAAGAATAATTTCTTATTCAGACAAATTTCCGAGCCTTTAGAAAAGTGCCTTTTTCTTTTTCCCCGAAATTCCCCAATTCGTCCGCCCCCCCCCCCCCCACCCAACCTGCAGAAGAAGAAGAAGAAAAGAGAGAAGGAAAAAAAAAAAAAAAGGGTTCGTCCCCCCCTCCCCCGCGCACCCACCCTCTTCTCTCCACATCCATTCCCCCCATTTTCTCTGCGCCCAAGTTTTCAACCATGAAATCGGCCTGGTGAAGGTTTCCCGATTCCACCTCAACGAGATTTGGGTTTTTTTTATTTTTTTTGGGTTGCAGGTAGTGGGTGCGAAGGTGGGGAGGTTGGGTGCGGGGAAGACAAATTGGTTTTTCTTTGTTTTTTTTCCTCTTCTTTTTTCTGGGTTGAAGTTGCAAGAATGGGGAAGAATATGAAGATGGGGAGAAGAGAGAGAACGGGACGAAGTGTTGGTTTTTTTTTTTTTTTTTTTGTTTGTTTTACTTTTCTTTATTATTTTAATATTTAAAAAATATTAAATGATTTTTGTTTAGTTTTTAATAATTTTTTAATAGTAAATGGGTCCTGGATCAAGCCACGTCAGCATTTAACTGAGAAATTCACGCCAAGCTAACGGAAGGTATGACATTGGCACAAATTCTAAAGATGAGGTATGACATTGTCAATTTTAAAATATGAGGTATGAAAGTGTCGTGACACCAATAGTTGAGGTAGTTTTTTGTACTTTACCCTAAAATATTTGAATGATGAAGTGAAATGACAAACCTGCGGGTCAGTGGCTGAAAATTGTGTAGGGGATGCTGCAAGGAAAACTCCTCACATCCATCGAGCCCAGTGTCGAAAGATCCTTCTTCTAAAGAGAACTATAACTATTTAGACGCCAAATGATACAGTTTTAAAACAGGCCATAAATGGTAGTTCACCCTAAGAGGCATTTTGAAAAAAAATGGTGCAGATCTTACCTAGTATAGACCTAGATGCTGAAGTTGAGAACAATATTAGTGTAAATTGAAAGAAAGTTAAGATGATATGGGCACAATACATTAGGCTAATGAGGGCCAAACCCAAGAACGAAAACTAAACAACCATAATTATGGGCCTCTATCCCTTCAAACATAAAGCCCAAGGAGACGTATCTTGACTTCAAAACCACGTTTGACTGCTCAGATCAAGATTTTTGCATCTCATTATTTCATCTGCTCAAACACTACGAATCAACATGTCATCGGTATTATGACAACAAACAACAACAACATAATTTTATCCCACTAAGTATTATTGAGCCATACAGAATGACCTGTTGATTAACTTGAAAGTCTTAACAGCAAAACATATTATTTTTCAGCGCTTCATTGCAATCAATTAACAAGCTTCTGTGTCAATTGCATATTTCAAATCTTGAGGAAGCCCTTCTCCTTCATGCTTTCAATTGTATCCCTAAGACTTACTTCCAAAGGACGGAAATTAATTCCTAAACCTTTTGCTTTCTCTGCGGATACTTGATATATCGGGTCTGAAGTATTGCCAATCTCACATCTGCCAATAACGAAAGCAACAAAAAAAACTTAGAAATCTTTCAGTGACTCCCCGTGTAAAATGCAATCTTAATTAATGGAAACAGCATCAATTACTCACGGAAATTTTCCAATAACTTACTTTTCAGGATGGTGCAAAGTGGGATAAAGTTCTTGTATAATCCTCAGAACCTCGGAAGAGTGGGTAACATTTGAAACTAAACAGTATCTTCCACTTGCTGAAGGAACTTCAAATGCCAGAAAATGAGCAGACGCAACATCCCTAACATCAACGAACCGGTAATTTGAAAGGGGTAGTGTTTCGGTACCTGCACAAGAGTGAGAGAAAAGCATATCGACTGCTTGACTCACTAGGATCTTTTAAACAGAGAGGTTGAATACGTTCTACTGGCTAGTAGAATTTAACAGCCCAGAAAATTACTGTTTACCAGATCAGTTGTATATTTCTGATCATTTGCATATATTTTATTTGTTACTGGAAGCAACATGTTGGCAAGTTCAGATAAATATTCATGCTTTAAGCCTGCCACATCTAATACGGTAACTTTACTAGGATAAGGCCTCCATCTAAAGACTAAACCTGCCATGATATCTACCTCAAACGAAATTAATTTTGACCTTCCATCATACATTCATACTGTGCCTTAATCATGCAAGATTAAAAGGATAGTTGCTGACGTTTACCTGTACTGGTTATGAGATTCTGAATCATCTTCACGGAGAGATTAAGCGTTGGCTGTAAGAGTGGACCTATCACCAACCCTGGATTCATTGTAACCAAGTCAATTCCATTTGCTTTAGCGTATTTCCAGGCAGCCTCCTCAGCTAAAGTTTTTGAGAGTACATACCATTGCTGAACAAATAAAATAGTTTGTACTGAGTTCGTAGTTCATGCTAAAGGAATATATACAGCATTGCTTTATGTTAAGGTTACTTATATTTCTAATATAATTCAAAGACTCAGATTAACTATTTGGCAAACTTAATATACAATTATACAGCCTACATATATTGTACTTTTCTATTTTCTCAGAGCAATAAGGACAACACACAACGGCTAGTTCAATGCTGATGACTTTGCCTGATTGTGTGCCTGTTAGGTCCAAAATGAGCTGCAAATATAGAAGGCAACCAACAATACATCTTTAACTCCGAAAATGCACAAACCAGTAAAGAACATTGGAAAACAAAACCAAAGAAGATAAATTCCATCATATATATCGTCTATAATTGCATCCAGACTACTGATAAGGTCACAATTCACAAAACCAGATTAAGTTTCCATTGGACATGGAAATAGAACAAATTAACAAATAAAATTTGAAACTTGGAGAAAGATAAATATGTATTGGAAATTGCTTTCGTACCTTGTTCTTCTCACAAAACAGTGGATCTGAATACCATGTTTCATCAAAAACCACATCAGAGGTCAGAGGTTTTCCACTCATAATTACTGAAGCCATAGAAGATGTTAAAACCACTCTCTTGACAGTAGTAAATTTTGCACATGATTTTAGAACATTAAGTGTTCCCTTCACAGCGGGCTCAACTATTTCTGCCTGAAATATGGAGAATAAGTAACATTACCATTTTTCACATAAAAGTATTGAACGTATATTGATTCTTCAACACATATAGAAAAACACGTGCGCTCGCGTGGTCATGTTCCAGTCAAGAGGAAATGGATAGACAAGGTCTAGATTTATACATTTTCATGCAACTGCCTTATGCATTTCTGTTTTGTCTGGACTCTTGTTATAAGTTTGGTCTTGGACTGGATATTTCTCCGCAAACAACTGATGCAATACAATTTTCTTATTTCTTGTTCATAAAGACTTGACAAAGCTTATTTTCAAAATTTTCAGCAAAAGCTTACTTTCAAAATTTTCAGCAACATAGTTGATGTTGATTAAACAAGTTATGCTTAAATTACTACGCATGATTGGTGAGAGAAGACCTGTACCAACATATCATTACTAGAATAGTGGAATATTGGAAAGTGGGGATAAACCTGTGGGTCAGTGGCTGAAAACTGAACAGGAGACGCTGTATGAAAAACGCCTTGACATCCATCAACTGCGGTGTCAAAAGATCCTTCTTCTAATAAATCTGCTTTGAACAAATGAAGCCTTTCTTTTGCTCCATCTAGTGACAGCAAGTGTTCTGTTTTCTTTGGATCACCTGGGGATTACGCAAAGAGAACAATTGAGTTGAAACGAAGAATACAACACGAGTTGGGACTCTTATGTACTAGGCAAAGTGGCGAATGTTGAATACACAAAGTGAAGCTTAAATGGGAAATTGAGCTGCCCAGAAGTAGATTAATACGTTCCTTTGTACCGATAATACTACCATAGCAAAATTTATGAGTGATGCCAATTGAACAGAATATTACACTACTGCAATGCTTTGCTTGCTTCTAGTAGAATTTACAGTGCTGACTGCTGGCCAAGGGGCACAACCAAATATCATAACTTCCACTTTGTTCATGCCTTTAATTCAAACCAATCAGGCAAAAAATTATTTCTAATTAGGATCAACTTTTGAGGAAAAAATATTTTAGTAACCCAAAACTGTAAATTGGTGACATACAAATTCGGGATTCAAATTTCAAACAAAGCAATACTGCAGCTCTATCGCTTTATCTACTTGCACAAAGTTTGGGGTAATAAGTTTGAGCTTTGAGGCTATCTCCGATGCAAGGGGATAAAAACTTAAAATTAACCCCGTATTTTCAACTACTCCTCTATACGTATCCACTCAAAATGTTTTTACTCCCATACACGGGGACTCATAATTTGAGTCCACAACTTGATAAACTGTTTACCTGGACTTCAAGAACCAGACTTGAACTCCAGAATCCAGATGAAGATATATCAGAAGAATATGACTACTAGATGCTCCCTTTTTTTTTCTTTTGGAAAAAAGAACAGTACACAAAACCCAGAATTCAAAAACGAAAAGTACTCAAATAATTGTTTGAAAAACATGAAGATTACATAAGAGCAGCTACATAAATACTGACTTGGGTCGCGAACAGTGGCTTTGACAGTATAACCCCTTTGTAATAAGAGCTTCACCAACCATGATGCTATGTAACCGGAGGCTCCTGTTACACACACCACCATTGTTTCTCCACTCATCCTCTCCCTGTAGAGTCGGAGACGACTATCTCAAAAGCATACAATAAGCTTTGATTAAGCTGAGCCAAAACTGGAAGTGGTATTTTTTCAGAAGAACACAGTTCCTCTCCGGATCTGAGTCTAGGGATTAATAGATCGGGCAAATTGAAATTTGATACAACGCCTATATATATGGGGCATTCCTAAAAATTATAATAGTTATAAGTTATAACCGTTGAATTAAATTTCAATGGTTCGGATATATTGATCTTTAGGTTCAGATTTGGAGAGTATCTGTGTCCTTTTCATAAAAAGTTTCGAGAAGATAACACTAGGACCCAATAGTGACAAGATGTTATAAAAGGGAAACTATTGAAAAAAAAAACAGAACTTGTGTTTTACTAAGCCATTAAAAAATCAAAATTTGTCACTTAATTTAATTTCTTAATAACTTTGCACTCTGATAGGATTAAAAACACATCATAAAGTAGTACGTAAATGTTCCATTGATTTTTTTTATTAACACTATGATTTGTCAATTGTAACAAATGAAAATAAGAGTCTTTCCTGAAGAAGATTATTTTATTTAATTACTTAAAATATCATAAAAACTGGGCTACTACTCCTTTACTAATCAGCCATCGAAAACTAATTATTAGACCGACTTACACTTATCTAAATTTAACGAAATTTTATATGCAGAAACTAGACAGACAGAGATACACTCATACAAACTTTTTGGGATTTTTGGAGTTGATTTGCTAATTTAATTAAATTGAACAAAAATAGGACAGAAACAAAAATGAAATAACGAAAATAGATTTTAGTTCACAAATTAAAAAAACGAGTTAGGGGAATTGATATCCACCACCAAATGATCATGCAAACATGTTATGTTTCTTTAAAATTTCTTTTATTTTTGGATGAAGATGATCAAGTCAGCTTCACTGTTAGAACTCAACTTATTACTCTTTCTTATGCAGTATGTTAAGAGAATGGTTTTTTCAACTTAACTTAGTCCCTGACATGTAATTTAAAATGGCATGTTCATAGATTTAACAAATAGAAATCATTAAAAACTAAAAGAGTTTGAGTCATCACAAGGATTCGTAAGTACTGGCATTGTCTTACTTATCCTAGAAATTGGTTCACATGTAATCGCAATTAACAAGTACTACTTTAGAACATATGTAAATCCTCACTCGACAAGGGCAGACACACACATATTCATAGCATTAGAATCCTATAAATGTTTACTAAGTATGGCATCCATAGAAAACATATAAAGAATTCATCACTGACATAGATATTGAATCAATTTTCATCTTTCATAAAAGAAATTAAAACAAAATGTCATAACAAACTGGCAATCATATTCAAGGCTTCAAAACAGCCCCTAACTTTTAAAAATTTAGCTACACATAATTCTTAAATTAAACTAAAAAAAAGACATGAGTTCGAGGAGATAACCGAAAGAAGAGAATGAAGTCTCTTGCTACCTTGCTTTTCTTCCTCCCCCAACGTTCCTTCTTTTTGCCTTACTTTTCTTCCTCCACCATTTTCTAAAAAAAATTCGGTCAGCTCTCTATTTATTTCCTCCCGTTCATTTCCCTTAAGCCACATCCTTGCTGCATCATTTTCTTCTCCATAACTTATCCAATTAGATAGCCATTGAATGATGTCAATAAGTGAGAGGAAATGAAAAAACAATTGTACTCCTTGGGTAGCCTTTATGCCAATTACTCCCACTTTATTCTTATCTTTAATTTAATTTCTTTTGATATTTGAATAGGTATCGGTTGGCTTGTGGTTTTCTTGGCTGCATCAGTTTTGGCTGCTAAGATTTATTGGGTTGATTGCTTTCATAGCTTCTTGTCAGTTACAAACTACTTAACCTCTTGAAAACCTTTCAGTGTTAAAACGGGCATAACTTCTTCTAGAAAAATGATATTAACAAGACGCAAAATGCTCCAGAAAATAGACATCAGTAGCTTTCCAAGAATATAAAGCTCATTCTCTAATTCATTCTGAGTTGTTTGCAACCAAGGTATTAAATATTGATGATATCGGAAATATCGGTAGTTCAAAAACACGGAAATATCGATGGAAATATCGGGATATTATCGATATCGATAAAATTGAATAAAAACCGCGGAAATTGTAAGAAAAACTTGGAAATTTTTATTGAAACTTTGCAGAATGTTTATTTAGTCAATTATCTATTAGTTTATCACAAAAAAATTGGAAGGAAATGCATTGCATGATGGATTTAACTGATTTAGGTTGATTATATAGAGAGCTAACAAACATTGTGAGTGTAGAAAATATGTAGTAATTAATGAAAGAAGTTTAAACACACCATAATCATTTATATATAATGAATTAGTACAATATTTTACACTTTATACATTGCATGGTAAGATACATGAGTGACTTAGTACCACATAGAGTTCCTGAGTTTTTTTGGTTCTTCTGAGCAAAGTCACTTCCAATTATTTCATACAAAACCGTGTGCCCCACACACACACACACACACCCTCAATGTTTTTGTTTTCTCTCGGATAACACAAAACTATGTGGTTTCATACAAAACCGTGTGCCCCACACACACACACTCAATGTTTTTTTTTCTCTCGGATAACACAAAACCGTGTGGTTTCATACAAAACCGTGTACCACACACACACCCTCAATGTTTTTTTTTTCTCTCGGATAACACACACACCCTCAATCTCTCGATCATTCTCCCTCATTCCACACACACACACACACACACCCTCCCTCTCCTTGTTTCTTCTCCGGTTCTCCCCCCATCTCTTCTCTGCAACTCTCCTTCCCAGAGCAGACAAACACACACACACACCCCACTTCCCCGTGTTTCCCCTTTCCCCAATCCCTCAAACCTTCTCCCTCATTCCTCTCCTTGTTTCTTCTCCCCCATCTCTGCAACTCTCCTTCCTGGAGTACAGACACACCACACCCGCAGATCTTGGCAGCTGCGACGACGAAGCCTTGGCGATTTTGTCGATAATATCGCTATAATATCGATATTATCGATAATATCGCGATATATTAACAATAATTACGTGTATATGTGTGAAAATATCGCCATGTGAAAAAACCGATATTATCGGCGATATTTCGCCGATAATATCGATATTTTAGACTGTGTTTGCAACTAGCTGCCAAAGTCAACTGATCTACAAAGGCAGTTTTGACGAATTTGTTATTTAAAATCCTATTTGTGCTACTTTTCACTTATTTGCTTGAAAAATCCTACGAAATACAAAAACAAAGTAAATAGCTCAAAAACATAAGGAACTAACTAAGAAAAGACAAGTGAATTTGATGTATAATATATATAAATGGAATGTGCTATCCACACACCCCTTTTTACTTCTCACAAACCCCTTATTAATTTTTGTCCTTTGATCTTCTTCAATTCATCCGATCCGACGCCCGAAAATTAAAAGGGTGTGTGAGAAGTAAAAAAATGTGTGTGGATATCACACCTCTATATAAATATGTCTAGTGGTATTTCTCTCCACTTGTAAGTGAGAAGTCTTAGATTTAATTCTTGTCAAAGGAGAATTTGAACCACATTATTGCTAGCCCATTGTGAGACTAAACTCATCCCCTCCCCTTAGTATAGATAATATCAATTGTTAAAAAAGGGTAAATTGCACAGAACTACCTCAACTATGGGTCACACCATAATTTCATACTCATGTTTTAAACATTACCATATCATACCTCAATTTACAAATTTGTTGCAATATCCGACATCCGTTAAAAATTCCCTTAGTTTATCTATTAACTGCTGAGGTGGCAAAAGTAGGACCACATGTTTAATGACCTATCATCAAATTTTTGTCACGTGGTAAAAAAAAAATTAACTTTTTTTAATAATGCCAAAAACAAGAAAACATATTTAAAATATAATTGCATTAGTTAATTAAAAAAAATATACTAATTAATAAAATCCTCTTTGTCAACTAAAAGATGATGAAAAGACAAATTAGTCTTATATTACAAAAAAAAATGATGGGCAATAATGTAATTTCACAAATTCAAATTTTACTTTTTTTATTAAAACCTCATCTACAGGTGATATTAAAATACCTCCAATATTAAAAAAAAAAAAACAAAATCAAATATCTCCCACACCCCCACGTTCTCTCTCTCTCTCTCTCTCTCTCTTCTTTTCATTTTCTTAAAAAACTAGCATCTTGCCACACACATTGGGCTTTTTATATTTTTTTATTTAAATACTTAATTTACATTTTTTTTAAATTATTTAAAAAAAATGAATTAATGACGTCAAACCACCCACTAACTTGGGAGGTTTTGTTTTTGTTTTTTTTTTCTATAACTTTAAATATTAAATTCATTCAAAATAAAATTATGGTTAAATACTTTAGCTTCTTTTGGTTCAATTGTAATTTATGAAAGTCTTAAAGTATAATTTGTGGTATTTTGAATGTCACACCATTTTAGGTTGCTCATTTTTTATACATATATATATATATGTATGTATGTATGTATAGGCAAATGCTAGTATACAACAATGAAAAGGATTAAATAATAAACAACCATTTTCCACTTCTCACTCCAGTCCCCCAATCCCACGACCACTTGCTTTCCCACCCAAATGCAATCTTCAACCCAAAAATGCCGCCAACATGCCGCCTGCAAATCAAATCTGACGAAGCACCGCACTCCGCCATGGCGAGCGAAGTTAGTGTGAGATTTGACCGAATCCGCCCTCCTCCTCCAGCAAACTCTCTCGACGGGGAAGGCGGGTCTAGCGCCAGGTGCAAGAACCTATCTCAGCTTCAAGCCCAATTCAATTTAGAGAGTTGCAGTTCGCCGATCGTTTTTGCATAACCTGTCTCAACCAGTCGGAGTTTCTGCGATTCGAGTACTTGATTCGGAGCGGGTACAAGAACTTGTTTGGGTCATTGCAGTTCAGTCACGTGGGGAGTCGCCGCTCTCGCTGGAGTTTAAGTTGGTGGAGTTGGGATGGTGGGTTGGGGACTGCGATGTGAACTGGGGAATAAGGTTAATGGAGTTCTGATGATGGATCGCAATTTGGGGCCGAGGGGTGGGGGAAATTAGGTTTTATTTACTTTTTCATTTTTTTTTTCATTTTTTTAAATTTGGTTAATTTTTTTAATTAACTAATGTAATTACCTTTTTTTTAAACAAAAAATTATATTTTAAATACGTTTTTTCTTGTTTCTGGCATTATTAAATTATTAATTTTTTTTTTAAATTATTTTTTTGCCACATGGCACTAATTTGATGATATGTCATTAAACATGTGGCCCAGCTTTTGCCACAGCAATAGTTAACAGATAAATTAACGGAATTTTAACGGAGGTCTGACATTGTAATGAATTGGTAAATTGAGGTATGATATTGTAATATTTAAAACATGAGGTATGAAATTGTGGTGTGATCCATAATTGGTGTAGTTTTGTGTCATTTACCTAAAAAAATATATATGAGCTTATCACACTATCGTCAAAATTCGTTAATATATTCATCAAAATTTGACACGAATGAAACTCATTGTTGCTAAGATGTGTGAACTACATGTGGATCATGTGGCCATAAAAGTAAAGAGAAATCATATAATTTAACTCAAAATTCTTTATTTGCAGGTAACGGATTGTTCTGGTGGTTAGGGTCTTTATCTTTAACTCATCGTGTCTTGGGTTCAATTTATCACATCTCGACTCGGGGTCCACCACATCCCGAACTTGACTACGCCGTAGCACGATATTGTTCGCTTTGGGTCCCGACCACACCCTCATGGTTTTGTTTCTGGGAACTCAAGCGATCTGTCACATCCCAACCCGGGGTCCACCACATCTCGGGCTCGACTCCGCCGTAGCATGATATTGTCCGCTTTGGGCCTCGACCACACCTTAAAGGTTTTGTTTCTGGGAACTCATGCGAGCAGAACTTTCCAATGGGTCACCCATCCTGGGAATGCTCTGGCCCATTCTCGTTTAACTTCGGAGTTCCTACGGAACCCGAAGCCAGTGAGCTCCCAAAATACCTCAGGTTAGAAAGAGGTGGGCATGTACATATAAGGCATAGAAGATCCACTCCTCTGAGCAATGTGGGATCTAACAATCCACTTCCTTTAGTGGCCCGAAGTCCTCGTCGGCACACTTCTAGCCATGGATTGGCTCTGATACCAAACTGTCACATCCTGACCCGGGGTCCACCACATCCCAGGCTCGACTCCGCCGTAGCACGATATTGTCTGCTTTGGGCCCTGACCACGCCTTAAAGGTTTTGTTTCTGGGAATTCACATGATAACTTCCCAGTGGGTCACTCATCTTGGGAATGCTATCACCCGAACTCGCTTAACTTCTAAGTTTCAATGGAACTCGAAGCCAATGAGTTCCCAAAAGGCCTCATGTTAGGAAGAGGTGGGCATGTACATATAAGACATAGATGATCCACTCCCTTGGGCGATGTGGGATCTAACACAATCCCTTCGTCTTCTCTTTATATAGACTAACATTTGCCTACACACTTTGTGTGTATGAACACATTTTTTTGGAAAATGAGAAGGAGGGAGAAAGAGAGGGAGAACGTGGGCGGAGTGAGAGGTTTTTGTTTTTGGTTTTTTTTATTTAATTTTTTTATTAATTTTAAATATTAGAGATATTATAACATTACCTGTAGGTGAAGTTTCAATAACAAGCAGTAAAATTTGGACTTGTTACCCATCATTTTTTTATATGATAGAAGACTAAGTTGTCTTTTCATCATCTTTTAGTTGACAGAGAAAGTTTCATTAATTAATAGAGATTAGTCGTCTGCGCTAAAAAATAATCAAAATTTGCATCACATAAGCAGTTTTCACATGTTTGCTAAATAAATTTTGACGGAAGTGGCAAAGTTAGACACGACAACATCAAATTTATAATAGTTATCCTGTCCTTTTCTTTTTTTTGTATCTTTGTTGTTTTTGTTTCTAGAGGGGTAAAATTTATGTCCCTTTTTTTTCATGTACTGTTTTATCTCTTTTCTTTATATTATGAGGCATTAGATTTATGTCCCATTAACTAGGTCTACCATTTATTTTGATATCAATAAAGTTTTCCTCGTACCGTCGAGGTATTCTTAAAAAAAAAAAAAAAAAAAAAAAAAAAAAAAAGGAACCAGAAGTTAGACTAATACTGAAAACCACTCATGCAAAGAATTTTTATCAGTGATTTTTCTTTTACCCTCTTTCTCGCAAGTGTGGCAATTAGAACATGGATGATGTTGGTTAATTCCTGATGTCTTCTATGTTCCTTAACTACCAATCTCTCTCTCTCTCTCTCTCTCTCTCGATATTAATTGTGTGCTATTGAAACCGGTTTGTATGGATGAGTTGTATGTATGAGTTGTCATCCTCACTTTAGCTAAGTCATAGGCTAAAGTCACTTTCCATAGCTTGTCATTCACCTTACATCAATCTTTCTCCATAGCTTGTCATTCACCTTACATCAACCTTTTTTAGTTGCTTGTAAAAGCTTTTTTACTTGTAATTTGGTTTTTGTTTTTCCACTTGTTAGGGCAGATTTTAGGGATTGTGTTTCTGTAGTTATCCTACAATCTATTGTAGCTTTCTTTTGGCTCTCTATAAGAGTTGCCTTCACTCTCTTGTAATCTTCATAATGAAATATACAACAAATATTGAAACCAAAACTCAACATGGTATTAGAGCAGGAAGCATAGGGTCATGACTCTGTTCATTTTCTTTTACTTCTTCATTTGCTCATCATTGATAGAGATGGCAGAAGAAAATGTGTCTAGTGCCGACAGTGCCTCATCCTCCTCCCCAAACTTAACCCAAGGGGTTGAGAACAATCCAAATCAACGACTCTGCTCGGTGCTACTGAACGAGTTCAACTACCTTCCTTGGTCAAGAGCTGTGTCACTTACTCTAGAAGGAAGATCGAAGCTAGGGTTTATCAATGGAAGCTCTGAGCCCCTAGAATCCACTTCACCAACTTACGATGCATGGCATGCTACTGATCAGCTGCTCATGTCCTGGTTACTTAACTCTATGGAGCCAAAACTGTCTGAGCTTTTTAGCTACTCAGAGTTTTCCCTTCTCTTATGGGAGTCTATCAAAGACATGTATGGCAGCCAAAACAACTCAGTTTGCATCTTTCAATTGAAGAAGAGTGTGGCTAGTTTAAAGCAAGGTGATCACTCATTTGTTCAACACCTTAGAAGTATGAAATCCATGTGGAATGAACTCGATATGTATCGTCCACACACGACTGATTCCGATGTGCTACTAAAGAGGGTTGATGAAGACAAGGTGTTTCAACTCTTAGCAAGCTTGGGAGCGAAGTATGAAGACCTGCGTAGTCACTTGTTAATGACTCAAGAGCTGCCCTCTTTTACCAGTGTGTGTCATGCAGTCCAGAGAGAGGAAACTCGACGAAGAGTGATGAACGTTGAGCCCAAATCCAACTTTGAAGCTAGGGTTTTCACGACAAATCACAAAGCAACTGGTGATAGGGTGCTTGGCAAGAAAGCAGACTGGAAATGTTCTCATTGCAACATGAAGGGACATTTGAGAGAAAAATGTTGGATTCTTCATCCGGAGTTAAAGCCTAAGTTTGATAGGGAAGGCAGGATGATCAAAGATGGGAAGGGTGGAGTCACTCCAAAAGCATTTCATTCAGCTTGTTCCTCAATTGATGGGATGGCCAATTTCTCAACAAATCATGTGTCCTTGATCAACGAGTTTGCTGTTTTCTGCAAAAGAAGCAAGGAAGCACTGAACCTGATGAAATGACACCTGAAAACCCTACTGCAATGCTAGGGAAATTTGTTGGATTCTTGGCTGACTCGCAGAACACATCGAAAGGCAATATTCCAGGTATTATCAGTGCCATTTCCATTGCTCTTAATGCAAATGTTACATATGATTTTTGGATTATTGACTCTGGTGCCACTGATCGTATAACTAATAAACCCTCTAGTTTCCACGATTTTCAAAGAACTATTGATCCAATTCATGTATCTGTTGCAAATGGGAAAGGGGAACCTATTCTAGGGAAATGAAAGATTAGATTGCTAAGTGAGCATACTGATTCCACTGCTCTTTATGTACCTTATTTTCCTTTTCAGCTATTGTCAATAGGAAAAATCACAAAAACCTTAGACTGTCTTGCCCTATTTTCCCCTCACAATGTTGTGTTTCAGGATCGAGTTACTCAAAAGAAGATTGGTGAAGGGTTATTCTTGAATAGACTTTACTATCTCTCAAAGGAGTCCAATTTTGTCAAAAAGCTTAGTGTCAACTTAAGTCAAGTTCAGGAACACCAACTCTGGCATCAACGCCTTGCCCATCCCTCAAAACATGTGATGACCAAGTTGTTTCCCTTTTTTTTGTAAAAACACACTGGAGTGTGAAACTTGTCAAATGTCAAAAGCCACTAGACTTCCTTTTGTTTCCTTTAATTCTAGAACTAGTAAACTTTTTGAGCTTGTTCACTCTGATATTTGGGATCCTTCTCATGTAGAATCCTTTGATGGGTATAGATATTATGTTACATTTATTGATGACTATTCTAGAGTAACCTGGTTGTATCTTTTAAAACTTAAAAGTGATTTGTTTGATGCTTTTAAGGACTTTCACAACCTAATCACCAATCAATTTTCATCTAAGTTATATATGTTAAGATCAGATAATGGTACCGAGTACACTTCTAATAACATGAGTAATTACTTGAGCAATCATGGCATTTTGCATCAAACTAGTTGTGCTGCTACACCACAACAAAATGGTGTGGCAGAGAGAAAGAATCGAGACTTATTGGAGAAGACTCTATCACTTATGATCCAAATGAATGTTCCTAAGAAATTTTGGTCTCAAGCCTTACTCGCTGCCACGTACATCATTAATAGATTGCTAACTTGGGTGTTGAATAATAAATCTCATTTTGAAGTCATGAAGGGCAGGCCTATAAACTTGTCTCACCTCAGGACCTTTGGTTGTACTTGTTATGCGCACATTCAAGCTCTTCATCGTGACAAACTCGACCCTTGAGCTGCCAAATGTGTGTTTATGGGATATGCCAGTTCTCAAAAGGGTTACAAAGTGTATAACCCTAACACTAGGGGTGGATTTTTTTGCCAAATTGCCATGCCAACCGAATTGCCAACCGTGCCATACCGATTTTGTGCCAAATTTTTTGTACCAATCGGTAATGGTACGGTATTGTACCGTACCGAAATTTCATGGTACGGTATTGGTAATGGATACCATTACCACGGTATTACCGTACCATACCGAAAATACAATATAATATATAATTTAGAAATTATATAATAGATAATTATATAACACATATTTATAATATTCCAATAATTTGAAAATAAAACCCTACTTATATTAGCATTGTTGTTGGTGACTTTGATCTCTTGAAATTGTGGAAATCAAACACAAAAGAGTTCCTAATTCTTTCACAAATAGCCAAAATATCTTTGTAACCCCCACTTCTACTTTTGCTAGTGAAAATGCATTTAGCCTATGGAGGAGGGTTGTGGACCCTTTAGGGTATCCTTGACTCCTAAAATAATGGAGGCACTAGTGCGTACTAGTGGTTGGCTCAGGGCAGATGAAGTAAACTTCTACAAGGAACTAACGGAAGATATGCTTCAATTTTACAAGGAAATAGAAGAAGAGAAAACAAGAAAGATATGCTTTAATTTTTTTAGTAAATTTGTTATTAAATGGTTTTCAACTTTAATTCTTCTTGCTACTAATTAATATGTTTTCTTTGTTTGTAATGTAGGCTTGACACAAACTCAATCTTCTACAAGTTCAATGCCTCCCCCAAAAAGCTTCGACATCTTAAGCTTGAATAACTGATCAATGAATTCTCCTTTTTGAAGTTTACTTCCAATTTTCATTTGGTTTGAAACTTTAATTTATATTTGGATTGTTAACTTCTATTTGTTTTGATTCGTAACTTCTATTTGGATTGTAAGCTTAATTTTCATGATGAATCTTGATGCATAATTTGAATTATTATGTGTGTGAATTGTGAATGATGAATAATAGATGAATTTAATCTATAATGTATGAGATAAAGGTACAAAAAAAAAGTTTTGCCCTTGAATTGGGTTAAAAAAACAAAAATAGATTTTGTTCCAAAACAAAATGGCAATTACCATTGCCATATCATGCCAACCGAACTTTTGGCAATACCGAAATTTGGTATACCGAAAGTTTGGTACGGTAATGGTAATAGATTTTACCAAACCGAAAGTTTGGCATGGTAATTGGTACAAGGGGTTTGGTACGGTAACCGTACCGAACCCACCCCTACCTAACACGGGGAAGCTAGCAGTCTCTAGAGATGTGCGATTTGATGAATATTCACCTTATTTCCACAAAGGGTTGTAGACTAATGCTAATATGGAAGATCTTATGGACCTATTTCCACTGCCTATTCCAGCAAAAATTCATGAAGTCACTCATGCTCATATCAGCACTGATCATTCTCAACTCACTGAGAGTGTAATTGATTCAGTGCCAAGCTCCTCTGGACCATCAGAAGCTCAACCAAATCAGCAAGCTATAAGTGCACCAAGAAGAAATCCTACAGAGATAGACATCCATCAGTGAGGTTACAAGAGTATGTTACTTACACTGCAAGGCATCCTATCTCTGCAACCATTTCTTATTACAAATTCTCATCTTCTCATACTTATTTCCTTAACAAATTGTCCCACACTTTCGAACCAAGGAATTTTCATGAAGCCACATGCATGCTTGAGTGGCAAGATGCTATGACTAAAGAGCTTCAAGCTCTGAATGACAACCATACATGGAGTGTGGTGGATCTTCCAAATGGTAAGAAGGTCGTAGGAAGTAGGTGGATATATAAGACCAAATTCAACTCCAATGGAAGCATTGAAAGACATAAAGCACGATTAGTAGCTCAAGGCTTTACTCAAACCTATGGCATTGACTATAAGGAGACCTTTGCTCCTGTTGCCAAAATGAACACAGTGAGGGTATTGTTGTCTGTGGCAGTCAATAATGCATGGCCCTTATTCCAAATGGATGTGAAGAATGCATTTCTTCATGGGGATCTTGAAGAAAAAGTGTACATGAAGTTGCCTCCTGGTCATCCAAGGGAAAATGAACCCAACAAGGTCTGCAGACTTCACAAAGCCATATATGGTCTCAAACAGTCCCCTCGAGCTTGTTATTCGAAGCTTAGTTCAGTCCTTGAAGCTGCAGGGTTCAAAAGGAGTCATGCTGACTCTTCTTTGTTTGTTCGAAGTAGTATTGCTGGCAAATTGGTTGTGCTTATATATGTTGATGACCTAATTGTTACAGGTGACAATATAAGTGAAATCAAGACGCTTAAGCAGTCACTTCACCAAAAATTTGCCATTAAAGACTTGGGGCCCTTGAAATACTTTCTTGGAATTGAGGTGGCTACCTCTTCAAAGGGATTGTTCTTGAATCAAAGAAAGTATGTTCTCAATCTTCTAGATGAAGCTAACATGATGGAATGTAAACCAGCTCGGACACCCCTAGCTAGCAAACTTCAGTGGCATGAAAAAGGTGAACCTCTCTCGGACCCTAGTGTTTATCAACGAATGGTTGGGAAACTTATTTATCTCACCATTACTAGGCCTGATATCTCATATTCAGTTAGCCTAGCCAGTCAGTTCATGCACCCTCCTAATCTAGTTCACTGGGAAATCGTCAAGAGAATACTTCGATATCTCAAGGGCTCAGTAGGAAGGGGGATAATTATGAAGAACAATGGATCAAATCACATCTTGGCCTACACAGATGCTGACTGGGCTGGAAATGCCCTTGATCGAAAATCCACAACAGGTTTTTTGCACATTTGTTGGATGGAACCTTGTCACTTGGAAGAGCAAGAAACAAACAGTTATTGCTCGATCTAGTGCCGAAGTCGAGTATAGGGCTATGGCAGCAACAGCTTGTGAACTCATATGGTTGAAAGGTCTTCTTTCTGAGCTCGGATTCACAAGCATGGCACATATGTCCTTGTATTGTGATAACCAAGCTGCCATGCACATTGCCTCCAATCTAGTATTCCATGAAAGGACAAAACATATTGAAGTTGATTGCCATTATATTTGTGCTCAAGTTCAATCCAAGGTGATAGACACCGTGTTCACACGCAGCCACGATCAACTTGCTGATTTATTCATAAAAGCACTAGACTCTACTCAGTTTCAGTGTTTGTTATGCAAGCTTGGATCAATCAATCCCCTTGATCCAGCTTGATGGGGTGTATTGAAACCGGTTTGTATGGATGGGTTGTATGTATGAGTTGTCATCCTCACTTTAGCTAAGTCATAGGCTAAAGTCACTTTCCATAGCTTATCATTCACCAGTCACTTTCCATAGCTTGTCATTCACCTTACATCAACCTTTCTCCATAGCTTGTCATTCACCAGTCACTTTCCATAGATTGTCATTCACCTTACATCAACCTTTCTTAGTTGCTTGTAAAAGCTTCTTTACTTGTAATTTGGTTTTTGCTTTTCCACTTGTTAGGGCAGATTTTAGGGATTGTGTTTGTGTAGTTATCCTACAATCTATTGTAGCTTTCTTTTGGCTTTCTATAAGAGTTGCCTTCTTGTAATCTTCATAATGAAATATACAACAAATATTGAAACCAAAACTCAACATGTGCCTTAGTTAAGATTTCTATGAAGACACAGTGCAGTGAAGTAAAACAACTTCAAATTGAACTTTTGAGCATTTTGTCTAGACATCTCTGAGGTTCTCTGCTGGTTACTTTCAAAAGTTTTAACAGGAACAATATAATCTTCAGAATCTCCTTCGAGTGCTTTAGCAGAAGACAACAAACTTCATTTGCCATCATTCAATCGACTTGTGCATCAAATTAACAAGTTTCTGTGACTTGCATAATTCAAATCTTGTGGAAGCCCTTCTCCTTGAGGCTTTCAACAATGTCCTTGAGACCAGTGGAAGAAAAGTGATTCCCAAACCTTTTACTTTCTCCTTGGACACTTGATACTTTTCTGAAGGATTGCCAACCTCCGGAAGGATCAAATTCGGGTAAGCTCGCACAGAATCATGGGAGTATCCAGACCGTCAGCAACATGGCCAACTAAACAATACCTGCGACTAGCTGAAGGAACTTCAAATGGTTGAATACGAGCAGGGGCAACATCTCTAACGTCTACCAATGGGTAATTTAGAAAAGGTGTTTGGTTACCCAAGCAGTGCGTCACAAGTCACAAGTCAAGGACAATTGCCAAACTCAGGAAGGTACAAGGTGGGGTAAAATTGTGGTATAATCTTGAGAGTATCCGGACCGTCAGCAACATGACCAACTAAACAATATTTGCCACTAGCTGAAGGAACTTCAAATGCTTGAATATGAGCAGGGATAACATCTCTAAAAGAGAAACAAAATCCAATCAAATACTTGCACCGCAAGGAATAAGACTTGTTTCCACACAAAGGGAATGACTTGTACCAGTTATCAAATTGTGAAGCATCTCGATGGACAGATTAAGAGTTGACTGTAAGAGTGAACCAATCCCAATCCCGGGATGCATCGACACCACATCGATCCCATTTTCTTTAGCGATTTTCCACGCAGCCTAGTCCATGTTGATAAATAAAAGGCAAATTTTACCGGCATACGAGTTTTGATTTGTGGGTTGGGTTGTTTTAGTGAGTTTTGTTCCTTAGTTCTAAGGACAAGTTTGCTGCAAGTTTTTAGAGAAGTGAAAGTTTTGTCAGGCCATAAAATGGTTGTTCTCCCTAAGAGGCATTTTGAAATAAAATGGTGCAGATCCTTTATCTAGTATGGACCTAGATGGTGAAGTTGAGAAAAATATTGGTGTAACTCAGAAGAAGGTTAAGATGATGTGGGCCCTAACACACTAGGCTAATGAGGGCCAAACCAAAGAGCGAAAACTAAACAACCATAATTATGGGGATATATCCCTTCAAATATAACCCAAGGAGACATAACTTGATTTCGGAATGAGGTTTGACTGCCCAGATCAAGATTTCAGAATCTGAATTGGATTCCTATAAAAATTTCTAATTGAAACAAAAACAAAATAAAACCCTAATTTGAAAATGAAAGCATGTGGTTGGAAGTCATTGTTTATGTATTAAACATTGATTAAGAAAGCATCTGAATATTTCATCTGCTCAAGCAGACAAGCACTGCGAATCAACACGTCACGGTATAATTACAAAAAATAAAAATTGAGTTTCTTGCATGCATTCCTGCAATTTTATTGAGCCAACGATCTGAAAGCAAAGTCTGAGTGTTTGCATAGTCAATTACGTGGGTGTCTGCAGATTAACTTAAGAAAGTCTTAACAGGAACCATTATTTTTCAGCATTTAATTGCACTAAATGAACAAGTTTCAGTGCCAATTGCATATTTCAAATCTTGAGGAAGCACTTCTCCTTCAGGCTTTCAATTGTGTCCCTAAGACTTGCTTCCAAAGGAAGGAAATTAACTCCTAAACCTTTTGCTTTCTCTGTGGATACTTGATATATTGGGTTTGAAGTACTGTCAACCTCACATCTGCGAATAATGACAACAATAAACAAAACTTATAAATACCACTTTCAGTGACTCTCTGCGTAAAATTTGCTCTCTCTTTTCAAAAACGTATATTTCAAAATATAAAAGGAAAAATAAAAAAGAATGGTTTGTGTAGTGTCATTGTCAAAGCATATTGTTATGAAAGCTAATATTATTCCACTCCCATTTGGTTTTGGCTGCTTATAACTAATCCTAATTAATGGAAAAGGCATGAATTACTCGCGACAATTTTCCAATAACTTACTTTTCAGGAAGGTGCAAAGTGGGATAAAGTTCTTGTATAATCCTCAGAACCTCGGAAGCTAGTGTAACATTGGAAACTAAACAATATCTTCCACTGGCTGAAGGAACTTCAAATGCCAGAATATGAGCAGAGACAACATCCCTAACATCAACGAACCGGTAACTTGAAAGGGGTAGTGTTCCGGTACCTGCACAAGAGTGAGAGAAAAGCATATCGACTGCTTGACTCACTAGGGTCTTTTAAACAGAGAGGTTGAATATATTCTAATGGCTAGTAGAATTTAACAGCCCAGAAAATTACTGTTTACCAGATCAGTTGTATATATCTGATCATTTGCATATATTTTATTTGTTACTGGAGCCACAGGTTAGTAAGTTCAGATAAACATTCATGCTTTAAGCCTGCCACATCTAATACGGTAACTTTACTAGGAGAAGGCCTCCATCTGAACCTGCCATGATATCTACCTCAGACCAAATTAATTTTGACCTTCCATCATACATTCATACTGTGCTTTAATCATGCAAGATCAAAAGGATAGTTGCTGAAGTTTATCTGTACCGGTTATGAGAGTTTGAATTATCTCCATGGAGAGATTGAGAGTTGGCTGTAAGAGTGGACCTATCACAAACCCTGGATTCATTGTAACCAAGTCAATTCCATTTTCTTTAGCGTATTTCCAGGCAGCCTCCTCAGCTAAAGTTTTTGAGAGCATATACCATTGCTGAACAAATAAAATAGTTCGTACTGAGTTCACAGTTCATGCTAAAGGAAGATATTCAGCATTGTTTTATGTTAAGGTTACTTATATTCTAATATAATTCAAAGACTCGGATTAAGTATTTGGCAGACTTTGAGAATATACAGTTATACAGCCTACATATGCTGTGCTTTTCTATTTACTCGGAGCAATAAGAACAACACACAACAGTTAATTCAATGCTGATGATTGTGCTTGATTCTGTGCTCGATTTGGTCCAAAATGAGCTGCAAATATAGAAGGCAACCAGCGAGACATCTTGAACTCCGAAAATGAACAAACCAGTGAAGAACAGTGGAAAACAAAAGCGAAGAAGAAAAATTCCATCATTCAAATCTTCTATAATTGCATCTAGACAACTTATAAGGTCACAATTCACATAATCAGATTAAGTTTCTATTGAACATGGAAATAGAACAAATTAACAACAAATAAAATGTGAAACTTGGAGAAAGTATGTACTGGAAATTCCATTCGTACCTTGTTCTTCTCACAAACAAGTGGATCCGAATACCATGTTTCATCGAAAACCACATCATAGGTCAGAGGTTTTCCACTCATCATTACTGAAGCCATAGAAGATGTTAAAACCACTCTCTTGACAGTAGGAAATTTCCCGCATGATTTTAGAACATTAAGTGTTCCCTTCACTGCAGGCTCAACTAATTCTGCCTGAAATATGGAGAATAAGTAACATTAACATTTTTTACATAAAGATATTGAACATATATCGATTCTTCAAACACGTATATAAAAACACGTGCGCTCGTGGGCTCATGCTCTCAAGCTCCAGTAAAGAGGAAATGGATAGGCAAGGTCAGGATTTATATGATTTCATGCAACTGCCTTTGGCATTTCATTTTGTCTGGACTCTTGTTATAAGTTTGCTCTTGGACAGGATATTTCTCTGCAAATAACTGATGCGATAAAATTTTCCATTTTCTTATTGATGAAGACTTGACAAAGCTTATTTACAAACTTTTCAGCAATGTAGTCGATGTTGACTTAGCAAGTTATGCTTAAATTACTACGTTCGTTTGGTGAAAAAAGACCTGTAACCAACACACCATTACTCCAATAGTAGAACATTGGAACAATGAAGTGAAGTGACAGACCTGTGGGTCAGTGGCTGAAACTTGAACAGGAGATGCTGTATGAAAAACGCCTTGACATCCATCAACTACGGTGTCAAAAGCTCCTTCTTCTAATATATCTGCTTTGAACAAATGAAGCCTTTCTTTTGCTCCATCTAGTGACAGCAAGTGTTCTGTTTTCTTTGGATCACCTGCGGCATACACAAACAGAACTAATGAGTTGAAATTAAGAATACAACATGTGTGTTGGAACATACGTGTACAAGGCAAAGTGGCGAATGTTGACTACAGAAAGTGAGGCTCATATGGGAAATTGAGCTACCCAGAAGTAAAGTAATACATTCTTTTGGTAATGATAATACTACTAGATGCTCCACTTATGCACTCAAATTGTTTTTTTCTCCCAACAAACGGGGACTCATAATTTGAGTCCACAACTTTATAAACTGTTCAATTCGACTCCAAGAACCAGACTTAAACTCCAGAATCCAGACGAAGATATATCAGAATAGTATGACAACTAGATGCTCCACTTTTGTTTTTGAAAACAGAACAGTACACAAAGCCCAGAATTCGAAAACGAATATTACTGAAAGAATTGTTTGAAAAAAAAAATTGAAGATTCCATAAGAGCAAGTACAGAAATACTGACTTGGGTCACGAACAGTGGCCTTGACAGTATAACCCCTTCGCAATAAGAGCTTCACCAACCATGATGCTATGTAACCTGAGGCTCCTGTAACACACACCAACTTTGTTTCTCCACTCATCCTCTCCCTGCAGAATCGTAGACGACTATGTCTAACAATAAGCTTTGATTAAGGTGATTTTGGAGTGCCAAAACATGAACCTTTTTTTGGAACAAATGGTGTTTATTTTATAAAAAGTTCGGTGAAGATTACCGTCAGCTGAGGAAATCATTGTTATTATTATAAATATTGGGACCCAATAGTGACGAGATGTTCTAAATGTATTCACTTTCATGTCGTGTTTTACTAAGCCCTTGCCAAAGTCTGTCAACATATCTGTCAAAATTGTTTACATGTCACGAATGTAACCGATTGTTTGCTAACATGCACGTGCTACATATAGATCATATGGCCATAAAAGTAAAGAAAAATCATATTTATAAACTCAAAATTCTTTATTTGCAAGTGGTGGATTGCTTTAGTGGTTAGGGCATTATTCTTTAACTCATTGCGTTCCGGGTTCAAACCTTCAGCCTTCTCTTAATTCAAAAGCAGAAGTACTCAAAGAATTGTTTGAAAACATGAAGATTACATAAGTGCAAGTACATAAACAGACTTGGGTCGCGGACAGTGGCTTTGACAGTATAACCCCTTTGCAAATAAGAGCTTCACCAACGATGATGCTGTGTTACCTGAGGCTCTTGTTACACATACCACCTTTGTTTCTCCACTCACCCTCTCCATGTAGAGTCGTAGACGGCTATCTCAAAACCTCACAAGAAGATTTGACTAAGGTGATTTTGGAATATGCCAAAACATGACACTTTTTGGTATAATTGGTGTTTATTTTTATATAAAGTTTCGTGAAGATTACGGTCAACTGAGGAAATAACTGTTGTTATTACAAATATTGGGACACAATAGTGACAAGATATTATAAAAGGCACATATCCTATAAGGGAAGGATCATCATTTTTTCCCCACATTACATCAAACTTTAATGAACCGAATCATTTATTTTTTAAGTTGCATTTCATAGATTATCCTTAAAAAAGATCAGCCAAATCGAAAATGTTTGAGATATCTAATTGAGTTAAAACAAATTGATGAACACTATATTTTAAGAAACATTGAAATTCTCTAGTGACAATCAAAAGGGTAGACGATTTCAAATTGAATTGATTTTTTGCAAAGATAATATATGAATGAAGACTCAAATGAATAAAGATTTTCATATTGAATTGTTTTTTTTGTAAGAATAATCTATGAATCAAGACTCAAAAAATAGACGGCTCAGATTTGTGAACGCATGACGCAGTGAGTAAAAGAGAAAGGCTCTAAACATTAGAGCAATCCACTACTTGCAAATAAATAATTTTGAGTCAAAAATATTATTTTTCTTTACTTTTATGGCGAGATGACCCATATGTAGTAGCACTGTTGACCCTAAAAACTACCAAGCCTACGTGGCGCGCATGCCGAGTAATTAATAAGCTAACTACGTCATTCGGTTGTATGCGGGGCGTGCCAACTCGACGGCCGAGCTCGGCCGGTGAGTAAAATTTGTTGATGTCGCGTTGGGTGCGCTGCTGACTTCTGAATCTCGTGACTGCGGCCGAGGAAGGAACACGTCTCGGCCTTCGGTTCTAGAGTATGAAGACAAGGCTGCTAATTTTGCGAAGTTCAATATCAAATTTGGCTTTCAATGTGCCGAATGTAGTAACTTGTAACACCTCACTTCGCCGAGAAGGCTAATGAGATGACCTCTGCCAATAAGGATTTGAAAATCCTTCTGGACCGAGACTTGGATAGATAACCAGTCGGCCCTATTGCAGTGCTGTTTATCCAAATTGAAGGTGTTTCACGGTCGGCTGATTCTACGGCAACAGTGATGTTCATCCAAACTGAAGATGTTCACCGGTTGCCTTCACATTGTTGTTTATCCAAACTGAAGATGTGTTGGCGAAAAAGGAAAATAAAAATCTCAAGGTTGTTGAGAGGTTTCGCGTAGAGCGAGGGTTTGCGCAGGGCAGTTTGTGTGTTGAATTGGAGGTAGCTTGAATGATGCACTCCCTTCTCTATTTATAAGAGTGAATTCTCAGGCACGGAAACATTCCCCATCCTAATGCAACATCATAACTTATGTGAACCACTACGGAATGATTATCACACGCTTTCGTGATAAACATTCACCACCCTTAGCCAAGTAATTTTCCACGTGCTCTTCGTATAAGAAACTCAATTAGCATCAGTCTAAAATACTTGGCTAGAGATAAGCCAAGTGAAATTATTCCAACAGCCTATGCAACCACATTGAAGTCCACATGTGTGAAGCCCTACTGACGCATGGCAAATTGACTTCAAATAGAACTTTCCCACTAGTCACACGGAAAATAACTTTTAGTTCCCCCTTTGCTAATTACCAAGTGCATGCGTCATCTCTATTTGTCCAGATGCATTCATACATGCAACGCAAGTTGCAAAATAATTGCATCAATTCACATGCATTATCCCATATTTTCCTAACTAAATGCAAGCCATGCATTATGAAAAGGTTCAATTTGATCACATCTCCCACTTTTGCAGCTGTCTTATCCTTAAATCCTGATAAGTACTGATTTTCTGCATTGATCAAGCCACAAACAAACCAAGCTGCACAACACGTAACCACATAGAGTCCTTATTGCAATGTAACCTCCTTCATTTGTTTGACTCTCAAGATGTAATTGTAAGATAAATCACCATATTAAAATTACTAATAAAATAGTAACATCTAATATAGTTTCCTTCGTTTCCTTCATCCATCGGCTTTAAATATACGAGCTGAATGTGTGCAAAATCACGGCCTCTTAATGTTCGGAGTCATCCAACGGCCCATAATCTTGCTCATTCAACGGTCTTGATTGCCCAGGCCGATATTGTAAAATTAGGACCAAACAAGCACGTACATTTTAGCAACAATGAGTTCATTCCTACCACGTAAACAATTTTAATGGATATATTGACATATTTTAAAGATAGACTACGAAGTGAATAAGGAATTAAGTGACAACATTTGAGTTTTAAGAGCTTAGTGTGTGAAATCTCGTTCCTGGTTTTCACTATTGCAAACTACGTATGTGTATTAAAGAGTTATATTATTATTTTTGGAATTTATACTAATGGTTGAGTGTGGAGATTGTGTATTCAAAAGATATCAAGGTTAAAAAGCTACAATTAAAAAGTTGCCTTTAAATTAACTAAGGGGAAAAAAAAAGAAAGATTAAAGAAAAAGCCACGGGGAGTGGTTGAGAGGATGAGAAGGAAATCAGAAACTTGGGGGGGGGGGAAGGGTTGCCTAATCGGGGGAAGAAGGAGAGAGAGAGACCAATGAGATGAGGGAAAAAGGAGAGGAAATGAGGGAGGTGCAAAGCACCCAACCCGGGCCCCCGCAACCCACACCCAACCCGTGATCCAATTGGAAACCCGTTTCCCCGAGGTTTTTCCAACGCCGAATCAAGCGTTATTCCGGCGATTTGTGGCGAGGAACCACTTGGAAACAACTTGGCATCACTATCTCCTTCATATCCATCCAAGAATCGAAGACATTAGTCTCGATTTCGTGACAACCGCACCCGTGGGTGCGAGGGAACTTTGATGGAGAGCACCATTTCTGAAGTGTTTCTCTTCAATTGCTACCACCTTTGACATCCTCTTGAGGCCAGAAACAAACCCCAAACAAGTTTGGGAGCGGTGGAGCACCATAGAAGACGAATTGAAATGCTCATATTTCTAGGGTTCTTGCGGGTTTTAGTAGAATTGGAGCTTTTCCCGGCCAAATTGGACTTGACCACAGGTATAAAGTTTGTTCTACTCTTAGAGATCTTCATTTATGTCATTTTTGATAATTTTTAAAAATAGTTGAATTTTTCCGGCAAGTCGGGGCGGCCAACCGCCACCTGCGGCGGTGGGTGTGGCGGCGGCCTGGCCAGTGGGTCGAAGACATTCTTTTAAGTTCAAATAAATGCCTTGATTTCATAATTGGTATCCGTATGATGTAATTTGATTGTTTGGACTTAGTTTCATTACGATACCTTACTTGGTCAAAATATGAATCAACGATCCGACCGTTAGATCGTCACCAAACCTTAATGCATGATAGAACATAATATTTGTGGATCATAGAAACTTACGGATCGAGAATACGAAGTACGGATCTTCCCTAATTGGATTTCTAAGTTTCTAAAATTAAAAGTCGACCGCCACTTGAATTTTGAAATTGGCGGAGATCCGACCGTCGGGTTGTGTTGAGATTTTAGCATGTTGTTATTTGAGCATAATGTGGACTTTGGAAAGTTACGGATCCGAAATCCAATGTGTGGATCTTCCGGACTGAATTGTGTAGAATTGTGGACCCTACCTTTGACCGAAAGTTGACTTTTGATCAACATGTCTCGAAACGTCCTAATTACTAAAATTAGTACTATGGGGGACTAAGTGAAGTCTAGTGGGCTTACATTGGTTAGATAGCGACTTGAATATATGAACTATAATTATTATCTTAATTTCTTATATTAGTATCATTTGTGAATATGAATTGGTCTTATCATTATGACTCCATTGAAATGTGATTTTATATAGTTAACCATAGACCTATGCTTATTAAATAGGTTTTGGCTTGTGTACTGATGATGTTTGTGATATATATGTGTTCAATTATCTCTTTAATAATGTGATTGATAATTATGATGAATGTTATGACAATTATGGGATCTAAATATTGTTTAATAATTATTTGGATATGATTGACAATTGAATACTTATTTGAACTTGGCATTACTACCTAGCATGAGATGGAGATGAGTTAGGTACTTTATTAGATTTTTAGTAGAAATTGTAATTAATGGAATTCCTTGTGTTGTGCTCCATATGACTAGATGCTGGTTTATATGGGGAATCGATATCATGTATGCGTATAATTATGTATAATGTCTGATGATGAGATTGCACCATGTAGTAGTGGTTCATAGATGGTCCTGCTTGGTATATTCGCGATGGGGGACCATGCACATGCTAAGAGTGATCATGCTTGGTATATCCGTGATGGGTGATCACTACCTAGAGCTATATGATACAGTCCTGCTTGGTATATCCGAGATGAGGGACTGTTATGGGTGATCATGCTTGGTATATCCGCAATGGGTGATCACTGCCTGCACGATGAGATTATGCCTATGGTTCTACTTGGTATATCCGCGATGGGGGACCATACACATTCTAGAGGTGATGACGATTAGTTGTACTTGGTACATTTGATAGGCAATCATATTTAGTTGGTTCCGTTGAGTGGTCCGGAACCCGAGGTTGTTGAATTTCGTGGAGTAGTCTAAAAACCCATTATTTGAGGAAGTAGGTTTGGCCTAACTGTGTCACTCTAGCCTTAGTTTTATATATATTTGTGTCAATGATTTCGAGAATCTGGTGAATTGAGTTAGAAAGATGTTGGACGTCTGAGTGACTCTTTCGGGATTTTCTACAATTTGATTATGATTTCATAAGGCATGAATTTAGAAGATATGGGAATAATTGTTATTACTTGATCAAATTAATTGATTAATGCGGCTAGAGAATAATTTTGTGTTTCGTCGGTTCTTAAATATGATGTATGTGGTGAATTGCGATATCATGATGAGACATAATGATTTATATGTTGGATGCAGCCATAAAGTAAACGAAAAATTTCCTTGCAATTTGATTCATGAGTTGTGATTTGCCATATTCCGGAGATGGGGTATGTGAGATGTACGAGTATTTGGTGACGTCACGTGTCGATTCTGGACGTATGTCAGGATTGGGGCGTGACATAGTGAAACACGAGTTGTAAGTGAATACCTTTATCAGGCCATTTAAGGAAAAGAATCTCCATTTTTTTTTTAAAAAAAAAGAAGAATTAATTTACCTATTTCACACGGAACTTCAACTATCTGAATTGTCTATTTTGTAAGTCTCGATTCATAGATCATCCTTGTAAAATTTAATTCAATATGGAATCATTTGCTCTTTTTTTAATTGTCATAATGAAATTTCAATGTTTCTTAGAACATAGTGTTCAACAATTTTTTGAACTCTATTAGATGCCTCAAACATTTTCAATTTGGCTAAATAATTGGCAACGATGATCTATGAAGCGAAACTTGAAAAATAAATGGTTCGGTTCGTTAAAATTCGATGCGGAGGGGGCTCACGACATGTCCCCATTTCAAGAAAAAATGAGAATCCCTTGGATAAAAAATTCGTTATAAAGATAACACTTAATACCACAAAAATAATTGACACTTAATATTACAATCTAGTGTCTTAGGTTCGATTCTCGTTAAAGACGAATATGAACCACATTATTGCTAGCTCATTGTGAGGTTTAGCCCACTCACCCACCCTCTTAGTGTAGATAATATCATTTGTTCAAAAAAAAAAAAAAAAACTAACGAAAATGGCTTGAAAACTTTGAGTTTTAATCCAAAGGACAAAAATGTGTTGTAAGTGAATAGTACCATGAGTGACTTTTAAAATATGATTTTTCGTTAAAGTGAACAGTACTGAGAGTGTTTCATTAAAACTCCAAAACAAAAAAAACCATAAAATAATTATTAACAATGCTATTAAAACACAAATAATTGCTTAAAATAAATATTAACTCTAGAATATAATTGAAAAATGTATAGTTAAAAATATTTTTACAATCAAACCATTTACATTCTTTAACAAATTTATCACGAATAAAACTGAATATCGTACTGGCTATGTCTACTCTGTAACAAATGGTGCTATAAGCTACTACCGAATTCCGTTCCCGCCCGCGAACTTGAAGTGTACTATGTGGCAATCTGGTTGGGACATATATAAACAGTGACGGTGGCCGGGGCTTAAATGAAAATTAGGTTGCCTAAAAATAGATTAACATGTTCTTTTAGTACTGGTAGTACAATTTCAAGTTTGATAACCATTTTGTTTTCAGTTACCACTTCTTTTTTAAACTGTAAATTGAAATCTTATTTAGCAACTACTTTCATTAAAACAAAAACAAAAAAACTCAAAGCTCAAAACCAAAATTTGAAAATTCAAGAGAATAGTTTTCAACTTTCACTTTTTTAATTGAAAACTGAAAAGTAATGATAGAGAGACTAAATTGTGGACTGAATTTTGAAGACAAATTATCATGGAAGTTGATGACTAGATTATTAAGTGTTGATTAACGTGCTTATTTCTTATTGGTGTATCATTATTTAGTTTGCAAATTTTGTTTACATATCATTACTCTTACTTTACAAGTTTTCTTTTTGTCTATTCTGTATAATTACTTTTAAATTCTGTATTTTGGTGTATGTGTTAACCACTAGAACATTGTCTCTTCCTCGTCATCGTCTACATCAAGAGGAGGAACGGGAGCTAGTGGACTTGGAGGTCAAGCAGACTAGACACCCAATCTTTCTGGATTTAGTGGTTCATGTGCCAACGCCGGTGGAGATGTTCGGGCCAGGAATTTCCGTCGGGGAAGCTTCCTGGGCGACGAGCACACAGCTCCCCGGGAGAGTGTTTCGGCGTCGGTTGAGAGCTGCTGTCGGGCTTCTGCTTATACTGTTGGGCAGGGCTCGTCGGGCAAGTCTTGTCGGGCAAGGCTTGTCGGGCAAGGCTGAAAGAGAAGGACATCGTTAACTTTGAAAGGTGCCTTCATGGGGCCTTAGGTGTAGGCCTTAAGGCTCACAATCAAGGTTAACTTTTGGATGCTCAGGCGTGCCACTGCCATCTTTAGCATGGCAGATGTAGAATGGATGTTGAATCCAAATACGTATATCTACATATCTATATGCATCCGAGAGACCTTATTAATTATGACAGGTGCCTTTGTGGGGCCTTAGATATAGGCCTTGAGGCTTCCCATTCATAATCAATCCCTCTCTTGGATATATATATATATATATATATGTGCTGCTGGTTTCATTGTCGCGCGTAATATCACCACCGTTATACTTCTGACTAGCTAGCCCGCAAAGCTTAGAACGAATCCAAATAGGTGCCTTTGTGGGGCCTTAGATATAGGCCTTGAGGCTTCCTATCAGAACTTGTTCCATACTCAAACGTTCTAGCCCGCAGAGCTTAGAACGAATCCAAATAGGTGCCTTTGTGGGGCCTTAGATATAGGCCTTGAGGCTTCCTATCAGAACTTGTTCCATACTCAAACGTTATAGCCCGCAGAGCTTAGAACGAATCCAAATAGGTGCCTGTGGGGCCTTAGATATAGGCATTGAGGCTTCCTATCATAACTTGTTCCATACTCAAACGTTCTAGCATAATCATAATACAACAGTGGTAAAACTACTAGATCAGTCGATTACTTGCGCCCCAAGTAACTTCGGACTTCTTTGTTTATCAGAGATTGTCGTGGATGGGTTAAGTCCACATAAAGTTCTTTTTTATGCCTTGAGACCAAGGACTTTTACATGATCACTCTTATATGTCCAGGAAGTTAGAACTTAGATCTGATTTAAATAGTGAAGACATCTTTAAATCGGATTTAAGAACTGAAAGACTCTTTTAATCATCATGTTATTTGAAATAACTCGAACACAGCTAAAAGCATACAACATAATGCTAGTTTAATAACTGAAAAGACAAAACCAAGAAGGGACGGGCAAGGTTTTCACCTTGTCGGACAAAACTGGGCATCTTGCAACTTCTTGGGTTTTAAGGTTGGACAGGGGCTTGAGAGTTTAGAAGAAAAAGGTTTTTTGGGAAGGAAATCGATACTACGACAAGCGTTTGACAAGGTAGCAGAGCTGATAAAAAGGGTTGGAAGTGATCCCGAGAGGGATGAAGGCTTTTGGCTGACTACAGCTATCGTTTGAAGGCAAATCTGGTTTTGAGCAGAGTTTGTGCTTTTGTTTGTTTGTTTGAGTGTCCTCAATCCTGATTTCTCTTTCTTCTTTTATAGACAAACTAGCGTGCCTTCCTGTAGTAGCAAGCCTGCCCGAATGCAGTTTGAGGATGATGACTCATCGACTTTTTTACATAAAATGCCACCATAAAGTACTTTATGGGCTATGTAGCTGATCAGTCTATACCACTTGGTCCTTGGGTAGGTGGGCAAGTGGCCTTTGTGAGCTGTACCAAGGCAGAGGAGGCCCTTTCCTGCCTTCCTGGGCTTCAGCTGGGCTTTGGCTGAACCACTGGGCTTTGACCGACTCTTCCTTCAAGCTTCCTTTTGGGCCGGCCCCCTCCTGGAGCCCAAAGTTTAAGTTTTGGTCCAAACAGGAGAAGTGTGAAGAGAAAATGTAGCATTGGCACGGAATGTCAGCTGTTGGAATTTTGAAGACAACACCCCAAATGTGTATAATGTAACAATATTTATGAGCATAAAATGATCAGAGAGTGGCTGTAGTTTGTATTGCCAAATGTAAAGGAGGCTTTCGATTATTAATGTAGTCATATTTTGAGTCAATTAATTAGAGGACTCAGCTTGTGTGTCTAATGTAATTAACGTGATGTCATTTATCACAAAAGAAGTTTTGTATGAGAACAACTTTGTTGTTTTATTAATGTTTTTTGAAGTTCTTGAGGAGAGGGCCTCTCGAATCCCTCACCAGCGAGCATCTAGGGTCTCTCAATTCCCATTGTTTGAACTGCAGCCGGAACATGATGTGATCTGTGTACTAATCCCAGCAGACCGTATTCCAGTAGGCATGTGTTGCTTTCTATGTAACGGAATGTAATGGAATTTGGAGTTTGAGAATTTTGACTTAACGAGCATCCTCCTTTAAGGATGTAATTTTTCACAGCGGCTCTTTAAAACTTAAGCAATAGGTTTAAGGCTTAAAACTCAAATGTTTCCCTGTTATTTAGATGATTTTTTTTTGTCTTTGATTCTCTATTTATTTGTCTGCATTGGTTATTTATCAAATGGTTTGGTCTGTTCTCTTATGTAAAGTTGAGACGTTGATCTAATCTGACAAGATTGCCTTAGCCAGTGTAACCCTCCTGTATGTTGCTGGACTTTACTATTCTGGACACTCTACATGAATTGTTTTCATATATTCAAGGTCTGATTGGTTTTGAGGGCCGTAAAGTCTCAGCACTGGAATTAATAATGTGTTCACAACCTTATATTATTCATAACCTGAAATGTATAAAGATCTGTAACTTGCCAAAATTACACATGATTAACATGCGGGAAAAACCAGCCATATATAGAGACTAATTTGAAGGCAACTTCTAACTTTTGCAGATTACTTTAAATAGTCTTAGTAGGAACAATATAATCTTCAGCATCTCTTTGGAGTACTTTAGTAGAAGACAAACTTTATTTGCCAAAATTAAACCGACTCGTCAATCAAATTAACAAGGGCATGTCTATAAATTGCACAATTCAAATCTTGAGAATACCCTTCTCCTTGAGGCTTTCAACCGTGTCTCTTAGACTTGTTTCCAGAGGAAGGAAAGTGATCCCCAAACCTTTTACTTTCTCCTTGGACACTTGATACTTTGAGTCTGAAGGATTGCCAAACTCAGGAAGGCACAAAGTGGGGTAAAGTTGTCGTAAAATCTGTAGAGTATCGAGGCCGTCAGCTACTTGGCCAACTAAACAATATCTGCCACTAGCAGAAGGAACTTCAAATGCCTTAATATGAGCAGAGGCAACATCTCTAACGTCCACGAATGCGTAGTTTACAACCGGAGTTTGGACACCTGAGCACAAAATAGAAACAAATTAAGCACAATCAAATTGCATCACAAGGAATAGTGTTTAAACATAAAGGGGGTTGTACCACTCAAGAAATTCAGAAGAAACTTGACGGAGAGATTAAGAGTTGGCTGGAAGAGTGGACCAATCACCATCCCTGGATTCATCGACACCAAATCAATCCCATTTCCTTCAGCAAATTTCCAGGCAGCCTCCTCAGCTAAAGTTTTTGAGAGTGGATACCATTGCTGAACAAATGAAGAAGGAAGTTCATATAAGTTTGTAGTTCATCATCATGTACTGTTTTTTCTTGTGTTAAGCTTACCGCTATGTCCAATATTTTTCAGTAGTATGGGAACATTCATACCTTGTGCTTCTCGAAAAAGAGTTGATCCGAGTACCATGTTTCATCCAAAACCACATCAGATGTCAGAGGAGTTCCTGTCCCCATTACTGAAGCAATAGATGATGTTAATACCACTCTCTTGACAGTGGGGAATTTCGCGCACGATTTAAGAACATTGAGTGTCCCTTTCACTGCAGGCCCAACTATTTCCGCCTGAAATATGGCGAGAAATATCATTTCGGTTTCTACGTCATTTGTCTTGAAACTATGTTGGTTTTCTTTGTTTGCACATGGGACATGATAGAATATTTGAACCGTGAAGTGAAAGATACAAACCTGTGGGTCAATGGCTGAAATTTGTGCAGGCGATGCTGTATGAAAAACACCTACACATCCATCAACTACAGCGTCGAAAGATCCTTCTTCTAGTAAATCTGCTTTGAACAAATGGAGCCGTTCTTTTGCTCCATCTAGTGAGAGTAAGTGTTCTGTTTTATTTGGATCATCTGTGGCATTAGACAAACAGAACTAGTGAGTTGAACTTGGATTACAACAACCGCACGAGATGGGACATACATTGACTACTCTAGCTGAGGGTTAAATTGAATTTTAAAGTCCAAAATATTAGCTATTGTGTATCAAATACAATTGTCGCACGAAGATTTTGTTTTCATTCATTCTTCTTTATATCTTTTCCTCCATCTCAATACTTTATTTTTCCCTCATTTGTGCTTTATACTTTTCTCATGTCTCACACACGCAAAATTTAAAAACTAAAAACAAAACTGTTATAAAACTGGTCATAAGTGGTAGTTCTCCCTAAATTGCAGTGAGATGTTTTGAAATAAAATGGGGGCAGATCCCACCTAGTATGAAAAGAACTAGTAGTAATACTTACTTGGGTCACGAACGGTAGCTCTGACAGTATAACCTCTTTGTAGTAAGAGCTTCACGAGCCACGACGCTATGAAGCCGGAGGCTCCTGTTACACACACAACCTTCGTTCCTCCATCCATTTTCTCTCTGTGTCTCTCTCTTACAACTTGAGTTATCAGTTATGCAATGGTAGGGTTGGTGGTTTCTTAAGGTGGAAAGTTTGGCTGAGAAACTTCAGTGTAATGGGCAGCCATTGTTTATTATGATCATTGACCAAATAAAAAAACATTATGCAAGGAAAACACTAATTATTATTTAATCTGGTTGGAACGTTGTTTATGTATTAAACTTTGGATTTGGATCCCATCCGGAATTTGTGGCGATCCTAGGGATTTTCACATCTTAGTTATTCATTGTACATCGTGTTATCAGAAATCATTTGATTTTTTTTATTTAAAAATAAACACAAATAATACATAACGAAAACTATCCTATGATATACGATAAATGACTAGAATATGAAGATCCATAGATTCTCGATCCGAAGAAAATCCTTTATCATAAACTTTGATTAAGAAAGCATCTGCTATGAATAGACACGTCATTGCTATTATTTTGATGGATTAAAAACCGAGTTTTTTTTTCCCTTGCACTCCTATAATTTTTTTGAGTTAGGTGAAGATTTATATAAATAAATCTTAATGACACCTAATGTGAGAATAAGTGATAATATTTAAATACAAAAGTTAGTGCAAAGGTGAGAGGTGACAACCACTTCCCCATCGAAAAAATACAGAACGCAACTTATTAAAGCTCATATTCTCTGTCACTCTGATATTCACATGGTGTGTGATTTAATGGTATGCATTTGCGATATATATATGGAGCGGCGTGGAACACGCAAATTTGTTAAACTTTTTTATTTTGTTTTGGCTTTATTATTTGAGTGATGTTAAGGAGATTATATATTTATATTATATTAGTGTATTATTTTATGTAGTAAGTGATGTAAATAATTAACATTTAATAAAATAAGTTCATTAATTGATATGGTATATACACGTCATTTATCACATCAAATAATACACTTATAATACAAAAATATAATATCTCTTGTTGTAAATAGTGGGTATATATGTCCACATGCACATAGTAAACCCACATGCACATAGTAAATATTTCACAAGTTTAATAGTGTTTTGTTTGCTCTATAAATAGAGCATTACAAGTGTTCAAAAGGGGTGATAAAAAAGGAAGAAGGATAAGATGAAATTGAGAGGTTCATGGGAGAGATAGGAAGGAAGAAAGGAAGAGAGAAAAGAGAGGAAGAGGAAAGGAGATAATAGAAAGAGTTATCTTTGTACTCTTATTATTTCAGATTATAATGAAAGCATCATTGCTGCCCCGATGACGTACTCCAGTCACACTGACTGTAGAGGAACCTTGTAAATTTTGTGTCTTGTTTATTTATTCCACTGCACACGTCGTCGATTTTACAACACGTTATCAACACGAGAAACTCTTGTATCAGTGGAAAGCACAACGTCACAAATCATGTTCACTTCCTTCAGCTGGAATCTCACAGATAAGAAAATCTTTTCATTTCATCTTCAAATCTCAGTACAATTGATTTTCTTGAAGCAACTATATTTATTGTTATATGACTGTATATCATCATTTGCAGAAGCAAAAGAGTACAGACTCAAAATTCGTAGAGAATTTGACAGCTATGTAAACAGCCTCGGAATTCCAACTTGCGGACCTCGGATTGAAATACTTTCTCTTAAAAGTTGTTCGTCCGCTCAATATCTACAACATATCAAAATTTCAGAAAACTTTAACGGTGTGATTGTCGCAGATGTCTGAAATACCAAACTAGTTTCCAATTTCCGCAGAAAACTGGACAACCACCACCTTATGAGTACCAAAACTCCATTTCGGTAGCTCAAATCTAAATTGTTTCTTCATGAAAGTTGTTTGGTATCCTCTTATCCATATCATACTAAAATTTGAACTAAATCTAACGGTTTGATCTTCTCATAAGTTGCAGACACTCTTGACTCCAAAACTTATGGGAACCGTTTTGACTTTTTCGAAACTCACCGGAGGAGGAACACCAATTGGAACCTATTGTTACTATTATTTACTGAGTAACCAAAATGACTTCAGAACTGTGAAATAAAAATAAAAATAAAAATAAAAGGAATCAAACAAAAGAAGTGGCAGACCAAGAAAAAGAAAAAGCAAAAGATGAGGACTTAATCATTGCATTTTCTGTTTTGGCATATTTATGTGCATGATGTTGATTTAAAGCTCATGGCACAAGTTCTATTTATTTAAAGCAATTTATTTACATTGGGTATAATTATTACCCTTTGCTTTAAAGCTTTGATATTTATGTGCATGGTGTTGGTTTAAATCACATGTCACAAGTTCTATTTATTTAAAGCAATTTATTTACAGTGGGTATAATTATTACCCTTTGCTTTAAAGCTTTGATATTTATGTGCATGGTGTTGGTTTAAAGCCCATGTCATAAGTTTTATTTACTTTAAAGCAATTTATTTATCATGGACAGTTTTACCGCCTGCAGCTTTAAGTTTTGATAGTGCTGAATTAAAGCCCTTGTCACAAGCTTTATTTACTTAAATGCAATTTATTTACTATGGCTGGAATTACCGCCTATTGTTTTAATTTATTTATTGTACTTACCTTTTGTTACGATAAGTATATATAGGGCCTAAAGTTCCTTGATCAGATCAGAACTTGAAGTTTCTTGATCCTCATCACATAAAATAATTGGACCCGAAGTTACATCATGCAAAAAGATTAGGCATGAAGTCCCTAGATCCTCAAGATCGGACATGAAGTTTCTTGATGAGTACCTTAAGTTTGAAGTGCCACAATGCCTCAACTTAATTGTAATAAAGGTCATAAAAGTCTCAGTCCACAGACTATTTAATAAGGACCAGAAGTTCCTTATGTCCATACTCAAAATGGTTTAGCAGAAGCATTTATTAAGCAGATGAAATTGATTACCCGTGCTCTGCTCATGAAAATGAAATTGCAAGTTTTCTACATGTGGACATGCCATTTTACATAATTCACTATTAAGTTTGGTTGAGACCAGTTACCAACCATCGATAGTTATCAGTACAACTCGTGTTTGGGAACTAGCAAAACATTATACATCTACGAGTTTTTGGTTGTGTTATCTATGTGCATATTGCACTGCCACAACGTACTGAAATGAGACATCATCGCTGATTGGGCATTGATGTTGAACACTATCTATCATTCAATATTTGGAACCCTTGACTGGGGATATGTTTACCGTGTGGTTTGGGGACTATCATTTTGATAAGACAATTTTCTCGCCGTCAGGGGGAGAAAAATATCGTTCCAAAAGAACAATGATAAAATATCATTCCAGAAAAATGATGAGAAAAAACCGTTCCAGAAGAACAAAGAGAATTTGTCTTATGATTTACGAAGCAATCAATGGGAAAATGAAGTAAGAATAATTGAATGATGCAACGAAAGTGACGAAATCATATACACTTGCTGCAAATGTGCCTACAAGAATTGATGTCCTTGTTGGACAAAATTATGATGCAGTAAATGATTTATCTGTTGCACGCCTAAAGCGTGGCAGACCCTTAGACTCAAAAGGTTCATTCATTCGAAAGAAGAAGAATATGACACTACTAAACTATTGCATTCCCGAAGCATAACTGTTGCATGTCAGAAGCATGACAGTCGCCGCATGGATATACGTCCCAGAAAGGACAATCCGCAGACATGGGAATGTTGATGTCTCGCATGATAGACACATAGGTTCCAATGACTCAACTCCCGAAAGTGGAGATTAAAATCCAAGCTCTATAACGCTCTAGAAGAGGTTATGATCCGCATTCTCTAAATTACGACTATCTTGGAAGAGATAGTGTAATGCCCTTGAAGAGGCAATGGATATCCAAAAAATAAAAAGCTTTTATGCATGCGCATGCACATGAGAATATGGGATCACGGATTGATGATAACCAATGATAATTTTGGTTGTTACAAGTAGCTACTAAATTCATCAATGAGCTGTGTTGATATTGAGTCCCGTTCTTTTTCGTCAACAAAATTTATTGACCAAAAATGGAGAAAGGAAATTCCATTACAATTTTGTAAGAACGTGGAAAAATGGACCTATATATTTGAATACAATAAAAATAGCCAAAAGATGTTGAACCAAGGAGGTTACATATGGGCACTTGTAATACAGCGTAATACACTCACATGATATGACACAAGGTTACTAATTGAAACCTGAAATTATACTCTTGTAAACGAGTTCATATAAATGAAGAATTATATACAAAGGGTTGTGAGTCGTCCACATCATATCTCCATAAGTAAATCCCTCAAGTATACATGGGAGCAAATTGCTCTGTATAAATTCCAAAGGAAAATGTGTCATGAAGTATAGAAAATCCCTGAAGAATTCAAATTGCTTGAAGTATGCCCACGAAAGGTAATGCATGAAATATGTACTTAATACCAATGAATGGTATAAATTGCCTTAGTGAGTACTATCATTATGATATTGTTGCAACATACTAAAATCTCTTGCAAGAGTCAATGACATTAAATTAGAACTCCTAAAGAGTTGATGATATTAAATTGGGACTCCTGAAGAGTCAAGAAAGATTATAAAGTGTTGAGAGAAATATTGTCTCGAGCTGCAGATCAAACAATCTACCAACACGAATCTTATCCATAATGTCTATGATATTAAAGAATCATATGGATTGAAGATTATGAGTTAAATACTCAAATGATGTAGACACTAACAAAGATCATTTATCTTCGTGAGGGTAAAGATAAATTAATATTTGGTCTAGAAGTACCACATCTTAGTGAAGTATATGCTTTATTGTATTTGGCACAATACATTGAATATAATAAAGCTTATCTATTAATATCTCCGAGAAATTACAGATATGTACATACATATGAGTTAAAACAAACAAACAGGATGGAGCCTTCACAAAGGTTGCTCATGTGAAGCCTCAGTACTCGGAAGTATCCTAGAAGGGGGAGGCACTGGAGATTGATCATGTGGCACCCCAGTACTTGGCAAAACACCAGAAGGGGAAGGCATCAGTTGCTTTCGAAATCTAGCAAGGAACCTCTGGTGATCACTTTGAATCCGACTTTCGGATTCTTGCAGCTGGTCGAGCTTTCTTTTCATGCTCGTAGAGTAATTATTTGCAAACACGTGTAACACTCTATTCTCGTGCTTGAGCCCTCTGATCTCTTGTTTAAGACTTGCCACCTCAGCCATCAATGATTCAACTTGGCGAGTTTGAGCAAGTAGGCATTGACCCATATTGGAAACAGAGCCAGCACACTGAACACTGAGAGTCAAAGAGTCTTGAACGGCCGACTCATCGGACCGTTTTGAAAGGATTCTGTTATCCTTTGGAGTGAGAAGATTCCTAGCTACCACAGTAGCGGTTATGTTATTCTTCATCACAGAGTCCCCAACCGTAAGAGGACCATTAGAAGATAAGAATGACGGGCGTTATATGTTATCCTGACGCTGCTCATTTGTATCACTCCTAAGACTCAAATCTAAGTAAATGTTAGATGGGCAAGTCATTTTCAAAAATGATGAAGGAAAAATAAGGTCAAATAAAATTTCAGAAGTGCAAGAAGGGGGAAATTTCTCAGGCATCAACTTTCTGAGCATACTCTTGAACACAATTGATGTCTCTATAAAAGAAGAGGCAATAAAGCCACTTGTTCAAAGATCAAAGCGGCACGGCTCTCAGAATTTCAAAAGCCAGATTTTCCTAAATAAAGTTTGTTGGCATTTTTCAGACGCAATCTCAGCTTTTTTGGATATTGCGTGCAACTTTGTCAAAGATCTCTGACAAAGTTGAAAACACGTAAATCTTACTGTTCTAATTACACCACAGTTACTTACAAGAGTAAAGGTACATCACCACCACTTGTTATTGGGAAATCTCTATATATGTCGACCTCTGTTCTCCATAACAAGGCAGACTTGCAACTCTGCAAGAATACCTAACCTTTCCTCATCTCCGAGAATGCATCTTCAACACATCTCAAAATACTCAGTTTTCTTCCTCTCCGAGAATTCCTCTTCAAACAAGTCACACCAGAGCAAGATTATCTCATATCTTCAAGGACAAGAGCAAGAGTATCTCATATCATGCAATCTCCATGTCCTTTCCTTTGTCATTGTTCTTACCTGCAAAAACAAGGATAAAGAAAGCAATATGTTGGAACCTCCACTCAAACTCCCAGTAAGGAACCGACTGCCTGGAATCTTTCCTGATTGCTTACCTAGCTCTCGAGTAGTCATCTTCAACTGTTGTTGGAGCTGGGTCTCCAGTCACCAAGAAGTGATGAATCATCCAAATGCAAGGGTTGCATTCCACTCCTATGTCAGAAGGCAAATACTGCAGGATAAGATGCCACACATGCATGGGGGAAAAACAGGGAAAATACTACTTAAGCAAGGGGAGCAAGTAAGGCAAGTGAAAATGATACATTGAAGCATGTGGAGACAAATGCAACAAACACGTGCTGATTCATCCCCGACAAAGCCGAAGATCACTTGCCACGCGAAGCTCTTCACGATACAACTTCATTCAAGATCAAGCCTTGAAGGTCCTTGAAGAAATCACAAGTCCGATTCAAGATCAAGTGTTCATCACCCTTGAATCAAATTCCGCTCCAGATAAAATGAGTAAATTCAGACTTTTGAAGCAAGTCTAGCAAAAGGCCCTCCAGCCCAGTTCAAGAACAAGCCTGTGGAAAGTTAACAACATGTAAAGCACCTCGTTCGACAACTCTTCTTACTAAGAGACTGAAGCAGAATGATCAACGATCAACCTAAATGATTTGAAATCAGGGGGAGATACTTATCATGAGGAGCATCCAAAACAGATCAAGATCTTAACGAGTCAATTGGGCATCCAAGGGGGAGTGTTGTAAATAGTGGGTATGTATGCCCACATGCACATATTAAACATTTCACAAGTTTAATAGTGTTTTGTTTGCTCTATAAATAGAGCATTACAAGTGTTCAAAAGGGGTGATAAAAATGAAGAAGGAGAAGATGAAATTGAGAGGTTCATGGGAGAGATAGGAAGGAAGAAAGAAAGAGAGAAAAGAGAGGAAGAGGAAATGAGATAATAGAGAGAGTTATCTTTGTACTCTTATTATTTCAGATTATAATGAAAGCACCACTGCTGCCCCGAGGATATACTCCAGTCACACTGATTGTAGAGAAACCTCGTAAATTTTGTGTCTTATTTATTTATTCCACTGCACATGTCGTCGATTTTACAACATCTCTAATATTTTTCTAATAATTTATGTTATGCGCTATCATTGACTCTCACTTTGTGTATAATTGGTGTTTTGTTTATATAAAAAATTTGGTGATGATTACGGTCAACTGAGGACTATTTTTTGTTATTATAAATATCGGGACCCAATAGTGACAAGATATTTTGAAAGGTCCAGACCTACAAGGGAAGGATTTTGATTTTTTGGGATCAATTTTAGGAGTGGGCATAAAAATCGAGAAACTGTAAAACCAAATCGAATCGGATGAAGAAAAAATCAGGTTGGATAAAATTGTTCAAACTTGGACTAAAACCGAACTGAACTAGTTTAAAATGGTTCCGATTCCGATTCTGATTTCTAATTTTCAAAAACCAAAAAAACCACACCAAACTGTCTCTATTAATTTTAAATCTAATACTTTAGCCCTTGATTTATATAAATACTGAGCCCAGACTAAGAAAATCCTATCCAAAAAAAAGCCCAAACTAAAAATCTGTATAAAAAAAATTCAAGCCCAAAAGCCAAACTTTTGCAGATTACTTTCAACATTGTTAACAGGAACAATATAATCTTCAGCATCTCTTGGAGTACTTCAGCAGAAGACAAACTTTATTTGCCAAAATTAAACCGACTCGTGCATCAAATTCACAGGTGTTTATAAGTTGCACAATTCAAATCTTGAGGAAACCCTTCTCCTTGAGGCTTTCAACCGAGTCCCTAAGACTTGTTTCCAGAGGAAGGAAAGTGATTCCCAAACCTTTTGCTTTCTCCATGGACACTTGATACTTCGAGTTTGAAGGATTGCCAAACTCAGGAAGGCACAAAGTGGGGTAAAATTGTTGTAAAATCTTGAGTGTGTCCGGACTGTCAGCAACATGGCCAACTAAACAATATCTGCCACTAGCTGAAGGAACTTCAAATGCTTGAATATGAGCAGAGGCAACGTCTCTAACATCAACGAATCTGTAATTTTTATTTGATGTTTGGATCCCTGACCACGAAACAGAAACAAAATCAACTGCTTGCATCCCAAGAAATAGTATTTAAACACAAGGGGTGAAACGTACCACTTATGAGATTACGAAATATCTCGACAGAAAGATTAAGAGTTGGCTGTAAGAGTGGACCAATCGCAATCCCTGGATTCATCGACACCAAGTCAATCCCATTTTCTTTAGCAAATTTCCAGGCAGCCTCCTCAGCTAAAGTTTTAGAGAGAGGATACCATTCCTGAACAAATGAAGAATGTTCATATGAGTTTGTAGTTCATCATCATGTACTACTTTTACCTTGTGTTACTCTTAAGCTTACCTCTTATATCCAATATTTTGCAGTAGTATGGGAACATACATACCTTGTTCTTCTCACAAAGAAGTGGATCTGAGTACCATGTTTCATCCAAAACCACATCAGATGTCAGAGGGGTTCCAGTCCCCGTTACCGAAGCCATAGATGATGTTAAAACCACTCTCTTGACAGCGGGGAATTTCGCGCACGATTTAAGAACATTGAGTGTTCCTTTCACTGCAGGCTCAACTATTTCTGCCTAAAATACAGAGAGAAATATCATTTCGGTTTCTACATCATTTGTCTTGAAACTGTTGGTTTTCTACGCGTGCACGTGACATGATAGAATATTTGAAGTATGAAGGGATAAACCTGTGGATCAGTGGCTGAGAATTGTGCAGGTGATGCTGTATGAAAAACACCTACACATCCATCGACTACATCATCGAAAGCCCCTTCTTCTAACAAATCCGCTGTCAACAAATGAAGCCTTTCTTTTGCTCCAGCTAGCGAGAGTAAGTGTTCTGTTTTCTTTGGATCATCTTTGTTTTGCAAAAATAGAATTATTGAGGAGGTTCAAATTGGTAATTTGGCTAGGCCAAGCATAGCACCCCAAAAAAGATGGATACCGGAGCTGTTATTTGCACTCCAAATAGTCGCCCTGCACTTCCCCTAATGCTTAGAATAAGAGCAAGGTGTGCATGATGACTATTTTCGAGTGCTAATGTAGATAGGATAGCAGTTTTATATTATATGACATGAGCAAAGTTTGGAAATACTAACTTGGGTCACGAACAGTGCCTTTAACAGTATAACCCTTCTGTAGTAAGAGCTTCACGAGCCATGATGCTATGTAACCAGATGCTCCTGTCACACACACAGTCTTTGTTTCGCCAGTACTCATCTCTCTCTCTCTCTCTCTCTCTCTCTCTCTCTCAAAATAGAGTTAATAAGCTTTGGTTTGGTTCAGTTTTTGTTTTTTGTGGTGAAAAGTCATCTGGACATTAAGGTCAAATAAGGCAACTTCAGTCTTCTTGAGCTCTGAATAATTACTTTATGGCAATTCATTGTGTGCTATGAATGTTTGACTAAATTTGATGTCTTTCTTTATATATTGAAAACAAGTCCATGTAAATTTGAAAGGGAGAAAAAAGAAGAAAATTTTGAATCGGTCTTTCATCTAACACTTAAGGTGCAGTCCAAAGAACAAGAGGGAGAAATTTCTACAAATATTACGTTGGCGATGTTCACCAAATAGTTTCAGGCAAATGAGGTTTGAGTTTTTGTCAAAGTGCCTTTGTTATAAGCAAAAAAGATTAAACACGAGCAAAATATTTGGAGACCTATTAACAAAAAGAAAAGCGACATTTGGAGTGGAAGAGTCAGAGTTGAGACATTTCTTCAAGACACCAATTCATTGGGTTAACATACTATTCATAATGAAATTATTGAGTTTAAAGCGCTGCCAAGACCAAAGATTACATTACATTTTATTGTTCATACTTGAAAGCATCACTAGAGGTTGCCTATGTGTTCAATCCTTCTATAAAGATTGAACTTTTTATTTAGTGTGATTTTTACACATGATTAACATGCGGCAGGAAGACTGAGGCGTTTAAATCTTGAGGAAGCCCTTCTCCTTGAGGCTTTCAATAGTGTCCCTCAGATTTGTTTCCAGAGGAAGGAAAGTGATTCCCAAACTTTTGCTTTCTCCTTGGACACTTGATACTTCGAGTCGGAGGGATTGACAACTTCATTAAGGGTAAACGTTGGGTAAAGTAGCCGTAAAATCTTTAGAGTATCAAGATAGCCAGCAACTTGGCCAACTAAATAATATCTCCCACTAGCTGAAGCAATTTCAAAAGCTTGAATATGAGCAAAGGCAACATCTCTAACGTCAACGAATGGGTGACTTATAGGTGTTTGGGTACTTGAGAAGGAGAAACAAAACACATTCAATTGCTTGCATCACAAGTCTGGAACATCTCAAAAGAGTTAGCTCGTCTTAAGAAATATCCCGGTTAGATCAATGACTCGAAGATAGCACGATTAGGCAAATAATGGATTGATCAAGAGAATCATGGTGTGGAAGCTAGAAGTTCTTCAGTTTAGCATGAAAGAGAGAGAGCTTGGGTGATTGTATGGTGTTTTCTGTTGGATAATCTGGATTTCCTAGGGTGGTAACAAGGCTTCTGATGGCTAGGATGCTCAGAAGAAGGTTATGGAAAATAATAAGGTTACAGAGTGATGCCTCTTGAGTTTCTTTGGCTGATCTGTGTTATGTTGGGGGATTGGATCCCCTACCTACAGTTCTTGACCTATATTCCTAGTTGAATGATTCCTTCACAAGGAATCTCTAGTTATGGCTTGTTTCTTTCTCCCATTTCTCCCTAGTCTTTCTGCTACCCTTTATTTCGGCAAGATAGCTAGGTGCTGCCAACCTATGAAAACCTATATCATGCCTCATTCCCAAGGCGCTTCTTTCTCGGGTCAGCTTTCCACATGCGCTACTTTTGGTAGCTCGCCTCATGGCTTTCACACATTGAACTTTTGTGTGTGCTGGGAAGGGAAAGTCAGCCTCTCTCTTCATTTGCCTACTTTGCTTGGGGTTTCAAGTGAGCTTAGAGTTAAGACTTGGTTTCTTTCTAATTGGATTGGTTAGCTTGCTAGGGAAAGGGGTAACTAAGTATGTTCTCTCTCAATGCTTGCCTCTGTGGGCTACAAGTGTTATGGGCTTGGATCTTCGGCCCCCAAGTAGCCCAAAGTCCTTCATAATCTTAACTCCACTTAGGCCCAATAAACTTTAGTAATCATCCACACCAAAATTCACTTGATAAATCCCAAGCATGTGACATAGGCTTATTTTAGCGTGACAAATAGGCATGAGCCTGACATGATTTATATAATATTTGGCTTAACTACCGTAGCGTGACGTGGTTGTGAACATATTCTTTCTTTAATCCCGCACCTTTGCATGTATTTGTACTTGACTTGGGGCTCTCGTGACAATTGGGCTTCGAGACTTGTTTGGGCTTGCTCATGACATTTTTGGGCCTCAACACGCAACCCTTCAATTCAGCTATTTAAAGGTTATTTCAGTATTTTAATTTCGTAATTTAGATTTATTTTTTGCTTTGCACTTTAATGTTCTATTTAGATTATTTTAGTTTATATTTGAGTTTCTTATCAAATCAATCCCCAAGACCAGATCGTTAGAATTGATGCGATTCATCATACACACTCACATCATGTATCACACCACTGATAACCAAATCCATTACACATTCATCATAACCATCACATGCGAGTATCTCGACCCTACCAATTTCTCGCCCATCACAAGAACATTCAAATTCACCCATCATGTCACAAGGCCCGGAGAACTTACGACCGAGACACGTTCGTTCCTCGGTCATAATCGTTTTTTTACAGAAGTCAAACAGAGCCCAAACCACGAAAACGAAGAACTGGTTGCTGCCGTACAGTATTTGCCGTTCACTCGTCTAAAGCAATCAGCTTCATCTAACGCGAACAATTTTTGGAAGAAATCCTTAATTCTAGAACACACTAAAGAACGAGATTACTAAAGAGATTGCCCAAGAAACCCTTAAGAAACCATTGAATAGGTGGTCTAGTAGCTGATTGAAAACAAAATAAAAGGAAAGGACGAGAAGGATGAGAAAACCTTGAGTGAGGTAGAAAGAAGAGAAAAGATCAGGAAGTAGTTAAAAGCAGAAAGATCCCGAACTGCTCGATCTGATGCTCAGCTCAGGGACTAGATTAATAAGCAGTTACATAAAAATATTCAAACAATAAATAAACCCAAATACTAATATTTTTCAACATTTATTTAGTGTGATTTTGAAACCTTACAGATTACACCAGATTAACATGCAGCGGGCAGATTGAGGCATTCAAATCTTGAGGAAGCCCTTCTCCTTGAGGCTTTCAATAGTGTCCCCAAGACTTGTTTCCAGAGGAAGGAAAGTGATTCCCAAACCTTTTGCTTTCTCCTTGGACACTTGATACTTTGAGTCGGAAGGATTGACAACTTCAGCAAGGGTCAAAGTCGGGTAAAGTTGCCGTAGAATCTTTAGAGTATCGAGGTCGTCAGCAACTTGGCCAACTAAACAATATCTCCCACTAGCTGAAGGAATTTCGAAAGCTTGAATATGAGCAGAGGCAACATCTCTAACATCAACGAATGAATTAACAACTACGAATGGATTAATTGTAGGTGTTTGAGTACCTGAGCAAGAAGGAGAAATAAAACACAATCAATTGCTTGCATCACAAGTCAAGGACAGCTGTTTAAACATGAAGGGACCGATCGATGATGTTCTGCTTGCTATTAACCCAAGAAGTAATTGAGTTACTGAAATATACCACTCATTATGTTCTGAAGCAGCTCGATGGAGAAATTAAGTGTTGGTTGTAAGAGTGGACCAATCGTATGCCCTGGATTCAACGACACCAAGTCGATCCCATTTCCTTTAGCAAATTTCCAGGCAGTCTCCTCGGCTAAAGTTTTTGAGAGAAAATACCATTGCTGAACAAAGGAACAAGGAAGTTCATATGAGCTTGCAGTTCATGCTAACCTAACAAGATTAGATTATTTTCCCTACTGACATTGAAATATCACAAGTTAACAACGAATGAAATGCAAAACTTAAAGAAATATAATACGGGAACATTTGTACATGCCTTGTGCTTCTCACAAAAAAGTGGATCCGAATACCATGTTTCATCCAAAACTACATCAGAGGTCAGAGGGACTCCAGTCATCATTACTGAAGCAATTGAAGATGTTAAAACCACTCTCTTGATGCTGGGAAATTTCGCGCATGATTGTAGAACATTAAGTGTTCCCTTCACTGCAGGGTCAAGTAGTTCTCCCTAAAATAGTTCCAGTTTTAACATCAAAATTCTGGAAAGCCAATTTTCCGAAAGTAATTAAATACAATGCTTTAGACTTTTCAGATTTCTTTTTTCTGGACTATGCGATCATGAAGTAAAAGGGCGACGAACCTGAGGGTTAGTAACTGAAAACAGTACAGGGGACGCTGTATGAAAAACACCTTGGCATCCATCAACTACGGCGTCGAAAGACGCTTCTTCTAATAAATCTGCTTTGAACAAATGAAGCCTTTCTTTGGCTCCGTCTAATGAGCGCAAGTGTTCTGTTTTCTTTGAATCATCTGCATGCATATACAAACAGAAATAGTGATTAGTGAACTGATTAAATTTAAACACAAAATAAGCACACATATGACAAACATCGACTGCACTAGGGAGATTTAAGTCCGCAATTAAGTTGCCCAAAAATAGACTAACATGTTCGTCTTTTGGTACCAGTAGTATTAATTTAACAAAATTTCCAAATTAAAAATCAATTAGTTTAAGAGTAGGACCATATATGAACAAAAAAGATACTACTTCTGAAATATACCATAACTTCCATTCAGTTCATGCCGCAATTCAAACTAATTAGAGGGGGGGAGGGGGAAAGGCTCGTTTTCTTTCTAGTTTTTGTTTTTGTTTTTTTTTTTTTTTTTTTTTTTTTTTTGACAAAAGAGAGGAAATTTTACATTAAACTATGTGGAGGAGGATTTGAACACAGACCCTGGATGCAAGGAATGCTTTTAATCTACTGAATTACATGCCAATTGCCTCATTTTCTTTCTAATTACAATTAGTTTCTTAAGCAATGAGAAGCAGAAATGCTAAGTTAGTATACCAATTTATTTTTACTAACCCAAAACTATAAATTGTTAACATACAAAACTTGACATCCAAACGAAAGCACTGCTGCAAGTCCTGCCTTTTTGCATAAAAGTTTTGGATTCCAAGAACCACAATAAATGAGCAAGTTAAGAAATACTGACTTGGGTCACGAACAGTGCCTTTGACAATATAACCCTTTTGCAATAAGAGCTTCACCAACCATGATGCTATGTAACCTGAGGCTCCTGTTACGCACACAGTCTTCCCTTCTACAGTACTCATCTCTCTCTCTCTCTCTCTCTCTCTCTATCTCTCTCTCTCTCTAAGCTTGATTGTTAGTTTTTAATGGGATGATCATTTTGGCACTCATTGTCCACCACTCTTTTTTTTTTGGCACTATCCTCCACTCATTTGAGGTGTTCATGATGAGGTAATTTAAGGCGATTTTTGGAGTGTATAATTAGCACACTAAACTTTAAAACCTACTGCAGTCTTGTGATATTTATGTGAGAGATCTTTGGTCTGAATCTCGTTAATAACGATTCAATACCAATTTAGTTTTCCAATTGAAGATCCCGAACTACATCTAGCTTATTATTCAAAGAAATCTGCTTTGGCCTTCCTTCTAGAGAGTGAGCAATAAGGGCAATTTGAACATTTAGAGCATCTCCAGCAGTTCCCAATTGCGTTTGTAATTGGATAAAACTGCCTTCTTGCCCAAAGAAACTTTGCTCCACCGTTGGAAAAATGAGAGGCCTATTGGGGGAAAGGCATATGCCCATCCAGCCGCCCTAAAAGTTCAAAAACCCTGACGTGGCGCAATTCTGGCGTTCCATTGGTTATATAATGTTGAAACCAATGGCCAAGATTATTCTAATAATAAAAATTTCAAAAAATTACTAAAAGTGGCTTTATATAACTCAATATTCTTTATTTTTTACGCCACAACTCAATATTTATTTTTACGACAATCTCTTACATTTATTCTCTACCTCCCAAATATTTATTTGAATTAGATTTTATTTGAGAAATAATGACATGTGAGAACAAGGCCAATAAAACATAAATAAATAAAATAAAAAATATATTTGCGAAAGTAATCGCATATTGAAGAACGATGATACAGGCCCGAGAAACCCACTCTAATAAGCAAGGTTCTAAAAGACGCTAGGCGCTAGTCGGGCGGCGGGCTAGGGCCTAGCGCCTAGGCGGCTAGGCGGGGTCTAGGCGGGTGCCTAGGCGGACTAGGCGGATATAAGTAAATCCATTATATTTCGTGTAAATAAGTGTATGTTTATACTTAATATATATATATATATATATATATATATATAATTTCATCATAAACTACAAAATAGAATTACATATGTATTATAAAGTATTGGAACATAATGAAAACATGGGGAACAAGCATATAGTGTGTGCTCATTTAAGTATTCAACAAGTCTCTTACAATTTATTGAAAAAAATTAAATGCAAATTGAAAGTTATCTATTTTCTATCAAAGTGAGTCGCAACCTAGGCAGGTGCCTAGGCGGTCTAGGCGGGCGCCTCAACTGGTCTAGGTGCCCTTTATTAATTTTCAAACGCCTAGGCATTAATCAGGGCGGTGACCAGCCGCCTAGCGCCTAGGCGGAGATTTTTAGAACAGTGCTAATAAGACCAATAGTAATCACCAACTTGGTAATTGGAGGTTTTATTACAAAAGATCTCATTGTTTGTTAAATTGGGATAAGCCTATTTGAAGTCCTTATTTTTCTTTTAGCCCACCGATGTGGGATAGCTAACGGATGTTGTCGGAAAGCGTCAACCAAATATATGCAAGATTGTCTGTGGAACAATAACAAATAGGCAAGAGACAAAAGGGAAAAGAAATCTCAACTTGCAAAGATATCAATAGTGCCTTAATCAAGATTTCTTAAAGACAGTGGAGGATAACAATTTCAACTTGAAATTTGTAGTTAGAGTTAAATTGAAATATTACAAATTACACATGAACCATAAATTAATTAAAGATCTAAAAGCAACTTCTGAGCATTTGCCTGCAGAATACATTTAAAATATTTTACGGGGAAAATAAAATGCCCAGCATCTATTGGGGTACTTCAGCATAAAACCAACTTCACTTCCCAATTAGTTGATCGAGTACTCGTGTAACAAATTGCTGCTAGTAGAATTCAAATGTTGAGAAAGTGTTCGGGCAGGAATTTCGCTGGGAAGGGTCATTGGCTCAAGCACACAGCTCCCTGCGGAGTTGGCGCTTTGGCTGGCTGTCGGGCTCCCGCTTGCCTGTCGGGCTGTGAGAGGCGGATAGGGTCAATTCTGAAAGATGCCTTTGTCGGACCTCAGATGTAGGCCGAGAGGCTCACAATCAGAACGGACCGCATGCTGAGGCGTGCCACTGCCATCTCTTGCATGGCAGATGTAGAATAAGTGTGTTTAAGTCGATTACTTGCGCTCCAAGTTATTCTGACTTCTTATTATCAAAGGATTGTCGTGGATGGGTTAAGTCCACATTAAGTTCTTTTCTATGCCTTGAGATGAAGGGCTTTTGGTTGTCTTGTATGCTTGAAAGATGAAGGTCTAGATCTGGTTAAGTCATTCACTTTGATCTTCTTATGACAATGTAAACCCTCTATATGAACCAGATCTGAGTGCTAATGAAGCTTTGGATCATTAAGGGACTGGAAATGACTTGAATATATATTGAAGTAGACATAATAACAATAGATCTATCACTAGAAAGACAACACAAAGAGAGTCGGGCAGGATTTAACCTTGTCGGGCAAGGTTGAACCTATGTCAGCCATTTCTCTAAGCGTTACAAAGTGTATGCGTACTAGGAAAGGAAATACAAACAGGAAAGCACCAATAAGGTTGGTCTCCTAAAGGGAATCGATACTACCAGGCTTTAAAGGAAAGTAGCAGAGCTTTTAAACTAGACAAAAGATGGCTTTTGTGAGGGTTGATCTTGAAAAGGATTGAGGTTGGTTGCTATCTACATCTTCGAGTTGCAAGTCTGGCTTGAACAGAGTTTGTCTGTTTGATTGGTTGAGTGTCCTAATTTCTGGGCTCTCTTCCTCCTTTTATAGATGAATTAGCCCGGCTGTTTGCTTATGTGCTTGCCCGAAAGGAACTGAAGGGCAGTGAGTCATCACCCTTTTTACTTGTTCTGCCATCCAAAAAGCACTTTTGGGCTGAGGGGGGATGGATCTCCACAAGTTGTCACTTCTTGCAAGCAACTAGCCTTTGCATTGATGAGGGAGTGCCAACTAGACTCGAGATGGGATGGTTTGGGCCTGGCGCCGAACCTTGGATAGGTCTCTTTTCTGGAGCTCTTTGGGCTTTCCTTGACTCAAGCCCAAAGTGTAAATATTTAACCCAAACAGGAAGCCCTTCTCCTTGAGGCTTTCAACAGTGTCTCCGAGACTTGTTTCCAGAGGGAGGAAAGTGATTCCCAAACCTCTTGCTTTCTCTATGGACACTTGAAACTTCGAGTCAGGAGGATTGCCGAATTCCGGAAGGCACAATGTGGGGTAAAGTTGTTGCAAAATCTTGAGAGTATCGGATCCGTCAGCAACTTGGGCAACTAAACAATATCTACCTTTAGCTGAAGGAACTTCAAACGCTTGAATATGAGCAGAGAGGCAATATCTCTAACGTCTACAAATGGGTAGTTTATAAACGGCGTTTCGATACCTGACCACGAAAGAGAAACAAAACACAATTTATAGCTGGCATCACAAAGAATATTGTCAAACACAAAGGGGATGAATTGTACCACTCATGAGATTCTGAAAAAACTTGATGAAGAGATTAAGAGTTGGCCGTAATAGTGGACCAATCGCAAACCCTGGATGTATTGTAACCAAGTCAATCCCATTTCCTTCGGCAAATTTCCAGGCGGCCTTCTCAGCTAAAGTTTTTGAGAGACGATACCATTGCTGAAGAAAGGAAGAAGGGAGTTCTTATGAGTTTGTAGTCATCATCATGTACTGCAGTGTCTTGTGTTATGCTTACCTCTATATTCAATATTATAAATAGAACGGGAACGTACACAGACATACCTTGATCTTCTCACAAAAAAGTGGATCTGAATAGTATGTTTCGTCCAGAACCACATCAGAGGTCAGAGGTTTTCCAGTCATCATTACTGCAGCCATAGAAGATGTTATAACCACTCTCTTAACAGCGGGGAATTTCACGCATGATTTTAGAACATTAAGTGTTCCTTTAACTGCAGGCTCAACTAATTCAGCCTGAAATATGGAAGAAGAAAAATATCAGGCTGGTTTCTATATCATTGTTGAAAGTACATCGATTTTCTAACAACACATGTTGGAATATTTGAAGCGTGAAGGGGCAAACCTGTGGGTCAGTGACTGAAAATTAAGCAGGAGATGCTGTATGAAAAACACCAAGTTGCCAACACATCCATCAACTACAGCGTCGAAAGATCCTTCTTCTAGTAAATCTGCTTGGAACAAATGAAGCCTTTCTTTTGCTCCATCTAGCGAGAGTAAGTGTTCTGTTTTGTTTGTATCATCTGTGGAATGCATAAAAAGAACTACTGAGTTGGCCAAAGGATACTACAACTTTCCAAGAAAAAAATAAAATAACTGGATACACAGTTTGTAATCCAAAACAAAAACACTAGTTTTCAATTCAACTTTACCATATTATCAACCACCGCAAGAGGGGGGTAGGATGGTAACTTCATTTTAACATTTTGCACCCTTAAGTTTGGGTGGAATTGCAAACTCATACCTCATATTTGAAATATAAAAATGTTATACACAAACTTATGTTTTAATTGTTATGTTATACAATCGTTTGTCAAATTGTTAAATTGATTGTTAAGTGATTTCGTGAAACTTCCACAATTTTGTTGACGTGAATGTCACTAACATTCAACATAGAAAAAAAAAAATATTTAAAATAATAAATGACGTTTTATGCTAAATTTTAAAAACATAATGGGCCTCACCCCTACAACTATTCCCCTTCAACCTCCTTCACTCAAGAGATTTTCAATGTGCTCGAAATGTAGGAACATATGTTACATGTCATTATACAAGTCGAAAAATACTTATAAAAAAACACTTCACTCTCTTTATAATAACATATGGCGTACCGCCCCATATTTATGGACATTAAAAAATATCTCATTCGCCTCCCCCGCAACCCTCCAAGCCAAACAAACAACATCAACACCCCCACTATCCATCTTTATTGGTTCCTTTAGAAAAACCGAGTTTTGTTTTCACCACAACAATCAACCAATACTTCCCATCACTTCTGCATTAAAATTAAAATTAAAAAAAAAAACCCAGATTTATTTTCCTCAAATAAAATTTTCAATGAAATCATCTGGTCACCACGAAGGCACACGCCCAAAATTAGAGATCTCCCAACCTTGATAATTTGCTAGTTGATAAAAAAATTCTCAGTTAAATATGGGAACAAATTGCGCTGGGGGAGGGCTGGAAGGGAAAGAGAGAGACTTGAAGTCGGGACTCGCCGGCCTTTCAAACGAAAAGATGGTGAAGTGATACTGGAGGATCTTCAGATCAAAATTTCGGTTTCACCAAGAAAAAAAGAACACTATTTCAGAATATGACTTAGATCCGATAAACTTTCTTTTTGAAGACAAAAATACAAAATACAGAACCCAGAATTTGAAAATGAACGGTAACAAAATAGTTGTAAGTCGAGAAAAGGAGGAAGAAAGGAAGTAGAAGTAATACTTACTCGGATCACGAACAGTAGCTTTGACAGCATAACCTCTTTGTAGTAAGAGCTTCACGAGCCATGACGCTACGTAGCCGGAGGCTCCTGTTACACACACAACCTTTGTTTCTCCACTCATTTTCTCTCTGTGTCTATATCACTAACCACTTCAGTTATGTAATGGTAGAGTTGGTGTTTTTTTATGGTGGAATGTTAGCTGAAGAATATCTGTTATGTAATGGCCCGCCATTGTCTACTATGAAGATGGACCAAATAAAGACACGTTATGAAAGGAAAACACTAACTGTTACTTAATCTTGTTGGAAGTCATTGTTTATGAATTAAAGATTGATTAAGAAGGGATCTGCTTATTCCATCTGCTCAAACACTGCAAATCAACACGTCATCGGTACTTGCTGCATGGAGCCAGAAAAAAGAGTACGGTACCTGAACTTATTTACTCCAACGTGCACCCAATTTGTGTTTAAAAAGCAAAGAGGGCCAGTGTTTGTCACACGCCACTGTTTGAAGAGATTCTTTCGTGTCAGTAATTCATCACTTGTCAGTCGTCTATTGGATGGTAGTGCATTTTAGAACACATGACAAATATTTATTGAGCAGTGAAATTAAATTTTAGTTGCATTAGAGATTGTCCATTATGTGACTAAAAAGTATATTCAGAGGTGCCAAATTGTAATAAGTGTGAAACCGGTGCAGATTTCCTTACCCCTTTTGTATAAGCAAAAAAGATAAAATGAGAGAAATACCTGGAGACTTCCTTGGGAAAGTATCAAAGAAACGCTAGTAATAGAAAGAAAAGCAACAACTGAAGTGGGAGAGTTCGAGCCGGCTCTTCAAGACACCAATTATTTGGTTTAACATAATATTCTCAGTAAAATGAGTTTTAGTGTCTTCCGAATAACAATGGCTAGCATTTTCTCCAGACCAAATACCTCACATTTTATTTCACAAACTTTGAAGTATGACGGAAAGCACCCTACGGTAACATTTATGAGCAGATTGGCATGATAATATACAAGTACATATGTCATGATTATCAACTTAATTGCTCAACATCGACGAGTTCCATGATTAGAAGAAGTTCTTCTGCTTCAAACTTTCAACGGCGTCCTTCAAAGTCACCTCCAGAGGAGTATACACAACACCCAAAGTCTCTGCTCTTTCCTTGGATATCTGGTAAGTTGGTGCGAAAGGTTGATCATCTGCACATCTGCCCAGAATAGACACATAAATTGGTTAATCTTGAACATTGGAAACTCGTGCCCAAGTATTCTGTGTTGGGAAATCAAGAGACGGTGAACAAATTTACAGTACAGTACACTATCTGACTCTCTTTAGCACGCCATTTACTTTCAGGATCAATATTTGGGTTCGAAAATTCAAAAATTTAAACCATTCAAATAGCTTATTCAGGCCGTGAAGATTCAGAAATCATCCAAAACAACAGAAAACAAAAAGAGCCAGGAATCCCTTTCACAAAACTAGGTCTCTAGTGATAACCTTGACTCAACTCCATCCATCTCAAAATACCTAATATATGCTAATTAAGATATTCTCAAAAGGAAAAACCACAGAACAGGACCCTAGAGTGCATAAGTAAACAGGACCCTAGAGTGCATAAGCAAACCCACACTATCCTTAGAAGTGCCTCTAACACGCGTATAACTAAGATGCAATAATGTGGCTATGTTTAGAAACTTACTTTTCCGGAAGATTGAGAGCAGGGAAGAGATCACGCAGAATTTTAACGGCCACAGAATAGTGTGCTACACTTCCAACTATAGAATACCTCCCACTAGCTGAAGGGTTCTCAAAGGCTAGAATATGTGCATTAGCAATATCTCTAACATCAACCCATCTGTGAGTTGCATTTGGAAATTTTCCGGTTCCTGCATAAATGATAAATTAGGAACAATAAATTTTCATAGATTTAAGTTTTCATAGAAAGAGCAGCATATTGATGACACTTGAATACAGAAGAGACTGCAAATGATGAGCTCAATAAAGTCCCAATCCCAAACAATCATAAAAGATCTGTGCAAGAAATAGTAAAACGAACTTTCAATGATTGAGTTGCATTGGTTAAATGCAAGTCCTCTATTTTAAATAATGCAGAAGTTATGGCAGAGCAACAGTAACTTTGCGATGAAAACTTAAAACGATGAACTCAATTATCTGAGATTCATAAATTACCAAAGAATTATGGATATGAACACACTACAAGATATGGTCTACAATATGGTACTGGATATGTGGATCCAGCAATTAAAAGCATGGTATATGATACCGCAGATATGTGCTACAATAATATTTCATATGCCTAATAGCTTTTCCGTTATATGGTCAAATATCTATTGTTGAAACCTGAAGAACGCAAGCATGCAAGCCTTCAAATGTCATTTTTATTTTTCAGTAAGAGTAAACAGGTTTCCCAACTTCGGTAAACACGTGTTTTAAGATTTCTTATAACTACAAACTTAGTCCTCTTTCCTGACTATGCTCATCTCAGAGTATTTGAGATGTAATTAGAACTGTCAGTAAAGACAAAACTAGCAACTATGCTCCTAAAAATTCGTGTCTAAAGATTTTATTCTACTTCCGGAAGCGTACCATCAAAGAGTTTGAGAAGTAGCTCCGAGCTTGAGTTCAAAGTTGGCTGTAAAAGAGGGCCAATCGCCACCCCTGGATTTACTGCAACTAAATCGATACCATTCTCCTTCACAAACTTCCAAGCAGCTTCCTCAGCTAAGGTTTTTGAAAGTGCATACCAAAGCTGATGAAAACCAAAGACGATAAGAACAATGAATGCATTTTTTCAAAGAATGAAAGCAATCAGATTTAAATCGTATGATTCTTATCACAGAATTACAACAGGTATGTCAACCAGACCAAGATAAGCAAACAAACATATGAGCATGAATTGTGTAACCATATATAATTAGTAATCATCTTTCAGTTTACATCCACCGGTTGACAAGACATGTTTAAAGAGTCGTAAAAGTTGCTCATAATCAAACTCGGTAAGAGAGAGAGAGATAACAACTGAGACATCTTTAGAAAAAGCACGATAAGCACAATCGACTTCTGCAGAGTATGTGAACAAATAAATCATTGAGAACGGAGACAGAAAAGAAAAACCAAGGGAGGACGAGTTCTTATATTAATGCACGAAACTGGAAGCTAGCTGGACGCTCACATTCCCCTTACATAAATGATAAGTCTGTCGTAAAATTAAATTAGCATATGTACTGTACAAACCTTTGCTTTTTCACAGAAAGCTGGATCTGAAAACCAAGATTCATCAACTACAGCATCAGCAGAAAGAGGCTTTCCAGTAAATACAATTGATACTATGGAGGATGTTAGAACCACCCTTTTGATAGACGGAAATTTCGCGCATGATCTGAGGACATTCAGTGTTCCCTTCACAGCAGGGTCAAGTAGTTCTGCCTGACAAGATATTAAACTACCAATATTTTAGGGTCTGAATTTTAGAATGTAACAGATTACATAAACAAACAGCTCGAGATGCAAAACTTAGGTTCATGCCGCATGTAATAAAGCTCTGACAATGAAAGTGAAGAGATTACCTGGGGGTCAGTGACTGACATTAGTACAGGCGATGCCATATGAAAAACTCCTTCACATCCATCAACGACAGCGTCAAAAGATCCCTCTTCTAATAAATCTGCTTTGAACAAATGAAGCCTTTCTTTTGCTCCATCTAGTGAGAGTAAGTGTTGTGTTTTCTTTGGATCATCTGTGACATACAAAAACAGGACTGGTGAGCTGACTTACGAACACAAGTTTCCAAGAATTAAAACATTCCTCTACTCTTCTTTATCAACCATAGCTATTGTGGGAGCGAGGTGGACGAATGTATATGCAATAATGTTATCGCTATCCTTTCGCATTGGTTACGAACTTGTTTGTGCCTAAAATTGGCAAATTTCACTCATTTGGGACTAAAGCCAAATTATGGTATTTTGTGGGGATATTGTGAAATTAGGCTAGACTTGCATCAAGTGGTACATGTTAGGCTTACAGATATCAAGTGACACCCATGATTATATGATATATATACGTGTGTATATATATATATATATATGTTTGTAGATCTTTCTCATGCAAGTGATTTGGACGGTGGAATGCATCAAATGGCTTCTTTTGATATCATTTCCTAAGGAGGTGGGTTTGGGGGAGATAGAAGTTGCATTAAGTGGCTTTGTTTTCAGACTAGGCGTTGTTTTCTATATAAAGAAAACCAAGGCATGAAGATGAGGACATTCAAACAATCAAACAAATCTCTCTACAGCTGCACCATTTTCATTTCAAATTTCAAAGCTTTCTTCAATATTGCAAGCTCTTTCATTTCTTTCAATTAAAGTCAAAGTACTCTTTCAATTCATTATATCTTCGTTGTCTTTACAAGTATTCCTCCATTGCAATACGAGTTCTCTCTTTGAATTGTTATTGTCATTTCAATACAAAGCACTTAAACAATTTCTCTTTCTCTTCACCATTTACATATTGTGAGTTATTTCTCTATATAAGTAAAGTCCTTATCATATAAGGCAAAGAAAGAACCTAAGTCGAGTCACTCTCGCTCAATGACACAATTTTTTTATTAGAAGTTAAATAGCGCAATCTTCATCACTCAAATCTCATCTACCAACAATAACTAGTGGTGCCAAGCTCGCAATCACCAATTTATTGACTAAGTAAATCTCAGCTTGCCCGCAAGGCCCATTACAAATTTGGGGGTGAACAATTTTAAATGTCCAATGGGACCCTTATGTAGAGTAAGATCTTTCTCTTTTGCCCGAAGGGCTTCACCCAGTTTGCCCCAAAGGCCCTTTCCCAAGTTGCCGGATTGGGCTGTTTCCACTTTTGCTTGCTCGACTTGGGCTTTTCCTTCTTTTGCCCGAATGAGCTACTTCAGAGCTCAATTGGAGAAAATAACCCCTTATTTATTAATTTGGAGATGTGATATTTACACACCTCAATTAATTTCTCGCATACCTTTGTAAAATGGAATGTGTGAATATCACACCTCTTAATTTGTTGCAGTCATTGATTTCTTAGTTGTGAAATCCCTTTGGAGTTACAGCTTAAGTCGGGTTTTTTTATTTTATTTTTATTTTATTTATAGTACTGCGTTTAAAGTGTTTTTTGCTAATATATGAAGTTATCGAGGACTTACATAAGAAAACCCAAAAATAAACACCGAACTGAAACCCAGAAACTTGAAATACAACAATTTGATGAAGCAAGCTAAGAGAAAAAACAATTTGCTAATATATGTATACTTACTTGGGTCACGTACAGTGGCTTTGACAGTATAACCCCTTTGCAGTAGGAACTTCACCACCCATGATGCTATGAACCCGGATGCTCCTGTTACACAAACCACTTTACTTCCTCCGCTCATCCTCTCTCTCTCTCTCTCTCTCTCTCTCTCTCTCTCTCTCAGACAGTGAAGGCCTTGCAGTTGCCGATCGGTGCTTTTATATGTAGTTAGTTGCCGTGCAGTTGCCGATTGGTGCTTTTATATGTAGTTAGTTTATTGCTCTTGCTTTCTTTTTATTTTTTATTTTTTTGCCTTAGTCTTTGACTCAGTCAAGTTTTTCGTTTTTTTTTTTTTTAGTGGTTAATTTTAGTCATTGATTTTAGTCTTTCTTTCTTTATTCTGTTTCATTTTTCTTGCAATACTACCGTCATCACAACTAAATATCTACTTAAGCAAACTATTAGTTCAAACTCACATATGTATTTTTTAGGATCACAAACTCTGCCTTAACATCATTTGATTTAGAGTCTAAAAGTAAGTTGCAACTTCATTTGGAACCGAGACTGCGTGAGGAGACGGATTAGTCATCGATGTCACGTGGGATACCTCCTATATTAAAAAAATTGATGAAGACAAAGTACTTTTGATTTGGAGCGCTTATTTATGCATGTAATTATGAATTCTTACTTAATTTCCCAGCACCCTCCTGTTGACTGTTAGTTAATAGTTTTGCAAAAATTGAAACTTCTGATTTTTCTCACCAGCATTTGTCCTCTGCCGCCCCTCTTCTCCTCGTTCCCAGTTGCGTTTGATTTCGTAAGCAATTTAAGGACAATTTGAATTTTTTATTATTTAACTGACTTCAAATCGCAACCCAAAACTTAAAAAAGTCGTTGATAATGCTGCTTGTTAAGGACAAGGCCCACCGTGCCCTCCTGTTTTGTGTGGTCACGGTTAAGCCACGTCAACATTTTATATATTTTTTTATAGAGATAATAAGACAAAAATGAATAGTTATATAAAATGTTGACGTGGCTTAACCATGACCATACAAACAGGAGGGCACGAGAGCACACCAGAAGTGGGAGAGCAGACAATCCTTGTCCGCTTATTAATGCACCAAAATTTTGCTCCATCTTACCAAGCCATGAGTCAAAACCAACCATAGATTTTGGACTTGAGGTGTCGCTATGTACAGGATGCCACTACCAAGTTAAAAGTTCGAGAAGAGAGATTCGGAAGGAAGAGAATCTTACTCCGTTTTAAAACCTTGAAATTCGGTTTCTAGTTTATATAGATAAGCATATTCGGACTACTTGAGCCAAGGAGCAGACAAACTTGGACAACAAGTCAATGCCGCCATGCCGGCCACAAAGAAGTTGACTACGTTGGACACCAGCTTATACAAAAACTAATGCAATAATGGAAAAACAAATGTGTCTGGGAGCGTTTGTTTCTGCATATACTTATAAATTGACTACTAGTTTATGTGGGAAAGTTCTAAATTTAAATTAATTTCCAACTCAGAGTGGTTGAGTTGGGATTCTACTTGTACATTTTCGACTTGTGATGTCGGAATGTTCAGGATCCAATACAAACTTCAAACTTCAAATTTTTCCCATCAACTAAAACGCAGTTGAAATAAATTCCAAAGTACAATTAAACTTCACAGAACGGGGTCTCGTGCAAGAGTTTTGTGAAGCGCCAATTATTTTCTGCAACGTATTTTTACGTAGTTGATAAAACAGGATTTGATGTTGCAACGATAAGTCCAACGTGACCCATGATCAGAAGAAGTTCTTCTCCTTCAAACTTTCCACGGTGTCCTTCAAAGTCACCTCCAGAGGAGTAAACTTAACTCCCAAACTTTGGGCTCTTTCCTTGGATACCTGGTAAGTTGGTGTGAATGGTTTGTCATCTGCACATCTGTGAAGAACACAGACGTTAGTTTTTTAATCCCAGACTTTAAATCTCTTTAAGTCCAAATTATCCGTCACACAAATTAGCAACTACGAAGAATACGGACAGTATTAGCATAGCAACTTACTCCTCTGGAAGCTTGAGAGCAGGGAAGAGATCCCGCAGAATATTCACGGTGTCAGAACAGTGTATTACTCTTCCAACTAGACAATATCTCCCACTTGCTGAAGCATTCTCAAAGGCGAGAATATGAGCAGTAGCAACATCTCTAACATCAACCCATCTATAAGTTGTATTTGGAAATCTTTCAGCTCCTGCATAAATTGAATATCTGCAATGAGAATTTCTTAGCAGATTGTACGGTTTCGCAGAAAGCATGAGATCCAAACATGACCTTTTAGTTTATGATCACTCAATAGTAAATGCACCTCCATGATACCCTCTCTCTTTTACAAGAAACCAATTCACCGTAGTCTACATCTCATATATACCAAGGAATACATTACCCATGTGAAGTGACATGCCAACGTAGTAGTTACACGTTCACGATGGTGCCCCCAAACCATTATTCAAGTTGTGCTAAAGGATCAGTGCTGTCAACTAAAAGCAGCCATGAGTATTGGATGGCTAGTGAAGTTAGGCTAGTCAACTTTCTTTATGTAAATTAGGCAAGTTAGGTAAGTTAGGCAAGTTAGGCAAGTTAGGCAAAGTTAGGTCTTATGTCTTCTTTCTTTCCCTATATATATGTTCATCTTGTAATGAGAAATAATCATCAAATATATCAAGGAATTAACTCTATTTTGGCATGGTATCAGAGCCATTCTGATCCAAAAAGAGTTTCTATTCCGATTCACTTACTGGCACTACTGCCATCTACCCAATAAGACCTGCTATTCTGCAGGTCTTCTACTTTCATACCAATCCATTCTTACTCTTTTTCATTTGGCCATATCTGCCAACATTATTACCCATATCCAGCTTGTTAACCACACATCTTCCGCTGCATCTTTTCCCATATTCTTCCCATTTGCAGTATCTCTGCAAAACCCAGAAATCTTTCCACACAAAAAAAATATACTACCCAATACCCCATAAGCCATACCCGTTGGAATCACCCAACAAATTTACCCATAACCTCTGAGGCAGTAATAATGGGTGACTCCAAGACCACTGTTTCAGCTACTGTTACTCAAAGTGATATGTCTCTACATATCACCCCAGACAAGTTGGATGGGTCCAACTATTCCTCATGGTCCCAAAGTGTCCGCATCTACATCACTGGCAGAGGTAAATGGTCTTATGTCAGTGGAACAAAAAAGGCACCAGCAGAAGCTGATGCATTGTATGCTATATGGGAGGAAGAGAATGCCATGGTTCAATCTTGGTTACTCAACTCCATGACCAGAGATGTACGGGCCATTTTTCTCCGACTCTCTACTGCAAAGGATGTTTGGGATGCTGTTACCCAAACTTACTCAATTGAAAAAGATGCATCAAAGTTATACGAACTTCGCCGTCAAGCACTGGCGACTCGCCAGAATGGAGAACCTTTATCTGCATATTATGGTAAACTTCAGCAAACATGGCAAGAAATTGATTTCTTGCGTCCTGGAAAATTGAAGTGCGCTGATGATATTGCTACCCAAGAGACAGAAATTTCGGAAGAAAGATTGTATGATTTTCTGGCTGGTCTTGATCCTCATTTAGATCATGTTCGCAGTCAAGTTTTGACTCAAACAACTCTGCCTTCTGTTCGTGTTGCTTATGCTCTTGTGAATGCTGAAGCAAGTAGGCAAACCATTATGTTGGTTGGCCCACAAGTGGAAGGATCCGCCATGGTAGCTGCTCCGTCTCGATTTCCCCGTGGAGTCTCCAATTCCCGATTAGGTGGATCCAAAACTACTGATACAAGGAAGTGTACTTATTGTGACAAAGATAAGCATACTAGAGACACTTGCTTCAAGCTGCATGGATATCCTGATTGGTGGGTTCAAAAGAAGGAAAATCAAAAGAAAGGCATTGGTGGATCACAAGCACACCTGACACCAAAGCCTTCCATACCTCGGGTGGATCAATCTGCTCACTTAGTTTCTCCTACTACTGCTTCTACTTCCTTAGTCGATGCAGGTAACTTTGGTTTTGCCTTGAACACTACAATTGTTCCTCCCAATAAACCTTGGATCATTGATTCAGGGGCTTCTGACCACATGACCAATGACTCTACATGGTTTGTTTCTCACACTACTCCACCTTTAAATACCGTTAAAGTTGCTAATGGTATTTCTACTCCAGTGCTTGGAGCAGGCTCCATCTCATTAACACCAGGCTTATCTCTCTCATCTGTTTTACATGTTCCTAATCTTTCTCACAATTTGCTTTCCATTGGTAAACTTACAAATCAACTAAACTGTCTTGCCATCTTTTCTCCTACCCATTGTTGGTTTCAGGATATTCGAACGAAAGCATTGATTGGTCATGGTAGAGAAAGGGGAGGTCTATACTACTTGGACTTACCACCAGATTGTGAGAAGACAAGTTACAGTTGTCAAGTGGAGGCCAAACAATTTGAAGCTTCTGAAAAAATTTGGTTATGGCACAGAAGATTGGGACACCCTTCCTTTCAGTACCTGCAATATCTATTCCCTTCTTTATTTTCTAAAGTCAAGGTTTCTGATTTCCATTGTGAAACTTGCATTTTTTCTAAAAATCATCGTGTCTCATTTCCTTTAAGTTCCCATAAAAGTAATGTTCCTTTCTCTCTTATTCATTCTGATGTTTGGGGACCATTTCATATTCCTACTTATACTGGTGCTAAATACTTTGTCTCTTTCATTGATGACTGCACTCGAGTTTCTTGGGTATACTTACTCAAAAATAAGAGTGAGGTTATGTCTATTTTTCCAATCTTTCATCAAATGATTCAAACCCAATTTCATGCTAAAATTCAAGTTGTTCGATCTGACAATGGGAAAGAATATTTGAATTATGGACTTGGAACATTTTTTCAACAACACGGTATCATTCATCAAACATCTTGTCCACATACTCCTCAACAGAACGGTATAGCAGAACGTAAAAATCGTCATCTCTTGGATGTGGCTCGCTCTTTATGTTCTGCTATGCACGTTCCTAAACGTTTTTGGGGTGATGCCATTCACACAGCTGTTTTTCTTATCAATCGCATGCCATCACGTGTTCTCCAATTTCAAACACCTATCCAGACCCTTTCCCAATATCATTCTCTTCCTTCACTCCTTCATATTCCTCCAAAAGTGTTTGGTTGTGTCTGCTATGTTCACGTCCCCATGCAAAATCGTGATAAGTTGGATCCTAGAGCCATCAAATGTGTGTTTATTGGCTATTCTGCTACTCATAAAGGGTATCGATGTTACTATCCTTCCACTGGGAAATTTTTTGTCTCTATGGATGTTACCTTTCGGGAACACGAGGCATTTTTTTCAAAAGAAGATTTGGCCACTTCTCTTCAGGGGGAGATATGGAGTAAGGAGGAAGAGAAGTTGCCGCTTGACATTGGTGGTATGCATTTTTCAGATGAACACTTGTCTGATGTCGGTGATGGTGCAAATTTGCCTAATGATGAGGCACAAGGTGAAAAAATATTGAAGGTGTATGAGAGGACAAGAAAAAAGGGAGATAAAGAAAAAAGGGATGATGAGATAGACCACCCACAAACAGATCCCCACATTGACCAACTCTCTGACCAATCAGCTGCTACTCGTACGAATTATCCTGAGGTAACCACTCATTCTCCCTCTCTTCAGCCTACTATATTTGATGAGTCCAATCATGAGATTTCATTAAGTGATGATCCAAATGATTCAAATGAACCACATCGTGAGTCTCAGGGTTCTCGTTATCCTATTCGAGAAAATCGAGGGATACCCCCTGTTCGTTATGGTCATTCTTCTATAAAGGGTATTCAATATCCTATATCTAATTTTGTTTCATCTCATCGCTTGTCAGACTCTTATATATCTTTTGCAAACCAATTGTCATCAGTCTCAGTTCCTAATAAGTTACAGGATGCTCTTAAAGATCCAAAATGGAAAAAGGCTATGATTGAAGAGATGGAAGCGCTTCGAAAAAACTCCACTTGGGAACTGGTTGCACTTCCTGAAGGCAAGAAACCTGTTGGGTGTAGATGGGTGTTCACAGTAAAGCATAAAGCTGATGGTTCAGTGGAAAGGTACAAGGCTAGACTGGTAGCCAAAGGTTATACTCAAACCTATGGCATTGATTATCAGGAGACATTTGCTCCGGTAGCAAAGATCAACACTATCAGGGTTCTTATGTCATTGGCAGCAAATCTAGGGTGGCCTCTACGACAGTTTGATGTAAAAAATGCATTTTTACATGGAGACTTAGATGAAGAGGTATACATGGATCTTCCTCCAGGATTCACTACCACTTGCGATATTGGCAAAGTATGCAGGTTAAGAAAGTCCTTGTATGGATTGAAACAATCACCAAGGGCATGGTTTGGCAGGTTCGCTCAATCAATGAGAAGTTATGGGTTCAAGCAAACTCAAGCTGACCATACCTTATTTCTTAAGCATGATAGAGGTAAACTTACAGCCTTAATTGTTTATGTGGATGATATGGTGGTTACAGGTAATGATGTCGAGGAAATTCAAAAACTTCAAAAGTATCTAGCCAAGGAATTTGAAATGAAGGACTTGGGTACTCTGAAATATTTCTTGGGTATTGAAGTTGCAAGATCAAAGCATGGCATTTTTCTTTCTCAAAAGAAATATGTTATAGACTTATTAACTGAGACTGGGATGTTAGCTTGTAAACCTGCAGACACACCAATTGAGCAAAACCATAGATTGGGAGACTATCATGATCAAGTTCCGGCTAACAAGGAAAGGTACCAAAGATTAGTTGGGAGGTTGATTTATTTGTCTCATACACGACCTGACATAGCCTATGCTGTAAGTGTAGTGAGTCAATTTATGCACAGGCCAAGTGAAGCTCACATGGATGCTGTACAACGCATTCTCAGGTATTTGAAGTCTGCCCCTGGAAAAGGCTTGATGTTTTCCAATCATGGACATCAAGAAGTTGAAGGGTACACTGATGCAGATTGGGCTGGGTCAGTAACTGATCGCAGATCGACTTCTGGATACTTTACATTTGTGGGAGGAAATCTAGTTACTTGGCGCAGTAAGAAGCAACATGTAGTGGCTAGATCCAGTGCCGAAGCTGAATTTAGAGGTATGGCACATGGTGTGCAAGAATTGTTATGGCTCAGGACTTTGTTGAGAGAATTAGGTTTTAATTCTGCAAAGCCATCAAAACTTTATTGTGATAACAAAGCTGCCATTAGCATTGCTCATAATCCAGTTCAACATGATCGTACTAAACATGTTGAAGTGGATAGGCACTTTATTAAGGAAAGGTTGGTTGATGGTACCATTAACTTGCCCTATGTGAAGAGTGATGACCAGCTAGCAGATATTTTAACAAAGGCAGTGTCAAGTAGGATTTTCCATCTTTCACTCAGCAAGTTGGGCATTCGAGATATTTACGCACCAACTTGAGGGGGAGTGTCAACTAAAAGCAGCCATGAGTATTGGATGGCTAGTGAAGTTAGGCTAGTCAACTTTCTTTATGTAAATTAGGCAAGTTAGGTAAGTTAGGCAAGTTAGGCAAGTTAGGCAAAGTTAGGTCTTATGTCTTCTTTCTTTCCCTATATATATGTTCATCTTGTAATGAGAAATAATCATCAAATATATCAAGGAATTAACTCTATTTTGGCAAGTGCTTATACAAGGAACATAATTCCATAACATTAGCAATTGGAGGCACGGATTTAAAGTCCACTCGTCTGTACAGAATGCAGAAGTTCAAGTAGAAAGAGTAAACCTCAAAACTCATGATATTTCATATATCCCAATGAGGAGAGCGTTCTGCACTGAAGGTTTAGTCGAAAAAGTGTAATCAGTGTACTATGCAGCTTCTCTTATGTACTAGATCCTGCCCTCAAAATAGGTTCTCCAGTAGGAATGATTACTTGATAAAATGATGCAATATATTAATGAGCAATGAAATTTTATAAATACTGGCTCAGGAGTACCATTGACGAGTTTCAGAACAGGTTCCACGCTTGTGTTCAGAGTTGGCTGTAAGAGAGGACCAATCACCAATCCTGGATTTATTGTAACGATGTCGATTCCATTCTCTTTTGCAAACTTCCAAGCAGCTTCCTCAGCCAACGTTTTTGAAATCATATACCAAAGCTGATGAAGGAAAAGTCTTAGTAAACACAATGGACATGCATTTAAAGGATGAAATATTTAACTCTTCCACAATAAAAATTAATCATTTACGTGAGATATGCTAACAACCAGACCAGAGCCAACAAAAATATGAGCATCAATCGTCTCACAACAAATAATTATTCCTTTCAATTTACATCCAAATATGACATAACAGGCTAAAGAACCCTAAAAGGTTCTCATATTCAAGCACATTAGAAGGTGAAATACACAACTAAGGCATCTTAGGCGAAGCATGATAAGCTGAAAGTGATTTCTGCAGGTGTGAATAACTATAAGAACAGGATAAAAAATAAAAAATAAAATCAGATAAAGACGAACACGCATAAAAAAATAGAGTTGGTAGAGATATGTATGAACAAGACTGGATGTCAAGTGCAAATTAATATCGAAAAGTTCTGTATGATGTTCTATTATGTTAACCAGTTAAGTCTTCGTACTAATGTTTACAGAGAACCTATAAATGAGATATTTTTTGTCATAAAATTAGAATGAGAAGTGCACAAACCTTTGATTTTTCACAAACAGCTACATCTGAAAACCAAGATTCATCAACTACTACATCAGGAGCAAGAGGTTTCCCATTAAATGCAACTGCTGCCATGGAGGACGTTATTACCACCCTTTTGATAGATGGAACCTTGGCGCATGATCTAAGGACATTAAGAGTTCCCTTCAAAGCAGGGTCAATAAGTTCCGCCTGACACAAGAAAACATTAAAACCAGCAGCTTATCGGATCTTAATTTAAGAATTTGCAGACAACTAAATAAAGAATATATCGATAAGATTTTCAACCTAACTATAAAAGAGAGCTTTATAACAGCGCAATCAACATTATTTGAACTCAACTAAACAGAAACTAATTGCATGTTAGAAATTCCATAGGTAATTGAATGGCAGCGCAGCCCCTACAGAATGTTTTTTAATCAATTTAGTAGGTAACACTGGACAATTGCAAAATACAAATCTTAGAAACTATTCCAACTTAGAGCAAAAATTACCTCTAATCTTTGTTTCTCTTGTACTTTGGTATTGCAGGGTTGACTTGTAAAGGGTGAATGAAGTCCTGAAAACACAAAGAATAAAAAGCCTCTGTTTCAGTTAACTAAAAAAAAGCAAACCATAAACAAAGTGAGATATCTGGTAACCAAAAAATGAATCTTGGAAAGCAGACATAAACAAACTTCAATCAACATTACTTTAATACATTTGGATATCAAGGAAAATTAAATTTATTCAATTTCGATATAAAAAAAATTAATTAATGCAGGAACAACATTTGTGCCTCAATGACGTGAGAAGTACTCAAAACAAACATTGTTTTCTTTAAGTCTTTAGTCTATCTCTGCAAATCGCAATAACTCATATCCATTGAGAATCAAATTAACTAATTAACTTACTAACCCGTCCTGTAAATTTCACATCTATGCTCTAAACAGATTTTGTAACTAATATCCCAAAAAAATGGCAAAAGGGAAGGAAAAAAACTTTTGTATGGTACATTGCAGTGTTATTTGTGTAACCAAAGTCAAGCGCTGAAACTCCAGCAACCTCATTGTATTCTTGGAAATCTGTTGCAGATTTTATGGCTCCAAAATAAAATATATCCTGCAGCATTAATATCATTTAGACTAACGTATTTTTTCCAAGTAAATGCACATGCAAAGTATCAAAAAGAGAGAAAGGAGAAAAAATTATCAAAATAAGAATTACAAACATGTCCTATAATATAAACAAAAGGTAATTACAGAAAAATAGCTGGAAAACACAAAATAAGTAGAAGAGAAAACAGACAATCAGCATAATCTAAAATTACTTAAACAATTAATCCACATTGAAAAGCATAATTTACAAATCCAAACCAAATTACATCATCCAATAGATTTTTTTTATACATTTGTTATTGTGCCTTTAAACTGATTTCAGCAAAACTTGTTTCTTTTTCCACAGTTTGTGAAGCTCAAAATTTTCAAAAACCTACAATCATTACACAACGTTGTCACATCATAAGTGTGGAAGAAATCACCGCTACCAAAATTTATAAAGACCAAAATAGTTAGCACCCAAAAATAACATTGATTAGCAAAGACCAATTTGCCAACAAAAGTTGAATAGAAGATACCCAGAAAATTTCCTTAGTTTTTACGATTCTTAAAAATATGACCTAACTTTAACCAAGACTCAAATTTTATTCAAGGATCGTGTTAAGCTAAGCAGCAAATTATAAATTCACTAATCTTGTTCTTAATTATAGTAATTTAGAAATCAACAGATACAAAAAAAAAGTCACAAAGCTTAATAAAAACTCATGAAAAAAAGAAGTTTTAAACAGAACACCTGCACATGACCCTATAATTTGGCTAACATACAAACGCTCAACATGCTCAGCAGATGTTAAACTTTTCAGTAGTATATAATTTGAAGCTAATAAAACCATCTCTAACTTTTCAGAAATATTTAAACTGAAATGAATTGATATTTTTTTCTATACACTGATAAATCAAGGTTTGCTACAGAAAAGGAATCTATAATTTAAGCTTCAAAATGCATTATAACATCAATTAATCCAAAGAGAGCAAGCTGACGATAATAATTTGATTAGCTTTAGAAATCTCTTTGCTTTATCACTTCAAGATACTAAATTTTTCAAGCCGTCTTCTCTCTCTCTTTAAAACGCCTTTTTTTCTAGCAACTGGCCTAGAAAAGACTAAAACCCAAATGCATGGGGTAGAATTTCACCCAAAATATTGGGAAAACTAAATAAACAAATAAAATTAAAAGATAAGTGCATGAAAAATCAAATCTTTCACTCCTATAAAATGAAAGCAATTTTTTTTGTCGTCGATGAGTCTAAAATCACATCCTCATAATACTCAAAGGTAAAAGAAATATAGCAAAAAGATAAGATGTAACTACGGTCCCTGATGGTGCGCAACTAAAGAAAGAAAGACAACGCTCATAAAGAGAGAAAGAGAGAGAGAGAGAGAAGAGAAAGATGATATGTCTCCATATGGTATTCTGGAGCCAAAAGAAAAGCTGCAGATGGAAATAAGCTGGAAAGAATCAATTTAAGATAAACATTCAACAACAGAAATCAAGAAATCAATTTAAGATTACTGACCCAGGTAGGTAAGCTGCTGTGAAGGTAAAAGATGCCCAAGAAACTCATATGAATGAAAGGATTTTGCTTGCTGCACACATAGACCTGTAAACTCGAGTAAACCCAACGTCAATCAGACCATAGGCCAAAAATCTCAACAAACAAAAAACTGAGCATAAATTCAAAAATCAGAAGTCGGAGAGAAATTTGTGACCCTAGTTTGTGAAACTGCAGAGATCTGAGATGTAGAGAGAGAGGAACATATCCCAAACGATCCCATATTTTGGAACTGCTTTAAACCAACCTACCATGAAATTATAGCCACTTGAGAAATCTTCAAATCAGAACAGAACAGGCAGCAAGGGGAAGAATTTGCAAATCCCTGAAATCCCTCCATCTCTCGCTCTGTCTCCGTCTCTCGCTGTCTCTCTCTATCTCTATCTCATAGGCGGCATAGCCTCCTATCTGCCCTACAATCCCCTCAACATTAATCCCAATTTTTGGCAGACCTCCCTCTCCCTTAGTCTCTCTGACATTCCACACCCTCATCCCCTTCTCCGTCTGTAACTAATCCAGCCTCATTCCACAAACCCAGCTCAAGCCTTACCCCCACGCCACCCTTTCTTTAACCTTCATCTTATATGGTTCTTTTCCACCAAGCAATTTTTTCTAACATCATTCCTCCACCAAGTTGCTAAGAAACCAAGTGCAGCAAAAAGAATTATGATGAAAACCAACCAAAATTAAATTAAGCCTGAAGATCCAATTTCTTGAGCATTTATTCAGCAAACAGAAATCTCCTCACAAGGAAAATATAACTATATAAACAAATCAAATTCAGATACAGATATACAGTGTGGTAGGTTGCTTGGAAAAGAGCAGAGTCATGAGTAGGGACAACAAACTCATATAAAAAATACGATGCAAAAACCATCCCAAACCAGCAAGAATAAAGCCAAAAAAAGAAAAAGTCTCAACAGCAAAACAAAAGGAAGGGAAAAAAAAAACACATAATATACCTTTTTTAACACAGCAGCTTGAAAAACCCCCAACCAAAAATGACAAACTCTGAAAGGCACCATTTCCTAACTAAAAGAAAGAAAAAAAAACGTATCAGGCATCCACAACAACGAATCGAGCAAACACAGAAAACTCAATTAAAACAGCATTTAGAAGCACTATAAACCCAAATCACAAAAAACATCATCTTGATCAACTGTTTGTTTGTGATAACTATCTTTTTTTGAAGCACTCACTAATCGGTCCTTGGTTGTAGACCAAGAAATACACGATGGGAGCGCACAATTAGAAGCTCTAGGCAAACTTGAATTCAGGAGACAGTTTCTGATATTAAATCACGCCGGAGGGTATGCGAAAGTTGGAGTGGCTTATTTGGTTCTACTTCTGAATTGCCTCGATTAAACTGTTTACTTGCTTTTAGGTGTCTTTACTTATGAATCAATTTTTCTAGAATGAGTTAGAAGATGTTCTAGCACCAAAGACCATTAGAAGTTGGAAAGATATGCCGATGCAGCAGTTTGAGAACACAGTTTGGGAAACTTTGGGTAGGAAATATGCTCGCAAGGAAAACCGACAATGGGTGAGCATAACTCTCAACGCTGGTTTATGTTTAAATTAGTGAATCACCATAATCTTTGCTGGTTGGTTTTCACTCATGACCTACTTTTTATTCAAGTTCCTGTAAAGAAAATTGGTCTTTTATCATGCTCTTTTCTAAATTTTAAAAAGGATCGTAATTTTGTAAATAAATTCAAATCCCAAATTGAAATTGCAGTGTAACCAAGCCACAGTTTATCACATGGTTTTTTATCCTAGCCATAATTAGACTAATGTGTTTTATACCTAGAGACTAATGTGCTTTTTCACATGCTTTTTTCTCTCAAAATTTATAGAAATATGAAAATGATCATCACAAATTTCAAAACCTGCATTAACCAAAATTAAAAGGAAATGGACACCATGAGTGCTTGCAAGATGAGAGAAGGGAAACAAAAAGGAAATGGTGCATTTGAATAGAATGAAGATAATTTAAAACTTTAATTATGAAAATGCTTAATTTTCATGTGTTAAATGAATGTGGATATCTTAAACCTTTAATTAACCGGAATGACCAGGATCTTTTAAAACTTGTTAAAAAAATACCATAAATTCTAACGAACTTAGATAACTACGTTGGATTTAAAAATGCAATTACAAAACTCAAAGAAATGAGAACAGTCAAACTAAATTAGGTATTCTCCTCAACACCATCGGCACATCTTTGACTTGCAAGAAAAATAAGCAATACTATATATAATTGTGTTCCCATGTCTCCATTTTTCCTTTTCCAATAAATATGAAACCAAACCTATCAACCATTTATTCAACTCAGTGCACCAACTTGTTATATAACTAAAGGTCCAAATGATATAAGGTCTAAAAAATGGTATCTTGCACCAACAATAGGACATTAATTAGTCATGACTTGTGCTTATGCATACAATGCCTTACTTGACTCAATAGGAACAGATAGATGCTCATGTCTTTCGTGGTACAGATACTCATATTATGCTTAATTAGCATCACACATCATGATATTAAAGTTCTAATCATGTTAGACCTATGCCATGTAGCATATGCATTCAACTCAATACCCTAACATTACAGGCCAAATTAAATGATATTATCAAAAAGTTAGAGACTTTACCAAAGCAGCAAGGCAGCGGTTGTAAAATTCACAGTCAAAAGCTTTCACTTTGTTTCGATCTGCAAAATACCAAAAAGACATTCACGGTCAAGGAAAGAAAACACATTTCATTAAAGAATGCACTTCAACCATTATCATATTGTCAACTAAACGAAACGTATAAAACTATACACATTTACACAGCCAAACTCTATACCTTTTATCAGCGAAAAAAACAACAATTTACCTAACGATAAACATAAAATTACATATTCAAATTGATTCGACAATTTTTAAAGATTCAAAAACTGAACCAACAGACATTTTTTTGAATATCAAACTCATTGTGTCTTCTGAATTTGCTTGTATACATAAGCTACCAACGCAATCACTATGCTACCACATGTGGTAAGCTATTAATAGCAGAGGAAAAAAAATTACAGAACAAACTCACGACCAAAATGAGTTACGATATTTAGCAAATTTCATGTATCAGTACTAAAATTTTGGTTGGAATGAAGAGATTTAGGGGGGATTGAAATTCGAAAAGAAAATTTTACATCCAATCCACCCATTACAACCCCTGGCATGAAACTAAATCTCACACCTGCTCAAACGACACAAAGCAGAAAATTACTCAATTTCACAATCCAAATCAGAAAATAAAACCTCACCGTTTCTCTCGCTCACCTCTTCATCCCGCATATCTTCTCCTCATATTATGATAAAAGACCTCTCTTCAAGTTTGGCCTCAGATAGTTGGTCCATCTCAGGCTGCAACTTTTCCAGACCTTAATAATCCTACAATTCAGACCAACCTACTACAACCATAATCAGTTTTTCCAGACCTTAATAATCCTGCAATCCAGACCAACCCACTACAACCATAATCAGTGAACTGTTTACATTAAAACATATGAAATTACAGCCCATTTGATAGAAGATTAAAAATTCATTGTTTTAATAGAAACACCGAAAAATGAACATTTCACAACGAAGAACTAATTTCTCATTATTTAAAAATTAGTCATCTAATTTCATAAATAAAATTAAGAAAAAAAAACCCCAAAAGAATTCAAAAAATTGGAACCCTTGGATGAGCAAGTAGAAGACATCGCCCTCATTCCACATATTTCCACTGTGCTACAAATTCACTACTAAATAGCAAAAAAATTCAAGTTTGTTAGTCATAAAATATCTCAAAAATTAACTCCTAAAAGTAATAAGAAAAGAAAAAGCACGAAAATTGACAGGGAAGAAAAATTAAATTGATTACTATTTGTTAGTCATTTGAAATATCCAAGTCGCAAATTCTAATTCTCTATAACCGATGAGCCATATTGAGCTCATGTGTGCACTCGATACAACCTATTGAGCTCATTTGAAATATCCAAGTCGCAAATCCCCCCCCACCCCACAGAGCCCATATATAAAGTGACAGTTTACCTTCGGAGTCTCAAGAACACGGCCCTTGACCTGAGTCAAGTCCTTATTTATAGAAATTCCACATGTAGCAAGCACAGGATCATTATCATACTGGTATTTTTTTCATAGCCTACAATAGTAAATCAAATGAGCAAGAAGAATTATTGCAACATGTGGTAAAGAAACTAAACATTTCATGACCTGCAAAGCTATATCAGTCACAGTTCTTATTCTTTCCTGAGCCTTCTGCCTTGATTTTTCAACTAAGGATGCCCTCTGCTTTGAAGATAATGCTTTTGTATACCGTTGAAGCGAAACTAATGAACAAAGCTAAAACACCAAGAGAAACCCCATGGGGAAGCACAAATCTAGATATCAGACAGAGGAGTTCAAAAAAGATAAGACTAAGAGTCTGAGAAAGAATGATATGATAATCAAAAGGAACTGGCATACCTCCAGAGGCAGATAGTTAGGCCTTTTGGGCTTGCCATTGATCAAAACCCTAAATAATCAACCCAAATCATTGCACAGAGTTTCCAAAATACCTTTATCTTAGTGCCAGAAGGAGAACCCTAAAATTATAGCTTAACTAATTGAAAGATAAGAAGTAGAAATAAAAATACTCAATACTTACAGTCATTGTTTCAACTGAATAATAGCCACGGTCCACAGAATATCCCATAAACAAATAGTTTGTATCTGGGCACTGCAAAAAAATTGCAACAGGAAATTAATGTTATTTTTGGAAAGTGAAACATCCAACAGAACAAACCAGAAAACTACAAAATAAGAAAGAGAAAACATCACCAATAAGTAGCAACCAATTAACAACCTTGAAGAACACATACGATAAATTAAATAGCCCAAATCAGAACAATGGCTTTCCTCCAATGCGGAAAAGCTCCGCCAGATCATGGAATTGTCCATGAATATCGCCACAGATAGTTAAAGGGCTTTTTACAGGCTGCAACACATAAAACCCAAAATGGTTATTCATTTACCTCATGACATGCCCAAATCTTTATAGGTCCAAAACCTGTATGAAACAATACAAAGAAAGACATGAAACAGAAACTTGCAACTAAAAAGGCCCACCTGGACATTGCTTTCTTCCATTAATATTTCCTTGGCCTTCTCGCACAGCACCCTTACCTATATTAAACAAACAAATTAAGATGAAAATTATTTACATCATTGAATGACAAAAGAAACTCCAAAGAAACCATAATAAAAAAAAGGTCTTTTAACAAACATTAAATTGAACATGCTTGCATTTCAATAACAGATTTTCGTTTTCTTGCTCATTAGCGCTTTCAAAAAGTAAATATTTTGGTCCTATTCCGTAAAACATTGTATAGGCTGGTGTACCATAGAGCATAGCCAATGTTCTGAAATCAAAGAAGCACCATAGCAACTCAGTTTTGAAGCTAACACTCTTATAAGGTATGCTATCATCCTAGCATACCCACACAACCCTCCATCCATCCCCAAGAATTATTGATATGCTTATATGCACTATAAAGCATATACACAGCATGCACATTATTTGGCAAATCAAAAGTCGTATAGAGTTTCCTCCAACAATGGAACGTAAACTAAGAAGGTTTCACATTACTGTTTTCAGTACTGTCCAGATAAGGGAAAATTCAAGGTATCTCCTTAACAATGTATTACAATGTTCACATTTAGCCAAAACCAGACTCAAATACTGCACTCCACGAAGTCTCTGTTAATCATAACTCTGCAAAGGTCTATAAATCTGTTGAAAGATTCGGTTTTTATGGCCATGGACTCAAACATCCAAAATTAGTTTTTCCTATTTCACAAATCCCGAAGGCGGAAACCTGCAGTGTCACAGAAAATGGGATCTGACCCACATTGCCAATACCCAACCCGAACAGCAGAACACATCATTAGAACCACCAAGTTCATGCATTTCTTTAGAATTTTTAACCCAGTGGTAAATCCAATAGAAGGTCGAAAACCCACATCAGTGGTACATTCAATTTAAAAGTTGAGAAATTTAAAAGTTGAGAAATCTGCCAAAATAGAGTTAATTCCTTGATATATTAGATGATTATTTCTCATTACAAGATGAACATATATATAGGGAAAGAAAGAAGACATAATACCTAACTTTGCCTAACTTGCCTAACTTGCCTAATTTACATAAAGAAAGTTGACTAGCCTAACTTCACTAGCCATCCAATACCCATGGCTGCTTTTAGTTGACACTCCCCCTCAAGTTGGTGCGTAAATATCTCGAATGCCCAACTTGCTGAGTGAAAGATGGAAAATCCTACTTGACACTGCCTTTGTTAAAATATCTGCTAGCTGGTCATCACTCTTCACATAAGGCAAGTTAATGGTACCATCAACCAACCTTTCCTTAATAAAGTGCCTATCCACTTCAACATGTTTAGTACGATCATGTTGAACTGGATTATGAGCAATGCTAATGGCAGCTTTGTTATCACAATAAAGTTTTGATGGCTTTGTAGAATTAAAACCTAATTCTCTCAACAAAGTCCTGAGCCATAACAATTCTTGCACACCATGTGCCATACCTCTAAATTCAGCTTCGGCACTGGATCTAGCCACTACATGTTGCTTCTTACTGCGCCAAGTAACTAGATTTCCTCCAACAAATGTAAAGTATCCAGAAGTCGATCTGCGATCAGTTACTGACCCAGCCCAATCTGCATCAGTGTACCCTTCAACTTCTTGATGTCCATGATTGGAAAACATCAAGCCTTTTCCAGGGGCAGACTTCAAATACCTGAGAATGCGTTGTACAGCATCCATGTTGGCTTCACTTGGCCTATGCATAAATTGACTCACTACACTTACAGCATATGCTATGTCAGGTCGTGTATGAGACAAATAAATCAACCTCCCAACTAATCTTTGGTACCTTTCCTTGTTAGCCGGAACTTGATCATGATAGTCTCCCAATCTATGGTTTTGCTCAATTGGTGTGTCTGCAGGTTTACAAGCTAACATCCCAGTCTCAGTTAATAAGTCTATAACATATTTCTTTTGAGAAAGAAAAATGCCATGCTTTGATCTTGCAACTTCAATACCCAAGAAATATTTCAGAGTACCCAAGTCCTTCATTTCAAATTCCTTGGCTAGATACTTTTGAAGTTTTTGAATTTCCTCGACATCATTACCTGTAACCACCATATCATCCACATAAACAATTAAGGCTGTAAGTTTACCTCTATCATGCTTAAGAAATAAGGTATGGTCAGCTTGAGTTTGCTTGAACCCATAACTTCTCATTGATTGAGCGAACCTGCCAAACCATGCCCTTGGTGATTGTTTCAATCCATACAAGGACTTTCTCAACCTGCATACTTTGCCAATATCGCAAGTGGCAGTGAATCCTGGAGGAAGATCCATGTATACCTCTTCATCCAAGTCTCCATGTAAAAATGCATTTTTTACATCAAACTGTCGTAGAGGCCACCCTAGATTTGCTGCCAATGACATAAGAACCCTGATAGTGTTGATCTTCGCTACCGGAGCAAATGTCTCCTGATAATCAATGCCATAGGTTTGAGTATAACCTTTGGCTACCAGTCTAGCCTTGTACCTTTCCACTGAACCATCAGCTTTATGCTTTACTGTGAACACCCATCTACACCCAACAGGTTTCTTGCCTTCAGGAAGTTTAACCAGTTCCCAAGTGGAGTTTTTTCGAAGCGCTTCCATCTCTTCAATCATAGCCTTTTTCCATTTTGGATCTTTAAGAGCATCCTGTAACTTATTAGGAACTGAGACTGATGACAATTGGTTTGCAAAAGATATATAAGAGTCTGACAAGCGATGAGATGAAACAAAATTAGATATAGGATATTGAATACCCTTTGTAGAAGAATAACCATAACGAACAGGGGGTATCCCTCGATTTTCTCGAATAGGATAACGAGAACCCTGAGACTCACGATGTGGTTCATTTGAATCATTTGGATCATCACTTAAGGAAATCTCATGATTGGACTCATCAAATATAGTAGGCTGAAGAGAGGGAGAATGAGTGGTTACCTCAGGATAATTCGTACGAGTAGCAGCTGATTGGTCAGAGAGTTGGTCAATGTGGAGATCTGTCTGTGGGTGGTCTATCTCATCATCCTTTTTTTCTTTATCTCCCCTTTTTCTTGTCCTCTCATACACCTTCAATATTTTTTCACCTTGTGCCTCATCATTAGGCAAATTTGCACCATCACCGACATCAGACAAGTGTTCATCTGAAAAATGCATACCACCAATGTCAAGCGGCAACTTCTCTTCCTCCTTACTCCACATCTCCCCCTGAAGAGAAGTGGCCAAATCTTCTTTTGAAAAAAATGCCTCGTGTTCCCGAAAGGTAACATCCATAGAGACAAAAAATTTCCCAGTGGGAGGATAGTAACATCGATACCCTTTCTGAGTAGCAGAATAGCCAATAAACACACATTTAATGGCTCTAGGATCCAACTTATCACGATTTTGCATGGGGACGTGAACGTAGCAGACACAACCAAACACTTTTGGAGGAATATGAAGGAGTGAAGGAAGAGAATGATATTGGGAAAGGGTCTGGATAGGTGTTTGAAATTGGAGAACACGTGATGGCATGCGATTGATAAGAAAAACAGCTGTGTGAATGGCATCACCCCAAAAACGTTTAGGAACGTGCATAGCAGAACATAAAGAGCGAGCCACATCCAAGAGATGACGATTTTTACGTTCTGCTATACCGTTCTGTTGAGGAGTATGCGGACAAGATGTTTGATGAATGATACCGTGTTGTTGAAAAAATGTTCCAAGTCCATAATTCAAATATTCTTTCCCATTGTCAGATCGAACAACTTGAATTTTAGCATGAAATTGGGTTTGAATCATTTGATGAAAGATTGGAAAAATAGACATAACCTCACTCTTATTTTTGAGTAAGTATACCCAAGAAACTCGAGTGCAGTCATCAATGAAAGAGACAAAGTATTTAGCACCAGTATAAGTAGGAATATGAAATGGTCCCCAAACATCAGAATGAATAAGAGAGAAAGGAACATTACTTTTATGGGAACTTAAAGGAAATGAGACACGATGATTTTTAGAAAGAATGCAAGTTTCACAATGGAAATCAGAAACCTTGACTTTAGAAAATAAAGAAGGGAATAGATATTGCAGGTACTGAAAGGAAGGGTGTCCCAATCTTTTGTGCCATAACCAAATTTTTTCAGAAGCTTCAAATTGTTTAGCCTCCACTTGACAATTGTAACTTGTCTTCTCACAATCTGGTGGTAAGTCCAAGTAGTATAGACCTCCCCTCTCTCTACCATGACCAATCAATGCTTTCGTTCGAATATCCTGAAACCAACAATGGGTAGGAGAAAAGATGGCAAGACAGTTTAGTTGATTTGTAAGTTTACCAATGGAAAGCAAATTGTGAGAAAGATTAGGAACATGTAAAACAGATGAGAGAGATAAGCCTGGTGTTAATGAGATGGAGCCTGCTCCAAGCACTGGAGTGGAAATACCATTAGCAACTTTAACGGTATTTAAAGGTGGAGTAGTGTGAGAAACAAACCATGTAGAGTTATTGGTCATGTGGTCAGAAGCCCCTGAATCAATGATCCAAGGTTTATTGGGAGGAACAATTGTAGTGTTCAAGGCAAAACCAAAGTTACCTGCATCGACTAAGGAAGTAGAAGCAGTAGTAGGAGAAACTAAGTGAGCAAATTGATCCACCCGAGGTATGGAAGGCGTTGGTGTCAGGTGTGCTTGTGATCCACCAATGCCTTTCTTTTGATTTTCCTTCTTTTGAACCCACCAATCAGGATATCCATGCAACATGAAGCAAGTGTCTCTAGTATGCTTATCCTTGTCACAATAAGTGCACTTCCTTGTATCAGTAGTTTTGGATCCACCTAATCGAGAATTGGAGACTCCACGGGGAAATCGAGACGGAGCAGCTACCATGGCGGATCCTTCCACTTGTGGGCCAACCAACATAATGGTTTGCCTACTTGCTTCAGCATTCACAAGAGCATAAGCAGCACGAACAGAAGGCAGAGTTGTTTGAGTCAAAACTTGACTGCGAACATGATCTAAATGAGGATCAAGACCAGCCAGAAAATCATACAATCTTTCTTCCGAAATTTCTGTCTCTCGGGTAGCAATATCATCAGCGCACTTCAATTTTCCAGGACGCAAGAAATCAATTTCTTGCCATGTTTGCTGAAGTTTACCATAATATGCAGATAAAGGTTCTCCATTCTGGCGAGTCGCCAGTGCTTGACGGCGAAGTTCGTATAACTTTGATGCATCTTTTTCAATTGAGTAAGTTTGGGTAACAGCATCCCAAACATCTTTTGCAGTAGAGAGTCGGAGAAAAATGGCCCGTACATCTCTGGTCATGGAGTTGAGTAACCAAGATTGAACCATGGCATTCTCTTCCTCCCATATAGCATACAATGCATCAACTTCTGCTGGTGCCATTTTTGTTCCACTGACATAAGACCATTTACCTCTGCCAGTGATGTAGATGCGGACACTTTGGGACCATGAGGAATAGTTGGACCCATCCAACTTGTCTGGGGTGATATGTAGAGACATATCACTTTGAGTAACAGTAGCTGAAACAGTGGTCTTGGAGTCACCCATTATTACTGCCTCAGAGGTTATGGGTAAATTTGTTGGGTGATTCCAACAGGTATGGCTTATGGGGTATTGGGTAGTATATTTTTTTGTGTGGAAAGATTTCTGGGTTTTGCAGAGATACTGCAAATGGGAAGAATATGGGAAAAGATGCAGCGGAATATGTATAACAAGCTGGATATGGGTAATAATGTTGGCAGATATGGCCAAATGAAAAAGAGTAAGATTGGATTGGTATGAAAGTAGAAGACCTGCAGAATAGCAGGTCTTATTGGGTAGATGGCAGTAGTGCCAGTAAGTGAATCAGAATAGAAACTCTTTTTGGATCAGAATTGCTCTGATACCATGCCAAAATAGAGTTAATTCCTTGATATATTAGATGATTATTTCTCATTACAAGATGAACATATATATAGGGAAAGAAAGAAGACATAATACCTAACTTTGCCTAACTTGCCTAACTTGCCTAACTTGCCTAATTTACATAAAGAAAGTTGACTAGCCTAACTTCACTAGCCATCCAATACCCATGGCTGCTTTTAGTTGACAAAATCTAACCCACTTATCTATTGTATTAAACCTTAAAGACACCTCCACCTTCTAACTTAAAAGCTTAGTCAACATACAACCTCCTAATATAAACACTTGCTTATAAATATAACTTATAAATAGTTTTGACATTAAACAAAAGAAAATGCTTAGGAAAATCAAATTTAATAGAGGTCCATTCCTGTAGCAGGGATCACTCACATAGGCCAAACGTATACCATATCCCAAATCCCACCTAAAAAGACACCAAAAAATTGGAATGATTTTATTCTAAACAAAAGGCCAAATGTTAAGCATTAACTAATGAGAATTAAAATTTATATAAACTCAAGAATTCAAAGTTTCAAATGTGACGACTAAAGATGTGATTTAGAGTCTAGACAGAACCAGATGTTAGTATCGGCTCTATTGTACCAGATTACTCTCTCAGTCTAAAGCCCAATCAAGTGCCAACTCAGCCCAACTTCCCATTTAAAGCTGTTTCCAATTGATTATCCACCATAAAATGTTTTAATTCATTGCTGACACGCTGCAAACAAATCGGGATTCAGTTGATTGTTTGCTAGTGCTTTAGTGAATTGGAAGACACAATCATTCTACTTTAGTCTACTGGCTTAATAAATTATTGATTGATTACAATCAGACAAATTGGAAAACACAATCATTCTACTTTAGTCTAGTAAAGTATTAGCTAGTGCTCTGGTAAAGCTTGTGTTGTGTTGACCAATAAGAAACGCCAATTACAACAAAAAACTCATGACCTTAAGGCAATAGCTCTCATGTGGATTAAATAATTAGAACCAAAAATTAATATATTTTATTTTCAAACATTTTTCTCATAACTGAAATGATGAAAGCGGTGCGCACATCTCTATCTTTCAGTATGTTCAGCTCAACTACCTTCAAGTTTAAAATGAGATTGTGAATGCATGAACCTTTATAATCTGTATAAATTTGTTATTCAGCATTTACTGATAGCCAGGTAGTAGGTATCAATCCAGTTTCCTGTTGTGTGATAGAACCTTAACTCTTCGGTTGAATTAACATGCATACTGCTGCCAGAATGCATTACTAAGTGCATATTAATCCAGTCAAATCAATTAGGATATCAAGAAAGATGACAACAAAATAAAACATGGCCACTCTCATACAATGATAAAGATGAATTTAAACGATTCAATCCTACTACAAATGAAAATCCCTAGAGAGGAATTTCAGCACAGATTTGCATATGCATTGCAAATGAAGATTTCAGAAAATGAAACATAAAAGGATTGAAAATTCTCGAAAAAGAAAAAGGACTTACAGTGACGGACGGCGGAGAACAGAGATGGACAGTGTAGGAAAAGTTTTCGTAGCTGGGTGAAAACAAAAGCAACCACTAATACAATCAAGTAAAATAAATGCAAACCAAGAACATGTAGAACTATATAACTAAGGAATGCAAAACATTATAGCAGAAAATCAATTGCATAAAACTTTTCTTTAACCACTCTTTAAATGCAGAAAACTTAAATTAAAACTAAGAAACAGGTACGCATAAGCACATTACTTACACCTCAACCACTAATTAAGTGCAATTTGACACTAATCCACTACTGCTTACAGTCCCATATCTAACAATATTTACACATACATACATATATATATATATATATGCACAGAAACATGAAGATTTCAGAAAATGAAACATAAAAGGATTGAAAAATCTGGAAAAAGAAAAAGGACTTACAGTAACGGACGGCGGAGAACAAAGATGGACAGTGTAGGCAAAGTTTTGGTAGCTGGGTGAAAACAAAAGCAACCACTAACACAATCAAGTAAAATAAATGCAAACCAAGAACATGTAGAATTATAACGATAAATTTAATTTGACAGATAATTTTCTTGCTGAAAAACTTTGATCTGCAAAACCAAATAACATTTTTCAACAAAAAAAGAACTAATTTAACAAAAGAAAATACAGTATACGAAAAACAGCTATTCAATTTAGCTTCATTCAGAATACAGGAAGTCCATTCAAAACGACCAAAAGGATAAAAATATAGAAGAACCAACCTTTTTGAAAGATCACTGGTTCCATCGTACGTTCAATAACTTTAGCATGAACCAAATTATCTGAAATAAAAACAAAGTCCATTAACTAAATCAGAAGAAAACCAATACAGATTAACAGAGATAAACACATTCACACACATGCATAATACAATACATACATATACAATATATAATTAAATGACATACCTTGATGGCCTGTGGATCTGCGACCTTGTTTCGAGAAGAAGAGCAGAAGGAAACAGTTCTAATGATGAGGCAGTACAAACTTCTGAGTGGGAATTGAAATTAGAAAAACGTAAATTTCAAACCATTTATAAGTCCCAAATCACAAAAGCCCCAAATTTAAACAAATTAAAGCCACCCGGATGTACAACCCGAAGAACTCACCGGAAAGCCCTAGCTTTTCTGCCTAAAAAATTCCTTTAAATCAAAGCGAAAAATTGAATATGGTTACCTGAATTCAATAAAAATTAAAATATAATGAATCAGAAAAATTGAAAAACCTAAAAATATACGAAACGATCCCAAATTTTGGAATTGCTTTAAACCAACCTGCCATGAAATTGGGTCCACTGCGCTCGCCATTTCCCACTTAGGAGGGAGGGCAGGCGCTTTTCACGTTTGTTTTGATCTTCCCTCTGTGCAAGCCCATACTCACCAACTCCCTCAATCAACTCTCCCTCTCTCCCTTCTCTGTCCGTGAATCCCTGTGCATCAATAATCTGAAAACCCAGTTCGATTTTTCATTGCTCGGATGGAGAAAATTAAGGAATGAAAGCATACCCAAACCAAAAGGTCAGACCTCCATACTTTTCTCATCATCAATAATCTCTCACTCACCCAAAAGGTCAGAGATTTCCAAAACCAAAAGGAAATTAAGAGAGAGAAACGGAGGAGAGAGAGAGAGATCGGAGTACCCCCATACTTTTCTGACTGTCCCCCCTCTCCCACTCATGACATCGAGGATCTGCAGCAATGGCACTGAGATCCCCACTCCTCCATCTCCCTCTCTCTCGCTCTGTCCCTCTCTCTATCGGAGGCATGGCCTCCCATCCCCGAAACCCTCATCGAATGACAGCATACCCAAACCCACCCCAATCCGTCTCAAGCGTACAGGACAAAATTACCCTCCTAACTTTTAATAACTACGTTCCAACCCAGCCCCAAATCCCATGGTTTTTTTTGTAAATAAAGCAAAATCGAGGGGGGACGAATTGACCTCAAAGGAGAAAATCACCCTCTGAAATTTTGAAAATCACCCTCCCAATCCAGCCACATTCGGCTGGTATTGCTGTGAATAGAGTGAAATCAAAAAAATCGTGAACAGCACCTGCCCTCCCCCTACTTTAGAATAAGTAATACTTCTGCTAATGGTTATGTTCTGCTCACATTGATATTTTTAATCATGAAGATGTGAACTTCTTGGTGTTTCGCTTAATGGGTACCTCGAAAAATGTTCATTTTTTCACTTCTTTTAGTGAGTAATTGGCTGTTGCCTTTTTCATGGATATACAGAAGTGAAACTTAGGTGTAAAAACTGTTGAAGCAGAAGTACAACTCTTCTGTTTGGCAGACAGTTATCAATTAATCGCATCACCTCTCAGAATGAGAAGGAAACTTTGATTCGCGCCTTTGTTTAGACCCGGGCATGGGCATCTGTGTTCTTTAAGCTTGAATTATTTTCTTTCTGGATCACTCTATTCGTTTGAGGTTTTAAGGTGAAGCTGGAATTTCATGTTGTTACCAGATTGGTTCGAAGACTTGCCTAAACTGGTGGAGGACATTCTCCAAACATCAGTAATCACAGGTCCACGTGGCGCTTTTAGGATGGTCCAAGGTTTTCAGGCGTTTATTGGGGTTGGTGGGGAGTGGACCAGGAGTGTCTCCTGAGCATTTCCTAGGGATCCTAGGGATCCCGCAATCTTGTCCGTTCATCGTATATCGTACGGTTAGAAATCATTTAAAATTTAAATTTTAAAATTCAAATATGAATAGTACCTAACGAAAATTGACCGCACGATATAAAATGAACGGACAAGATTGCGGGATCCTAGCATCCCTAAGGAAAGATCCGGAGACACTCCTGGTCCGTGGGGAGTGGCTTGCCGATGTATCAAAGGTAACATGAACTTCAATTTTTATGGTGGTACTTTCTTTATGCAATAGACTTTGTTTCCTACTGCTCAAGTCTTTCCTTTTAGTTATATTTTTTTTGGGTTTTGTCATTTTTTTATTCTGTACATGAGGATTATGCAAATTTCATATCTTTTCCATTTTAACTAAAAATGGAAATCTCATCACTACCTTCTGATTCACCTAGTAATCCCCTATTCTGTAACAGTAACAAAAAAAACCTAATAACTTGTGGTAAAGGATATTGACCAACTTGCACATGGAGATATCAAGGAATTACGGTAGGGGAAAATCCATTTACTGCAAACTTGCAGCAACTATAATTACCATCATTGTCTCAGCGACAACTAAAGTTTAAATTCCCATGTAAGTAAAGAGGAAAAACAAAACTAATCAACACCAATTTTGTAAAGCCCACAGGGATTCGAAATTTCATCGACTTTGCCAGCTGGGCCACATAATGAGAGAAGATTATCAAAGTAGAACTAATGCATAAAATGCTTTTGGGAAGAAATTGAAGGGGGGAGTCGTTGACATCGAATCCAATGTCCCCATCAAGCCAAAATGGAATAGGGTGTGCATCAATATACTTGAATTACAAACAGCAAAAAGGGTTAACTTCTGTTTGCAATTTCTTTCTAAAATTTTGAAAACTTAATTGTAGTTAAAATTAAACTTAATTATAAGTGATGTGTCGTGCGCTAAATCGTTAAATTATTATAATAGTGTAAATTTAACAAAATGCTAGTAACTACATAAAGTCTAAATGTAGAGATTGATATCTTATATTTTTCTAGCTGGATATATGCGTTTGGCAACATTCGTTTGCTTAAAATTATGCAGAACAGTTTTCCAAAGTAGGTAGCTGATTGCCACCCAACAAAATCTACAACAACCAACCCCAACTTAACAATTTCACAAACCTAAAGTTTTATTTTTCCTTCTATTTCCTGCTTAAGCATTTATATCTATACACACTTATTCAGCTACTCATGATCGATCCAACAGAACCCAAAGACATTAGATTTGTAGATTTCAGCACATAAAAATTTAAACTTAAACACTGAAAAATATCCAACAGAACCCAACCCAACAGAGGAAAATCCAAAACATAATCCAATCCAACAGAATCCAAAGACATCAGATTTGTAGATTTCAGCACATAAAAATCGAAACTTGAACACTGAAAAAAAAGAATCCAGATAGAGAGATACCTTTGAATGCAGTACTGCTCAATAGGGGGAGTGGAAGCAGATAAACAGAGGCGGATCTTTGGTTGCAGATGCACTATTGGGCAGATCAAAGCACTACAACATACAAAGAAATCAAAACAAGCAAATCAGAAAAGAATACAAAGAAATCGAAGCACTACAAAATACAAAGAAATTCAGCAGAATTAGGAATTTGGTGTTAATAAAAGGACTCAGCTTTTTTACTTTTTTGTGTTAATGTGAGTGGGCGGAATTTTTTATTTTGGGTAAATTACATTTGCACCTTTAAGTTTAAGTGCAATTGTAACCTCATACAATATCTTTAAAATATTTCAATATTATACATTTATTTTATTCCATTTCAATTTCATACCATCGTTATAAAATTTGTTAAATTAACCGTTAAGTGATGATATGGAAAATATGAAGACCACATTTGTGTTGACGTGGCAGCCAATTTTGCACCGTGTGAATAAAAAAGAAATAAAACAAAAGGTAAATTACATAGTAGCCCCTCAGGTTTAAGGTCTATTACAACCACATACAACATCTTTAAAACATTTCACTTTCATACATTACGTTCTATTTTATTTCAAAATAATTCATCCGTTACATTTTCCATCCATTAATTTGTTAAATGCTGACGTGGTTGCCACATTTGTGCCACGTGGCAAAAAAATTAATTTTTTAATTTTTTTTTAAAATCTAAATCTTCTAAATAAATTATAAAACTAAAAAATAAAAAATAAATAAAAATAAAAAACCATACAAACCTAGAAACCCCCCGACCCACTTCTCCATCTCCTCCATCTTCACCCTCCCATCCCTTCTCTCTCCCCAGACCCACACCTCCCATCCCTTACAAACCGTCACCCTCACCCTTCTTCTCCAGTTCACCCATGTACCGCCGCCGCCGTCTTCCTCCTCAAACCCCCTGCTTTGTTTGTCCAAATCCATCAAACAAAACAAAAGCAACACCAATTTCACATTTTTACAAAAAATTCAGAAATGCCAATTAAACCTAAGCCAGTCGGGAACACAGTCGATTCGGAGCGGGGCCTGCGAGCTCTAGTCAATTAGGAGCGGTGGGTCGGAGGCCGTGACCGGATCGAGAGGAAGGGGGGGTTCAAAAGATGCACCCTTGGGGGGTAGCCATTTGCGTGGGCGAGCTTCCAGTGCACGAGGTCGGAGTCATGGTGGGTGATTTAGGGTGGGAAGAAGAGAGTGAATTTTTTTCCGGTTGGGCTAGGGTGGTGGTGGGTCGAGTTCGTTGGGATCGGGGGGGGGGGGGTGGGAAGGGTGGGAAAGTTTCTGGGTTTTGGTTTGCGGGGGTATGGGTTGCAGGGAGGTGTCTCTGACTTTTTTTTTTTTTTTTTTTTCTGGGCTGCGGAGAAGAAGAAGATGGGTGCGGTGGGGTGTGTAGAGGAGGGAAGAGGGTGGGTGCATGGGGTGGGTGCGCGATGGGTGCCACGGGGAAGATGAAGATGATTTTTTTTTTTCCTCCTCTTCTTCTTCTGGGTTGCAGGTTGGGTTTTGGGGGGTGGGGGATGAGGGAGGGAGGGAAGACGAAGTGGGCTTTGGTTTTTGATTTTTTTTTTTTTAAAGTTTTATAATTTATTTAGAAGATTTAGGTTTAAAAAAAAAAATTAAATTTTTTTTTTTGCCACGTGGCACACATTTGGCAGCCACATGGCACAAATGTGGCAGCCACGTCAGCATTTAACAGATTAATGGATGGAAAATCTAACGGATGTATTATATTGAAATAAAATAGTACTTGAGGTATGAAAGTGAAATGTTTTAAAGATGTTGTATGGGATTGTAATAGACCTCAAAACCTGAGGGGCTACTGTGTAATTTACCCTAAAAAAAATTAATTAATAAAAAACAGTTTTTTGTATAATTAAAATTTTGAAAAACATAAAAATAAAATAAAATTCTTTCCTTTCTCCCGTCCAACGACCCACCGTCCTTCATTCCCCGTCCCGCCGTCGCCACCTTCATATCAATACACAAAACATCATCTGCATAGTCGAAACCCATCTTGAACATTTGCAAACCCATCTCGAAACTCATAGCAAGCATTTGTTTTGATTAAACAAAGGCTTGACACCCAAACAAATGGGAAAAACAATATTATAATATCAAATCACTCAACTTGCAGCCAAATATCTTGCTAAGTTAGCCTTTTTGCACATTAATCCTCTAAATGCCATATTTTACCCAAATGGGCCACATAAGTGAAATGGTGCACATTTTAGGTGCAAACACCACTAACAACTAACAATGTATCCACTAAAATTATATCGTTTGTCAAAAGAAAAAAAACACTTCACTATAAATTGATCCGTACGTTCGATTGAAAGAATGTTATGTCTATAACATTAGGTTCATCACATTTTGTTTTTACTACAATTAGTTATGTGTAAGTATTTGATCAACAAATAACTTGTTAAAAATATATGACATCCATATTCTTCAATTCAAACTTCAAACTGAGGATGAACTAAATGGCTTAGCTCCATCCTTTTTATGAGATTACGACACTATTTTAGTTGTAAGATTCTTCATATCTTGATTGAGTTCTCTCCTTTTTTTTTTTTTTTTTTTTTTGGACAAACGTTAGAATAATTTACACTAAATTCATCTAAACTACGAGAAAATAGTTCAAATTTGGGCCAAGAAAGAAAGTGAAGCACACTGCTCTAACCAACTTAGTCTAGATTTGCAAGTTTGAATTGTAAAGTGTATATTTCTGAAATAAATATGTATACGAAGAAAAATATATTGATAGACAATCCACTATTATTCACCAGTCTTCAAATGATACATAAAGAGTAAAATATCACAAACACCACACATTAACGAAGAAATTTGCAACAGGTGACAGTGCCTGGTCCTGTGATGCACTCCTCTCCTGTTTCTCAAGCATGACACATTCACTCTGAAACTTTATCGACGAAAGAGAAATATGCATCACTCCAAGACTTTCTACTTGCTGCAAATCCCAGTCCAACACTCAAATAATATCACTTATCGATGAAGTCGTTGTCACCACCATCGTCCTCCAAAATCCTTTCGTTGACACGATCACCTGGACAGCTTACGACAGGAGGAGGGCCACAAAGGCCTGGATTTCAACCATAAGAGGATTCATTAAAAGTTGTCAAATGAGCTGCATATATACGATCCTTACCAGAAAACTCATTGTTTGACAAATTTAGGTACCCGAAAGGTGAAAGTTCTAAGTACCGAAAATGTAATGGATGATACTATAGTACATAACAGTATAAAATATAAAATGCTTTTTCAGCTCAAGTGATCGTACCTGGTCCTCTGATTCTCAGGCATGACATTCTGATATTCTCTCTAAAACTTGATCTACCAACCGAAAATAAGCAACGCTCCAAGATTTTCTGATAGCTAAAATAAAGAAAGGAACCAGAACACCCGATGCAAATCCCAATCCGACACTCAAATAGAACCACTTGTCAATGAAATCGTTGCCATCACCATCATCCTTCGGAGTCTTTCCCTTATCCGGATCATCATCTGGGCAGCTTACAAGAAAAGGAGCACCACAGAGGCCTGGATTTCCAGCAAAAGATGGTGCATCGAAAGTTGTCAATTGCCCTGTGTATGGGATCCTACCGGTGAAGTCGTTGTTTGACAGATTCAGATACCCCAGGAATGATAGTAAAGACAAACTTTGAGGAATCGGACCTGTGAGCTTGTTGCTTGAAAGATCAAGTGACTGTAACTGTTTCAACTTTGAAATGCCTTCAGGAATGTGACCGCTTATGTGGTTTCTGGATAAATCCAGAGCAATCAAACCAGCCAAATTAGTTATTTCTACAGGAATATCTCCACTCAATTGATTTCCAGAGACGTCTATGCTGATTACGAGGAAGAGAAACTTGGTGTGTATTTGAGGCGAGCCTTTTAAGTTCACAACCAAGCTTTCTTCATAGTAAACACCCCTGTACTTCCCATAGAATAGATAACGGTTTGTGTTTTCCACTTGCGCCATAGCTTTGAAATCTCCAAAACTAGCTGGAATGCTTCCATTCAGTTGATTTTCTGCAAGGTCCAGGACATGCAATGAACTTAAATTTGATAGCATGATGGGAAGTTCTCCGGAAAATGCATTTGACCTCAACCTCAAAATTCTCAAATGCTCAAAACCTTTCCCAATCCATGGTGGAATACTTCCTGTTAGCATGTTGTTTCCGATATCCAGTGTCTCCAAACTTGACAAATTCTGCAAGGCTTGTGGAAGCTGTCCAGAGAGTTTGTTGTCGCTTAAGTGCATTGTTTGAAGCAGACTTAGCTGACCTAATGAGCTTGGAATGTTTCCAGATAGATTGTTCTTGCGAAGGTCTAGAGCCCTTAAAAAAGAACAGTTTGCTATGGTAGGAGGAATGCTTCCATTTAAGCTGTTATTTGAAAAATCGATAACTTCAAGAGGCAAAATTTCGCCTATAGAAGCAGGGATTTCACCTGTTAGTTGGTTTCCCGAAAGAGAGAGGAAGATCATGTTTGGTATGGTTTCCCCTATGGCCTTTGGGATATGACCTGAAAATACATTGTTGGATAAATCTAGTAACGCGACATCAACAATCGGAAAAGGAATCGGTCCTTCAAAGAGGTTGTAGCTCAAATCAACATCTGCATAGAGAGCAGCATTAAAAGGATTTGGGACCTGCCCTCCCAGCTGATTGATTGAGATATTTAACAGTGAGAGGTTCGATGAGATTTCCCAAAACCAGTTAGGAATGGAACCTGAAATGCTGGCATTTGAGAAATCTAGATACTCGACCTCCTTTTGGGATCTTAACCAAGCAGGAAACGACGGACCCAAATGGCATGACCCTAGATCAAGATTCCAGACTAGAAAAGGGGGGATCCAATTTGAACTGACGTTTAATGTTAAAGAGTTGGAAGACAAAAGCAAGATTTTCAACTTACTAAGCTGCGAAAAATGTGTTTCGGTTACAACGCCTGTCAAATGATTGGAAGAAACATCCAACACAGACAACTCAGAAAGTTTCCCTAAACTATCTGGGAGAGTCCCATTTAGTTTATTATATCCAAGATCTAGCGCAGAAATATTCGTTAATGATCCCAATGTAGAAGGGATGGGACCATAGAGGGAGTTCCCGGACAGACTTAGCTCGACGAGATTCTCAAGCTGACCTAACCATTCTGGCAATTTACCCACCAATCGATTGACAGACAAATCCAGGTGCTGCAGGCTAGGTAGTGGACTGCTACTTTTGCAGATGCGCATTCGCAGAACTTCAGGTAAAGTTCCTGTTAGGTTATTGCCTGATAAGCGGAAAAACTTGAGGTTGCAAAGTTCACCTATAGAGCTTGGAATCCCACCCTTCACATTGTTGTGAAAAAGATCAAAATAAGTGAGAGCTGTCATGTTGCCAAAGGAAGCAGGAAGTTTACCATGTAATTTATTGGAAGCTAGACTAATAACTTCTATCTTTTCCCATCCTGCTCTGAAAAGCTGAGAGCAACTTGCCGTTAGATTTTCATTCAGAGAAAGATCAATAGACTTTAATCTCGAAAGTTCCCCGAAACCAAGCGGAATCCTTCCATTCAAGCCACAGCTGCTCATACTGAGAGTTTCAAGACTACTGATATTGACAAGCCAACTAGGTATCTCTGACTTGAAGCTGTTAGAATCAAGTTCAACTACAGAAAGTGAAGTGAAATTGACTACAGTGAGAGAGGGAATAAAACCGGATAAGCCACAACTCGACATATGCAATTCAGTTAAGAACAAGAGTTTATTAAGCTTTGGAATCCAGTCCGGTCCTACCATTGAAAGATCAGCTCCATTCATATTGAGATACTCCATAGATACAATACCAGTCACCCATTCAAGGTTATCAACAGATATAAAATTAGAGGACACATCAAGAAACTGCAAGCTAGAGAGGTTCCCTAAATTTGGGAGAATTCTACCACTAAACCCAGCATATGACAGGTTTAGATACTGCAAATTCTTCAGGGATCCGAAAAATTCAGGTATTGGAATTCCATTAAATGTATTGAAGCTCAAGTCTAAATGCTTCAAGGACTCGAGCATTTTCAGCGACGGACTAATTTCACCACTAAGGTTCCAGAATCCGTACCTGCTTGGAGAACCCTGCGGATGCGGGTTATGGAGATCAACTGTTAGAACAGCTCCAGTTGTATTATGACAGTGTATCCCCCGCCATTCGCAGCAGTTGCTTCCTTTCCATGATGAAAGCCGGTTTTCAGGATCTTCAAGACCCTTTTTGAAGTCAATGAGAGCCTCTCTCTCGCTTTCTAGGCAACCTATCAACCGAGCATTACCACCACAAGAAAAATGGTTTATCAAAAAGAAGAGAAGCAGCAAGAGTGGATGAAGCATTGTGAATGTTTCTGTAAACTCAAAGTCTCAGACTCTCAATAACCAAACACTATGAACCATGAACAATGATGATATTTCTGATATATAATCTTCGCTTGCGTGCGAAGAAAGAAAACTAATTTCGCTTTCTTCAGAAGAGTTAAGAAAAGTGAAGGTTCATGGTAAGACCAGAGAAAATAATTGAACATAAAAACATTTAACTGCAAGGAACATTCAAACCAGTTCCCCAGAAATCAATGTATGCCCTTATAATAATCACATTCTTAGAACATATTAAACGCTTTCTTTATCCTTAAATTATAAAAAAATGATTAACTCTTTCTGGGCCAATCAGTTTTCTCTTAGTATTGACTTGATGCAACAAGTTTCTCATCATTCCCGACTATTAAATTATGCAGGCCTGCCTGGAAATTAACCAAGTCAATGCATGCTTGTTATTGTAAATTATTTTATTTAAAATTGAATATAAACAGTACATGATGAAAACTGACCGCACGATATACGATGAACGGATGTAATTTGAGGATCATCGGGATCCTTACAATTATGAACTATAAGAAAACTATATATTTTTCGACAAAAAAGATATTCTAAATTAATCTATTTTACGGAGAAGAGAAATTAAACTAAGATGCAAAGGACGGCAACCCATTATCTTTGATTAACTGATCTAACTCAAATTTGCACAAAAAATTATAGTTGGTTCGGATAAGTGTTTCCCATGTGAAGATTAACCACGGGCCAACAACAATCGTGGCCCGTTTTGTGTTGTGCGGATGACTTGACTTTTCAGTTTTCCCTCCGCCGTCCATCCAGCATCGGCCTAAAAGTCCCACGCTCCCGTAACACGCGTGAAGGCCACTTACGTTCCCAAATTACCGTTACTACCCGCCAACCAAAGTCACAGAAAATTCTCAGTACTCTAGCTCTTTCTCTCTCTCTCTCTCTCTCCATAATGGCTCTCTTCACTTCTATCTCCACCTCAACCCTCTCCGTCTCGGCGGCAATCCGTCCCATCGGGCCGTCGAACAGCTCTAAGCGCTTCTCTCATTCCATCGCTGCTTCTTCTCTGAGCTCCCCACAGTCTCCGGAATCAAAATCAACGGCCCCAAATCAAACCGCAGTCTCCTCCTCCACTGAAACTTCACCAAACCCTTTTAATGGTGCGTCGTCAAGACCCCCGGAGCCGGCGGGCTTCAACTACGCCCTTGCCAACGGCAACCCCTTTGTTCGGTTTGCCCGTTCCGCTGAGTCTTCCATTGAAAGGGTAACTGAATTTTAATTTGTGTTTCAGTCACTGTACTTGCTTAGTAATGATTACTTGGTATAAATGTTCAGAGATCCATGGGAATATTGGAACTTTTGGAATTTGGATGTGACAAAAAGAGTGAATTTTCCTCTGTTTCTTTCTTTCTTTCTTTTATGGGTTTGGACAAAAATGAAAATAATATACAGAACAGAAAAACCCTTCTAGTTGCAGAGGAGGCTCTTCTTAACTTAGGGTAGTTTGATACCATATCGTTTTCAGTTTTCAAAACAAATGAAAACCAAAAACGAAATGGTTATCAAACGGCCACTTAGTAATGTGGCCTTGTCTTAATTTTGGTGACCGGAGCTTTTTGTTGTGTGGCTTTGTTCTGCCATAGCTTGTGTTACATTTTTTATGTAATGCTGGAGTTCATCAACTCTCTAAAGAATTTCTTGCGCTTTGATTAAAATTAAAATGACAGGGGAGGGGTTTGAATAGCTTGGAGGACTTGGTTGTGATTTTTTTGATAATTGACAGATTATTGTTTGACAGATTGCTGCTGAGCAATAAGAAGAATCAGTAAGTTAGAGCCACTGATGCAAATGTAGTAGTTTTGTTCAAACACTTTGGAGGCAATCTCCTTCAAAGCTTAAAAGAATTCAATGGCAATGGCATCATGAGTGTTAACAAATACTGTGAGCGGTCTAGCGCGTATAAACAACCTATCTTAAACTAAGGATGGCTAGGAAACTTCAAAATGTCATTTACCTCATGGTCGGTTCTGTTTTTTGTTATAGGTACCAACTGTCAATAATTAAGAAAGTTGTGCAGTTTCTTCTTTCTGTTCAGAAATTTTTTTGCGTCTAACAATATGTTCTAAGCGTTCTTTATGTGTCCGTTGTTGAACAGACAATATTTGACTTCCGGTTTTTGGCACTGTTTGCTGTTGGAGGTTCGTTGGCTGGTTCACTGTTGTGCTTTCTCAATGTAATTTCTCTCTATCATATTTTATATTCTTACTTAAGTACTAAGGAGAAGAAATATTTTCTTTCTATGAGGTCTTCGACCATGAAAATATAAATTCAGGCTCTGATTGCGATTTCAACAATAATCTGTGTGCTATACATAATGTATGACTGTATCCGTACATACTCATACTACATTCGAATCTGCAGGGTTGTGTTTATATAATGGATGCGTATAAAGTTTATTGGACTAGTTGTGTCAAAGGGAATCACACTGGACATATGGTTCTCCGACTTGTTGAAGCTATTGGTATAATTTCAGAATCCTCTTTCTAGAATTGCTCTATGTTTCTGTTTCTTGAATATGCTTTCAAATGCTAACCAAAATACATTTCAAATGTCGTGACTTCTGTGTAAGCAGCAGAAGTCACTCCTTTCTTAACAGGGTAAAACTCATCGTATGATGTCCATATTTCTATGTTTATTTTTGTTGTTATAGTCTGTATGTTGATGCAATGACGTATGATGCAGATGTTTACCTTGCTGGGACTGTCATGTTAATATTTGGCATGGGACTTTACGGATTATTTATCAGTAATGTCCCTAATGATGTGCCTTCCATTGATGATCGCGCTCTAAAGGGATCTTCTTTGTTCGGGATGTTTGCTATGAAGGTAATTTTACTTCCCGTATGCATTGGCTTAAACCTGCACCGAGGTATTAAATTATTAATAGATGTTAACACAGTCCTATTACATCAGAACTAATCTGTCTTATTTTATTTTTTGAACACTGCCAAGTTAACTGGATGATGGTTTTTCAGGAGAGACCTAAATGGATGAAAATTAGCTCACTCGATGAACTGAAGACAAAAGTAGGGCACGTAATTGTCATGATTCTTCTGGTAAAGATGTTTGAGCGGAGCAAGATGGTGCAGATAACCACCGGTTTGGATCTATTGAGCTATTCTGTCTGTATTTTCCTGTCTTCTGCTTCTCTGTACGTCCTTCATAATCTACACAAGTAAGGATAAGGCTTTCAAACACATTATGTATAGGGTTTAATGTAACGTTTAGCTTACAGCTTCAAGTGAATATACGTCTTCCAAATTGAAATCCAGGTTCTGCTATTTTGATCTGGACTTCTATTACTCACACATTAGATGCAAGCAATTTATGAAGATCAGATAACACTTCCTAGTTCTTACCGTTATCTTTAAGCATGAAAAACGTCGAGGTAGACTCATTTTCCACCAGTTTGTCCAAAATTAACCATTTATCTCAAAATGTCTTGGTGGAATTTAAGTAGATATTCTCCAGTGTTAGACGATAACTTATCTGATGCGGTACAAATGCATAACTTGACTCGTAACTTCGAGCATTTGACTCCGCAATGGTTTTGCAACAATATGCCATACCAAGTTGCGTATATGTTCCATGGATAAGCAACAAAACTGCAAAAGTGCAAATGAACTCTGGCAGCTTGCAAAGCATCACTTGCTTCTTACCTTCTCCTATATCCTAGAAGGCCGTTTTTGTTTTGCTTCCGAAAAAAAAAGTTCAAAGTTTGTAGTTAGATGTTGGTTGTAACACCAACATTTGGTGGAATTGTTACCGTGCTGGGAGTTAAGAAAAGAATTACTGATGCAACAAAAAATGCAACCGCTTCTTTTCTCGTTATGCTATTTACCTTTCTCTATCTTAATATTTTGTTCATCGAAAAACTATACAATATACAATTTTAGATTGTCGAATGTACTAGTCTGCTTTAACTTTGATAACGCAATTCCATTAATCTGTCGAACCCTCTCCCTCGAAAGCTTTAACAGTCTTCCTATGTCCTCAAAGGACTTTGGGGTCTCTCCGTGTAGCCCGAAGTGTAATCTCAACACATATGCTTCTCTATCGCTCAGCGTCTTGAGAAGCTTCTCGACCTCTTGCTTCATTAGCTGTTTTGTAAGCATCTTTTCTGGCATCATCTCCTCTGGCCCTTGCATGATCTCCTGCAGCAGAATGCGAACTAATAAATTAAGATCGACTAATGAAGCGCAACTGACACACTTTTGACAGTCGTTTGAGCTGTTAATGGAGCATAGCCATGAAAGCAAACATTCACTAAAGTGGAAATAAGATTCAAGAAACAGACCTGCAGAGACATGCAACCCCGAACAGTTACCACTCGATCCAATGAAATTGGCGGTCTGCTCCTCTCGCAAACAATCTTTACTGTTGCAGCATGCACATTGACTTCTTGAGCGATTTCATCATATGTAGGTGGTCGCTGTATTCTTTGGTTGAAGGAATTTTTAGCTTTTGTGATTTTTGCGATCATACCGCACACGTTTACCTGCAGAAATGAACTAACCATACTTCTGTAATATTTCAATCAATGCAATTCTACCAGGTTATCTCGCAAGAGTTGTATAAAATATGTGCAAGGAAAGGAACTCATTTGGATACAAAATTGCTATCTAAATCATCTCAAACAAGTTTTAACGCCGTCTATACGCCAAAAGAGCATCTCCAGCTGAAAGCTAACCTCAGCATCTATATTCAATAAAATTCACCTTTGACAGTAGAACAATCTTGACGAAAACATTTCAAACAAATTACGCTAACAAGTATAGTCACGTCTGATAAAAGTTGCTTTAACCATCAATGTTTTTTCTTCTCAGACGTACCATGGTTTCGATGCACCAACTGATATATACAATAAGCAAGAAGCAAAGGCGCAAATTCTCGAGAAAACTTTGGGCTGACAAGCTAACCTGGTTTACTATATCCTACCCCCAGCATTAGAACTTTCCATTGAAATGCAACGCAGGAAATGTACTGTTTTCGTTCAAGAAGTAGTCCCCATTTCCAATTAAGAGACATTGAACCTAGTCGTGAATGTGGTGCAAAACTCGAAGCATCAGAAAACCAATAAACACTAATCCGAGACCCATAGAACTAACTAATTAATTACGTCACTAACATAAAATCTGTAGCTCAGTGATTATGTAACCTCAGTCAAAAAGCAGAAGCAGTGTCTAACAAAAAGAACTAAATCCAACTGTTTAAGAACAATGGTTAATTAGGTTAGCTTCTCACTGGTAATCTGATTATTCTAGACTTCTTCTCTAGGGCTCTGATAATAGCTTGCCTGATCCACCAGTAGACGTAAGTTGATAACTTACATCCTCGCTCATGATCAAACTTCTCTGCCCCTCGAAGTAGCCCAATGCTCCCTTCCTGCATAAATAGATACTTAGTTTCGTGGAGCAACTTATGGAAAGTGTTGGACAGGAGTAAAAAAGGTGCAGGAACCTGAATGAGGTCTTGAAAGCTTAACCCTTTGCCTTGATAACTGCTGGCAACAGAGACAATGAGTCCCCGGTAGCTCCTGATGATTCTTTCTTGTGACTCTCTTTTCTTACAAAGCACCTTATCTATACTTCTCGTCTTCATTTCCATTGCCTTGGCTAACTGCTTTGAGGTCGGCTCCTGCTCTTCAGCTTCTACGACTCTTAATCTTCGTGATTCTAGTCTTGCTCCCTCCTGTGTCATTAAAGGCTACGCACAGATTAGAAAACTCTGCAAGAAGTAATTTGAGAACTGTTCTAAAACAAAACACGGTTCCAACTAAAGCTGTTCCTTGTAATTGCATTTGAAAACAAAAGGAAAATCATGTGAACCGAAGTATAAAGATTAGCAGAAACTTCAACTTTTTTTAAGGTTTATGCAACGGCCACCAATTGAATCATGTTAGTTGCATCATTTACAAGGAGCAGTGGATAGGAAGAAAATTAAAACTAGAGGTGAGAATGTTGCTAACTGTAGTGATCATCATATACAACATCAAACTGTACAGTTTAAGAAACATTATAGTGTCATCTAGCATTAAAAAGTATATGTTCAGTTCTATGAATGCCTAGAGGTGATAATTTCTTATAATACAAAGATGAGATGCAAGAAAGGCGAGCAAGTAAACGAATTTACAAAATGTAACCCATAGCAAAACTCCATTTCTTAAATAATACTCTTGAACTTGGCAAGAATTGATGAACTCGAATATTGAAACCAACCAATCATTCTCCAAACTCAAATCAGAACAAATAATGATGCGCAATATGCAGTCTAAACCGAGAAGTTGAAGAACACCCATCAATTATTTATACGACAGAGTAAATGGCAGTTAGGCTTTTCGCATATAAGCACATAACTACTTTACACCTTAGAGAAAAAACACTTCAAGTCCAATACTTCAGAAAACACCCTACTTTTCAACAGGAGAGACCCTAACGGAAGTTCGTGCAGTAAGAATCAGTTTGAACATGGCAGCTGGCTGACACATGGGCTTTTCTTTGATTGGGCGCGTTGTAAGCTATGTTTGAATCAGGAATTTGCAAGTACCAAACATTTGAGGTAAATTAGTTACAAATGAATCGCAAAACACTAGATGAAGGGATTGAAATGCGCAAACAAGGATTCACAAATGACGACTCCAATCAAGTAGCCATTTGCAAATCCCTTTAAACACATTGTATTTACTCATTTCAAAATCATCCACCAAATCTTTTTGCGGTGCATTGTTAACTAATTTAGTCTATACCGCTTAGTACTTTCAAATCCCATCTCGAAACATAGCATGAACGTTTTTTGTATAAAACTAACCGTTCTCGGAATACTAGTACAAATTTGCTATACAAAGAATCAAGGAGAATTATAGTACCTTGAGACTTAGACAGCATTCTGCTTCTTCTTTTGAGCCCAGATGCCCACATCTCACTAACCCAAACGACAACTTTCCATCTCCAACGCCCCTCTCCCTCTCCTCATCCAAACCCTCCAACCCTTTTCTCCTTTTCCTCCTCCTCTTCCTCCTCATCACCAACCCACCACTCCCATTCCCACTCTCCCTACAACTCCAAGCCTTCACAATCTCATCCCTCGCCGCTGCAGCATCTCTGGCCGCCTCTACAGCAGCCCGGGCCAGCGCCAGCGCCTCGGCCGCAGCTGCAACTACCAATGCGTCATTGGAGACCAAACTGGCGCCAAATTTGGAGGTGGAAGAGGAAGAGAGTGGAGGGAAGTGCAGTTGGAGAGGGTGGTGGGTTTTGAGTGGAAGTGTTGGGAGAGTTGGAGGTTGGTTTGGTGATGAACATATGCTGCTGGTGATGGCCATACAGATTACAGAGAGTACAAGGAGTGAAGTGTGAGCAATGGATTTTTCTTTCTGGAGAGATATTTGTGTGTTTTGCCATGTGAGTCCAACGGACAGAGGGAGAGGATAGAGGAGTCCGTCCGGTGCTAAATTTTTGCTATCTGTGGATGTCATTGATTTCAATCTCGATCATTGGATTCAAATTATGTCTTTTATTTTTTTTCTCGTATTTATGTTTATTTTTGGTATTTGATTTTCTTTCACTCTATTTTAGGTACCGTTTGGTACGCAGACAGGACGGAACGGGATAGGACGGGACGGAACAGGACGGAACAGATGATGTAAATATTGAAAAAGATAAGGAGAAATTTTGTCATAAAATGTTATAAATTTGTGTTCCACGGATGTGGAACGGGTCGTTCCAGGGGAAGAGGTGGAACGAAAAATCAACCAAATTTCGTCCCATGGGACAACCCGTTCCACAGTTTTTAGGCGCACCAAACGTGGGACGGAACGGCTCGTCCCGTCCCACGCAGTGGCGGAGCCAGAATTCTGAATGAGGAGGGGCCTTTCACAAATATGTATATATATATATATATATGTGTGTGTGTGTATGTAAAAAGTTGAATTCATAACATGTTGACATATGCAATTTGTGTAATCCTCACAAAACTGAAAAAATTCTCTTAAATTCAATACTAAGAAGAAAAAAATGTAAAAACCCAGACAACCAAGTAAGAGGTAGGTTGTGGAAGGCTAAAGAAAATACAAAGAAGTAGAAAAAGAAGGAAAAGGCGGAGAGGTCTGCAAATAAAGAAGGTGGGTTGCTTTAGAAAATTATAGGGTGTATATTACTGTTAGGTGAGAGAATCGAACCAGAAGTGGGGTTGCTTTTTCCATTTAAAATTGCACATCTCTTTTAAAACTCTCATGCCAAACTTATCGTTTCATTAGACAGCCGAAAAGATTTAAAATCAAAACAGCTTAACGACGTCGTTTGCTTCATCTTCTTCCATGAGGTTCACACCTCAGATGAAGTCAGGATGGGTCAGGGACTACCCTAGTCCCTTGGTGGCTCCGCCCCTGGTCCCACGTACCAAACGGTACCTTAGAGTACCGATAGGATTATCATTACGGGATGGTTCATTGATTGAAGATGGAAGGAATTTTAGATCTGTATTTCACACATTACATTTGCATTCATTTTTTATGTTGATGAATTACACGATGGTGGCCACTGACCAGGGGAGGCTAAGCCACTCGCTGATACTTTTTTTTTTAAGCATTACCACATATTTGTACAGTAATAGCTGGTACTTAAAAAAAAAAAAAAAAAAAAAGGCTTACTACATATTTGTATCAAAATTCGTGTCATCCCTAATAGATGTATGACTCGTTAGCACATGTAGATCTCATATCTATAAAGAGATGATAAAAATATATGGGAAGATTAGCATTTTAATTTTTTTTTTTTTTTAACTTTTTACGTCAAGCTGTCTAATTTTATTTTGGGTGATGCTATTTACAGACTTATTTTTACTTCTTGCACATCTTTTGTTAATTTTCTTTATTTAATCACCTTTAATTTATTGACAATCAGAAATGGAAATGATGTGTCCGAAATAAATTTATGATCAAAATAGTAAAACACGTTACTCTCTTTTTGCGGCTTACAAAACGGCAAACGCATACTGATACACCACTTTTTCCATTTTGGCGCCAATTCTTCTCTCTCTCTCTTCCCAAAGCCCAAGGTTTTAACTTCCATACCCGTCCCAAATCGATCACGGGTTTCGCAGATAGACCTCAGAAACCTCAATTTCTCGAAGAATCAGAAAGCAGCACGGCAACGTTCAGGAATGGCAGATCGTCTCGCAAAGCGCCTCAAAATTACAAGGTCCGGAGACTCGTTTCACACCACTTTTGAAATTGAATTTGAAATTCTTATATGTATTCTGGTACTCAGTTTGTCAGTCTTGTTTAGAATTGGGGCTTTTTCATTCTAATTGCAATTTTTCCTACTGTCTGTTTGGTTACCCAGAAAATTTTATGTCTTTATGTTTATATTTTGCTTTATTAATAATTATTCATGTTTTGAACAAATAATTATTCATGTTAAATGAAATGTTTAACCTTTTCTTTTGTCTTCCATGGTTATGTTAAGAAATTAAACTGAGGATTTTGGAATTCACCGTAAAACCTTATTCTGCCTAACACAATGGTAAAGATTTAAAATTTTGTCATTTGGGACCTATAGAAATTCTGAGTCAATGCAGAAACAACAAAATATCTATTTAGCTATGTTGAACCGACTTTGTCTTGTTAAACTCAAGAGGATACTATTCAAATTTTTTCTTGATATACAGAAAATGTGAAAGTGAAATTTTATTTCCTGTGTTGTTTTGATTTGTTCAGCAATTATGTGAAGGTTTAATGCTTATCATCTCTTTCTTTCAGGGGTGAAGATGACTATAAGCCAGGAAGCATAACTAGGATTGAGCTCCACAATTTTATGACCTTTGGTCACATAACGTGCAAACCGGCCCCTCGTCTAAACCTTGTAATTGCACCAAATGGGCCCGGAAAGAGCTCTCTCGTATGTGCAATAACACTAGGTCTTGGCGGTGAGGCTCAGGTCAGTTAATATCAGGGAACATATTTTATTACGTTTCATAAGTTTGTTTTTGCTAGACAATATATAAAGAAGAGGGTTATGTAACTACTTGGGAGGGCGACCAGTGTTGGAGCATATGTGAAGTGCGGTGAGGCGTCTGGTTATACTAAAATAACCTTGAGAGGGGATACCGAAGAGGATCATATTGAAATTATGCGTAAGATTGATACACGTAACAAATCTGAATGGTTATACAATGGTAAGTAGTTTCGCACGTGTAACATTCTCAAAGTAAATTATTTCATCATTTCTCTTGAATATATTTATGGACCAACCAACAGTGATCTTTGGGCGATAACTTGAGGTGGTTTATAGTCATTAAGATAAATGTTTTTATACTTTTTAGGCGCCCCTTAAAGTATTATGTTTAACCAACATTTTCCCAGAGAACGAGGATGTTTAAACTACATTGCTATGACTTGTGTTTTAGTAGTTTCTGTAAATCATCTTATGCGTTACTTTCCATTCCAAGAATTGTGCTTCCACGCATGTAGCTCTTATTTTGCATTTATTGTTGTCTTCACTCAGCATAAGTGAAGTACTTGTACACAAGCTTGTTTTCTTTTCAAATTGGGTCAGTTTTAACTTTTATTTACAAATTTTGGCCACTATTATGCAAGTGGATTACATGTCTTGATTCACTATAGACGAAAGTAGAAAATTGGTTGATTTTATCTCTCTCTCTCTCTCATGCATTATCAAGGGAAATAAGCTACTTCCCAAATAAATACTGGTTTATTGAGAAGACACAGGAGTAATCTCAAGGACTAATTTATCAGCCTTCTTTGTATTTAAGGAAGGGTGGTGCCTAAAAAAGATGTAGTTGAAATCAGTCAAAGGTTTAATGTTCAGGTCAACAATTTAAGTCAAGTGAGTTTCTTTTTATAATGAGCATCAGATCAGGGCATGTCTTAATTTTGTAGTTTTTATGTTTGGATGCAATATGACTTTTTATATGCATGCACATGTTTTTGTTTGTTGATATTCCTTTTGGATATCTGCACCTTGTAATTGAATTTTGTGACTGAATTTTTTATCTTAATCAGAATTCGTTGTTGTTTTTTAGTTTTTAGTAGAAGACAACAGTTTGAAGGTTATACATGCATGGAATAGGCAGTACTTTTACAAACTTGGTACTGTACAGATTCAGAGTATATGTACAGACAGAAATAATTACTTAGTAAGGACTGCAATAGATGGTAGAAACTGTTACTTAACATCCTCACAAAGTTGATGCTTTATTTCTTGATTTTTTGGCGCCTTGGTCTTTAACCCTTTATAATTATAGAAAAATGCCAATTATTTTCTTAAAGTTGAGAGAGATGAGGAGTGTTTTCTCATATTAACGGTGCATTGATTTAGTCTTATTATAGGCAGAAAATTATTTAAAGAGACCTCTATATTTCACTTCTTCTGCATTCCATTGTTTGTACTTGCTGTGCTAGTAAAATTGAGAGCTTTTGTTGCGTGAACCTTTTGAAATGCTACTCCTTTCTTTTGATAAAAGTGCATGCTGGGCATACTTTTGTTTTTCATCTTAACTGATCATTCCTATGCATTTTAAATTCTTCTAAATGAACTAATGTTGAGAAGAGTAGGTAAATTATATATTGTAGTAGTAAAAGTTGTGTAGGGATGCACTAGCTGTCAAGTTGTTTATGTGCGACTGCGAGTGTACCAATGCATGTATATGACATTGTTTGTTTGATTTCCTGTTATTTGTCTCCCTTGAAGATATTTCAGTTTTAACTCATATTTATGATACTATTTGAAACTATTGCTAGCAATTTTCTTGCTAAATATGAATTTTGGTCAGTGCTTTTCTCTCTTTCTTCTATTTTTTTTTATCATTTTTTTTCCTTATGAATTTTGGGGGTGTGCTTGTAGTTTTTACCACAAGATCGTGTCTGTGAGTTCGCCAAATTAACTCCAGTGCAACTTCTGGAAGAGACTGAAAAGGCTGTAGGTGATCCTCAACTGCCGATCCAACATCGTGCACTTATTGAGCAAAGCAAGAAATTGAAAAGAGTTGAGCGAGTGGGTTTCTAATTTGTCCTTACGTCAGACAATTATAATTAGCTTTATCGTGCTACTTAAGACATTTTGCCTTTTTGATTTAGGCTGTTGAAAAAAAAAAATGGAGAAACTTTGAATCAGTTGAAGGCACTGAATGCTGAACAAGAGAAAGATGTTGAGCGTGTCTGCCAAAGAGAGGAACTTCTCGCAAAGGTTTGCCTTTTTAGTTTTGTTGGATGAACTGAATCACAACAAAGTATTTTTATGATTAGATACAAGCTCTTAGTAAAAAAATCTATAACACGTACACAATAAAGTGCACTGATATCCATTTAGAGCTAGTACACGTACTCAACACTATCAGATTCACCATCCATGAAACAGCACCGAACATCACAAACCAAAACATCTGAAGGAAAACACTGAAGGATAAATGTGATTCATTCCTATTTCCTACCTACCCCATCAGGCCATACTATAAGGAAAGTTAGATCCTTAAATGCAGGTGAAACTGAACCCTATACGGCAACAATGAGAATCTGACTTTATCCCGTAAGCTATCCTCCCATCTCCCTTATAGTTCTAGAGAAAGAAAAAAAAACTGAACTCCATCTGCCTCTATAAATCCCCTCCCCACCCTCAAAAAAAGCCCTTCTGCTTCCCACACAATTAAGCTGGACTTAAAATTTCTTTCTTGATGTCATCTACAGGCTAAAGTATGATATGAAGAAGGCTGAATGTATGGAAGCTATGGAACAGGAAAAAGATGCAAAGAAGAAGTTGGAGAAAGCTGCAAGAACTCTAAATCAACTGAAAGAACCTATTGAGTATGATGGCTTCATTGAGTTGATATATTCGTACATAATATATTGATATGACATACAGTCCATTTATTGCTGACTGCTTTTATTTTACATCTGGTGTACTAATCTTTTACCTGCTGAAGGAAACAAAAACAAAGAGAGAGTGGCGACAGAGTCTAAGAGTACAAAAGTAGTAAAAAACGTTAGTGAAAAATGAAAATGCATACAAACGAATGAAACTTATGGAAAATGTGAACCGCTTGGTATGATAATGTGGTACTCTATTCTCTTAATGTGATTTTAGCTTTCTCTAGTATGTAGTGTGGATAATTGAGATTTTCTTGTGCTTCAATTCCATCCACATGTTTATAGGGAGTGTTAATAAAAGAAAAACACAATGAAATGGAAGATTTGAAGAAGCAAGAAGAAACTCGTCAACAAAGGATCTTCAAAGCAAAAGAGGATCTAGCTGCTGCTGAGCTAGAACTTGAAAATCTGACTCCTTATGAACCCCCTACAGATGAAATTGTAAGTTATGGATTCAGTCTCAAAATGTCAGGATCTACGGGCAGTCCCTGGTATGATTAACAAAAATGGATCAAATTTTTACCTATTAACGTGAATGAAACTAGTTCTGTGTGAACCAGTTTTAAGAATTTATGGTTCCCATGCCAACATTTGCCAATCAACTTTTGTTCGGTTATTAGACTTTAGATTTGTTTGCCTGCCTAGAAACAGTTTAGCAGACTGCTTATTAGACTTTTCAATCAAATATGTACTTTTGATTTGTTTGCCTGCCTAGAAACAGTTTAGCAGACTGCTTAAACTTATCTAGGAAGAAGAAATTATTCATTTCAAATGATGTCTGGCTCCAGCAGACATTGTTTTCTGGTTAAACAACCACTTTGTCCGGACCGAGATTAACCCAGATCAGCAGCTCGATACCTGGCAGACATTGCATATACTATGTAAAATTTCTCTCATTCATAAACAAGAAACCAAAGTGGTGAGTGGATAATATCGATCGCAAAATTAGTACATGGCCTTTCTCACTCGGTGTAGATGAGATTCGTGTGCTCTTTTATGGGACAGTCTCAACCAAGATACCATGATATCAAGGTCACCCTCCGCCTTCATCCCCTTACTCTCTCCTACAGTCTTTACCAACTACAGTGGCAAAGATTCGACAGTGGCACCTAAGAGGCTGAATGAACAATTTAAAGACATGTACAAGTGGTTAGTGTTCTTCAAGCATTTGTCGGAAGCTTGAAATCGAGCATCTCCCTTATATTTAACCGGATGGAAGGCCCCATCGAAGAGCATATGTGTGCACTCTTCCAGTAAACACCTTTTGCACCTGGTGGCTTATTTGCTTCTACCGATTTCTGCCAGGTAAAATATAAGTAAATGAATATCATGGCCAATTGGGTGGAATTCAGACAGCAATCAAAATTAGGAAAAAAGAAGTGAAGAACATACAACTGCTGCAAGCAAGTTTACGAGAAGGTCTTCTTCAGAAAAGTCAGCTTTTCCAAAACGCAAATGAACTATACCAGTTTTATCCGCTCTATATTCAACTTTCCCCTGCTTGAATTCTGCTATGGCCTGAAAAAGAGAATACGAACAAATCCATTTTAAACAGTAAGCTGAGAAATCAAATCCTTGTGAAGTTTGCCCAGTCACAAGGAAATCCATTCCTGAACTACCATGATGATCCTTTGGATGTTCCTACTATATTTCATTTCATTTTCCCTCACTGTATTTATTGTGCCAAAATTCATTCAATTCCTATTGAGAATTTGGATCATCCCCTGTGTGTGTGTGTGTGTGTGTGTGTGTGTGTGTGTGTGTGTGTGTGTGTGAGCCTAAGTTTTTACCTAATGACTTCTGTCAATTTCATTGTTCTTACTGTGTCAGATATATAAATGTATATATGCATACAATGAGACATGCGGAAATAACTAAAACAGAAGCTAGGATTTAGGCTAAGAAAGCATATCCAAAGAAGTGCAGAAAGGAAACAAAACATCACAATCCAAGCCATACCTGTGGAATATTAGGCGTGACAGTACCAGCTTTCGGGTTTGGCATGAGCCCTCGTGGTCCTAGAATCTTTCCTAGGCTAGCAACCTGAGACAAGTAGCAAAGACAATAAAATGAAAACTTAATGGAGAACATGGATAAATTGTGAATTTACTCTTGACTTTGTGTGCCGACCCCACTTAGTGGGATAAGGCTTTGTTGTTGTTGCTGCTGTTGTTACTCTTTTACTTCGTGTTAAAGAAAGATACCTCATAATATGATGTAAGAGGTGAAAGTTAAGCACTTCTAAGAAAGCAAGCTGGTAGAATCATAAAAGCAGACCGGACCAGCCAGTCTAACATGAGTCACTTTTTCACTCCATTTATGAACAAACACGAGGAAAACAGGGCAGCACCTATTGTTCTTTTTCTTTCTTAGCTGTATTTATTTAGTTATGTGGAGCGGGATCTCAATATAAGATGCATACTGATGCAATTTGTTTGTTCTTAATTTCACTTATGAATAACACGAACTTTACCACTATCAACCAAATAATACACACAAGCACCTCATCATGCACATCAAGTTTTAGAATCAAACTATTATGAAGCTGACTAGTTTATTTTTCTGCTGCAAAACTAGTTTTTTCATTTCAATCACAGGAGCCTAGCATTTCAACCATATACTCTAATTTTGATGACCAAAAACCAAACCAAGAACATAGCATTTAGCTTTACCCTTATCAAGATGCTCTGTAAAAATGAAAATGATTTACATACCTTCTTGTCAAACAGACAGTAGAGGCACATCACTTATTTTGATTAAAAAAGAGAATGAAGGCAACACCTTAGGCATCATATCCGGTGAAGCAATTAGCTTGTCAAATTCCATGAACCCTTCCTTTATCTGTTGTATCAAATCATCTCCACCAACCAAATCTGCTCCAGCATTTTTCGCTTCATCAAACCTTTCACCTGCAGATATTAAAGAAGATAACCTGTGAACATGAAATATATGAAACCAAAAACGTTAAATAATTTGTGCACAGAATAGATACTGAGATATAAAATGAGCTCAAGCATAAAGAACACCAACTTTTTGCAAATTATGAACGGGGAAACATGAGAACCAGAATATTTAAGATTTCTGGAAAAGTAGAGGATGTACACAATCTTGACATTATTCAAACAAAGTACAGAAATGCCTGTTGAGATCAACCGGTAAACTCCTACTACTGAAGAAATACCTAAGGTGCAAATTATCAGATATAGCACATATTTTCACTAACTTCTGAGAGAGCATATATCTGTAAATATAAGCTATAAAGTACGACAGTGCAACATCTCTAAGACAGTGCAACATCTCCAACACCCTATGTAATTAAATACCAAGACTATAAATTATAACAACATACTCCAATCAGGACTGCTTCCATTTATTCTTATAACAACATACTCCAATCAGGACTACTTCCATTTATTCTTAAAAAAAGGTTAAGAAAAACCTTATAATTACTAAAAAATATATAAACCTCCTTTGGACTCAAATGACTTTGAGATCGTCTTTCAGGAAGAAGAAAGTATAGGAAAATTTAAACTCAGAGAAGAAAGTGACTATACCTTACATGATACACTAACTAGAAATTGGCAGGTACAGAAAATTCACCAAGAGTAGAGGAACAACGTCTCATCAATCATTTCAAGACCAGTTCATGGAAGAAATGAGAATACTATACTAAACCCTCCAACTAATTCATTTGCAAAATGTCCCCTTGGCAGAAAATAAAAAACACTTAGAGATGCCTAGATTCAGCCAAGAAAGTATTTCTTCTGTTCTTATCAACCAAGGTAGTAGCGTAAAGAGCACAAAACACCACTCAGTAAAGGTGTTACTTGTTTTCGCCTTTTACGCTTAATTGACAAAACAATTACCTAAGAGACTTCAAATAACATATTTTCAGAATAATGGACACCTACCTAATACATGCTAATGCGGAAATTGCCTGCATAGTTATGCTCCTGTACTTTTTATTCTCTAGGTTGAAATCTTCAACTTGTATCCACTAGGTTCAAATAAGTGGATTACTTTATACATCTCCTTAGCTCATACTGAATGACAGATATAATTACTCTTTCTCCACTAAGGACAGTAGTGCAGAGGTGAGAAATTGAGAATCGTAACTACCTTGAGTAAGAACAGCCACTTTAACAGTCTGTCCGGTTCCCTTGGGCAGGTTTACCTAGTAGAAGAATTCCACAATAAATGAAAGGATATAATATAGTGCTACGCATTGATAACTAAACATATCTCTGACCAACAAGATCAGAAAACTCACAGTTGCTCTTAGCTGTTGGTCATTATATTTTGGGTCAATATTGAGGCGGAAATGGGCTTCAGCAGTTTCTACAAATTTCGTATTCGTCATTTCTTTCAGTAAAGCAATGGCAGGCTGCAGCGCATACTCTTTTTTGGTTTCCCTCAATTTCTGAATTTCCAAGAATCTTTTGGACCTTGTCTGACATTTACAAAAGAAGACAACCGAGCACTTGAATCACTACCGATATCTTGGAAGAACTTAAAAATAGGACATTGCAGGATTATACCCAACAACATAAATGATAAACATAAAAATAAACTAGAACCGGATTATCAATCGCAACTTCAGAGCATTCTCCATCTTTATAATTATGCAAAAGCATTAGAAAACCATCAACTAAAAGGATGTAAATATCAAATTTTGCAGAACTAGTCTCTTCTCCAAGATAACAAAATGACCTTAATTACTCAAATCAATCCTTAATTTTTAGAATTTAAATTAGCATAACAAACAAGTATTAGCTAAATTAACCGATGTTCATCAAACTAAAAACAAGCAAAACCCACCAACGAGGTAACCCAAATAATCAAATTTTACCCCAAAACAATGAAAAATCCGAACTTGCAGAAGAAAAACCAGAAAAAGACTCACTCTGTCTCTCTTCAAAAGCAATGCAGCCTTCCCTTTCTTGGGCTTTGAAGAAACAGCAACAGCAGCAGACCCATCACCTCCTTTCACTTCTTCGTTCTTATCCACATCCTCAGACACCTCTGCCTCCGCCGTCAGAGCCGCCGCGGGCACTCGGTGAGGCTCGGAATTGGCCCATTTGCTTGGTTTTATCTCGCGAGGCCTCAGAGCCAGCGGGCAGAGGCGGAAGGTTTTGAAGAGCGGCTTGGGCTGGAAGGAGACGAGGGAGGGAGTGATGTCTTGTGGGTGCCCGTAGGAGGAGGCGTACGTTAGCATGAGGGACGAGGGTCTGGTGCTTGTAGCCATTGTTGGAGCTCTCTGTAAATGAAGGATTTTGATATTGCTATCTATCCATTTATGCTCGAGATAAGAGGTGGCTGGTATTGTCTGCTATAGACCTTATGGATGGTATGGTACACCACAGTTACCATCAGCAATTGTAATTACAATAGTGCAGTAAATAAGACGTAATATTAATGAAGTTTGACAAGTGTGTTTACGTTTTTGGAACAGCAGTATTAGTAATCTAAGGAAACTGATTGACACTAAAAACTTAATGGCTGAATTTTTTTTTGTGGTCTATGTGGTGATACCGTACTTTCAATGAGACATTTGAAGTGAAAAAGTTGTTAATTAAACCTTCGTGGTAAGCTCAGCTATCAATTAAAGTTCAAATCTAAACTTTTGTTAATTTTCCATTAAATAAAGAGTAAAGTCGTCCTTTCAAAATCAGAAAGTAAGCATCTTCAAAGGAGATGTTAAAATCAAAACATCAAATTTAAATTTGATGGCTGATTTGGTAATTTGACATATTATCAATTTTACTTCCACCGGTATGTCAAAATTTATTGCTTCATTTATGTTTATTTAAACAAAAATAATAAAAGTTGGGTATGAGAAGAGAGACAGTGAGAGTTGTGAGACGCGCAGACGGGTCAGAAGAAGCTAGAGGGTTTGGGTTTTGAGGGGCTTAATACTAGGCTGGAATTACCCGTTTCAAGACCAAGGCCTTAAATGGGCTTCACGCACTAGTTAGGCCAATATTTGATTGAGCCAGGTCTGTCTCATTTGATTAGCATTTTTTTTCACTTTCACCGAGAGCAACTTATTGTCATTTAGTACTGTGATCTAGTGGTATTCTTTTTTACTTGTAAGTGAGAGGTCTTATGTTCGATTCTCACTAAAGGCGAATTTGAACCACATTATTGCTAGCCTATTGTGAGGCTAAGTCTTTCCCATCCCCCTTAGGCCTTGTTTGACACACCATATAGTACCACAGGATGGTATTAATAATACGAAACGGGTCTTTGGTGAGCTTCGTATGAAATAAGCTCGGACTATTTAATATGGGCCCACTTATTTTATACCCCTCACACCCGATTATTTATCCCGTCTAAAACCTATGTATATTATTAGTCTGGTGGGATCATCTCGCTCACTCTGTCCCTCACTCGCAGCGCTCTCCTTCCACTCTCGCATCTCTTGCTCGCTCTCTCGTATGGATAGCAGGTTCGTCTCCATCGTCTTCTTCTTTTTCTCTCTTTGTTCCTCCCTTCTCCTTTACACACACACCTCCCACCTCCTTTGTTCGCCCTCAATCTCTGACAACAACAATTTTAATCGAACTTTCCATGGGTTGAAGGAGGAAGACAATGATTCAAATTCTTCCTATCTAGGCTCTGACGAGGAAGGGAGCTGGGCTCCGACGAGTAGAGGCAGTGGCGAAGCCACGTGGGAGCGAGGAGTGGCGGCCGCTACTCCCCTCGCCCGGAAATACCACTGGACCCCGGGTCTTCGCCACCCCCCTCGCGCGCCTCGCCGGAAAATAATGGTTCACGCAGCAGAGGCAGAGCCCTCTGTTTTTCTGGGTTTTCTGGGCAATCTGCACTGCAGATTGCATTATAATTTTTTTTTTTTTAAAAACCAGGCCAAAAAAGCTAAAGATGTTGAATTTAAAAAAAAATTAAAAAGCTAAAGATGTTGAATTTAAAAAAAAAATATTATAATGGGGTGGGGGACCGCTTCTGCGTGTCACCCCAATGAAACCCTATATTTATTTTTCTGTCTGTACCCCCCACACACACACCCCATCCACACTGCCTTTACTCTTTTCTATCCTTTTCTTTATTTTTCTGTCTGTTACCCCCCCCCCACACACACACCCCATCCACACTGCCTTTACTCTTTTCTATCCTTTTCTTCTGTCTTCTTCATCAATTATCAACACACAGAGAGCGGGCCACCATATCCATCTCAGCCAAATTTGCTCCTCAAACTCCAGCAGCCAAGCCAAAGCCACAAATTCCTCTTTAATTTCTGTTCCACAAGCCAGTGAGCCACTATTTAAAGGTAAATTTTTTAATTCTTAAATGCATAATCCCTACCTTAATTATGTGAATCAAATGATATGGTTATAAGTTATTGATTATTCATGTCATGGTTATTTAATACAAATTATGAAATTATTTTTTAGGGTGAAATTATTTTTTAGGGTGAAATTATTGATACGAATTGTTTGTTGGGAATTAGAAGAATCATGTGTATGTATAATTGTACATATAGATAAATTGGCATGTCAAAAGTCATCTTTAACTAAACTTATTGGTAATAAGCCACATTTTGAATGAAATTATGAAATTAATTTTTAGGATGAAAATTAAAATTTGAATTCTTTGAATCTTGATGGATGATTAGTTGAATTGCTTAGTTGTATTCATATGAATATGATTAGTTAAATTACTTAGTGGACTTGCTTCATGATGTAGAAAAGTTTTGTGAGGAGCATGATATTATCGTTCCTAACATGGAGGATTTGCATTTCGTACCTGGAAAATCAAGGCGTAAAGCTCCAAAAATCACAAACTTCCATTACTATCGTGTGGATCTCTATTTTCAAGTCCTTGATATGCAACTAAAGGAGTTGAATGATCGCTTCAATGAGGTAAACACCGAGTTACTTCTTTGTATGGCTTGTTTGAGTCCGGTGAATAATTTTGCATCTTTTGACAAAGCAAAAATTGTTCGTTTAGCCAAACTTTATTCTCAAGATTTTGATCGTATGGACCTCATGAATCTTCCAATTCAACTTGACAATTACATTCATGATATGAAGATGCATAGTGAGTTTTCATCATTGAGAGGAATTAGTGATCTTGCACAAGAGTTAGTGAAGACCGGGAGGTCTGAAAGTTATATGTTAGTGTATAAACTTCTTTCATTGGCTTTGGTGTTACCGGTTGCAACCGCTTCGGTGGAGAGAGCTTTTTCTGCTATGAAGATTGTGAAAACACCATTGCGTAACAAAATGGGAGATCAATGGTTGAGTGATAGCATGCTTGTTTACATTGAGAAAGATGTATTTGCTTTTATTGATAATGAGCCTGTTATGCGACGTTTTCATGACATGAAACCTCGCCGGCAACAATTGTAATTTGTTTGTATTGATTAATTATGGAAGACATTACTATATAAAAAGATTTAGTCGTTGCCATTTTTCTTTAACCTTGCATTCTTTTAAGTTCGCCCATCCCCCGAGAAATCCTGGCTTCGCCACTGAGTAGAGGGATAACAATTTGCATCTAGGCTCTGCCGAGAAGGACGAAGCCGAGGAATGGAGCTTGACTTTCCCTGATTATGGTTGATTTCTGGGCTTCAACGAGAAGGACGAAGACAAGGAAGGAAGCTTGACTTTCCCCGATTATGGTTGAAAATATTTAATTTCTGGGCTCCAACCATTAAAAATATTTATTTTTGGCATTTTTGTTTTTGGTTGATTTGTTTATGGATTTTACAAGGATCCTAAAAGTTGGATTTTTCCATAAATTTTTGTAATTTTTTTGGAATTCTGCTTAAATTCATATGTATATTGCTGAAATTGTATTCAAGAAATGTTGTATACCAAACACAATATAAATAATACAGTCTTAGTCCGATATTGCACCAAACGTCCGATTAATTAATCGATACTATCTGATGACTATTAATCATATCCGACTGATATAATCAGTATAGTCCGAATTGTCAAACGAGGCCTTAGTGTAGATAATATTTGTTCAAAAAAAAAAAAAACGAGAGCAACGTATTTACTATTACAATCTAGTGATATTTTTCTTCATTTATAAGTGATAGATTTTACGTTCAACTCATGTAAATGGCTAATTCAAAACTAAATTGTGATGTTTGGCTCATTGTACGGGTAGCCCGAACTCCACACCTCTTAAATAAATAATAAAGACGTGCTTACCTAATATAGGGTGACATATTGCATGTATCCCAAGCCAATTTTATAACAGTTTCCCTCCAATCTCTCCCTACCTCCTCCAATCCCTCAACTATGGCTTGATGTATTTTGTTTGTGGATTCGGAATGCAATTGACCTAGCATGCTTGTTTTATGTTAGTCTTTTATGCATTCAACACAAAACCATATATTTTTCATAAGGTGAGCACCATACGTAGGGATTGTAAATATGCTCGAAGTAATTCGTTTATGCTCAGTTTTTAAGTGAAAGGGTTGAGCTCAAAAGAAATACTAGACTAGTTAAAAATATGAGTACCTATGGAGCTTTGGTATGTTAATCTCATAAAGCTAATGAACAACTCATATCTTTAATGAGATAGTTCGACTTGTTCGATAAAGCTTGGCTCATAAGTGAGTGTACTTTATCTCTATTACCAATCTAGAAATACTCGTCTCTGGAAAAGATTCAAATTATTAGATAAGGTAATATTGTGAGTTGTTCCACTATCTAAAATGTGAAGAAGTTTTTAGAATGGGCTATCAATCAAGCGAGCGATCAGTAAGAGCAAAAACAAGCAACTCATAGAAATAGCACAACAAGAGGAATTGTTAATTCTGGGCGATCGATCGGTTAGCCAACTCGATTGGCTTGGCCAACTGATCGATTGGTTTGGCGTGTTTCTTGTTTGTTGTTCAGCGTTTTCAAAGTCTGTTTAGAGTAGGTTTTTGGGTTTTCATGGGATTCCTTTCTTGTAACTAAAGCCCATACGTATAAATAGAACTTTATGGTTTTATTCATTGTACGAGAGACATAAGAATTCCAAGGGAAACGCTTTCAGAAATTGTGGGGGTGTGAGATACCAGAAAATAGGGTTTGCAAAAGCAAATGGGGTTTTCTTGTAAAGTGGCCAAGTTCAACATAAGTTCGAGCTTGTTTCCAACATCCAAATTCTTGAAATCCAAAACTACAACACGTGCATGACCACCCAACGTATCATTGTATTCTATATACAGAATAAACAGAGCTGGAATTTAAGCAGCAATTTGATTTTGATTTGAGCACATGCAACCATATCTGCATGCATTTGTCTTGCTAGAGCTTTTTCCTTGCATACTCTTTGATTTTTTTTTTTTTTGATCAAGTACTGTTTGACTTTATGTACGGGAGTTTTAATGGAAAACGTTTCACACAACAAAATTTTCAATGAAAAACAAATTAATGATTTTTTAATAAATTTTTTGAAGAAATAATTGTCGGTTTTATGAAGAAACAATTGTTCACTTAATTGTAATATTGTCACTGCGCCTAAATTTTAACTTATTTACAGTACTGTCACCGCTTTTTGTCATTTTAATCAAACAAAATTCATTAAGTGTTTTTGGATAGATAAAAAAAAATTGAGATCCTTTTCATTAGCTTTTCTTTATGTAAATGATATTAAAAGAAAAGGAGTTGTTCGAAAAGAAAAAGAGTTGTTCGAACCTTATGCATCTTTGTATGTAACTCCTTACACTGTAAATAAGAATTAGGACCACAGTTGTCCTTCTGCAAATTCATGCTTAAGACAATGAGGCTTTCCTACTGTAATACTTTAATATAATTCCATTTAGCAAACAAGTGAAATTGGAAACTTTTTGACCCAATTTACTGATCAGCTCCACGTCAATACAAATTTGAGAGTATAGGTTTCCTCTTTTTTTGTTTTTTTTTGTTTTTTTTTTGTTTTTTTTACTGATATATTCAACCCCCTATATCTTCACATTATGTAGTCTCCTATATCAACCCCCCGTACATTTTTGCATGTCCTCTCCTAGGAACCAGGATCCTCGCCGGATCCATTCCCTAGGGATCCCACAATCTTGTCCGTTCATCGTATATCGTGCGGTCAGAAATTATTTAAAATTAAAATTTTAAAATTCAAATATGAATAGTACCTAACGAAAACTGACCGCACGATATAAAATGAACGAACAAGATTGCGGGATCCCTAGGATCCCTAGGGAAAGATCCGGCGAGGATCCTGATTCCTCTCCTAGTATTTGACCCGGTTTGAAATAGTATTTTATTCTTTTAATATTAACAAACATGTGAAATTAAAATTGAAGATCTCTGCCAAAACTAAAAAGATAAGTGTTATGACTAACTCCAACCTTTGAACCCATATTCAAATATTTGGGTCAACTAGAAGACATAATTTTGCTTTGTAAACAGTGAACATCACCCAACCCTCCAAACCTAAGTTTCAGAACTTAAAATGTATTAATTGTTTTAGAGAAATTTTGAGTTATATTATCTTAATTTAGTTTTAAGAATGTTTTAACCTAAAAAAATTTAAATTCAGACAAAATTTCCAAAACGGAACAAACTACACAAATCAACCATTAACTGACCAAACTTCAATGTACACATCAACCAACCAAACTTCAATACACAATACCAAATATGCATATTATTTTGACCGTTGAATTTAAATCTAGATCGTTTTTACCGTTGGATTTGACAAAAACAAATATGGATTGTTCGATCAATTTCAAAGGATGGACCAAAAAAGGGAGTTTGATTTGGACCATTGAAAATTTTTAGGTATGAGTCTTAGCTTTAGGTGGCAAATTTTGCGTTTAAACCCAAATATTTGAGTTTGGGTCCAAGGGTTGGAGTTGGTCTAATAAATCAAAAACTAAATCTTTGAAAAATAGATCTGTGGGACCATAATTTTCACCTCTCCAGAACATAACATGTCCACATCTTAGCCCTAATACAATGGCGTCAAAGGAAAGGGAAAATGAGAAGGAAACTCCTGAGAGTAGAGAGAAGAAAAAGTAGAAAGGAAATGTAGAAAAGGAAGGGGTGGGAATGAGAGAAAATTCCAGAGAATAGAGAAAAGATGAAGGGAAAAGAATAGAGGAAATTTCGGAGAATAGAGAAAAAGGAGAAGGGAAAAGAAGAAAAGGAGAGGGAAAAGAAGAGGGAAGCTTCGAAGAGTAGAGGAAAAGAGGGAAAAGGAAAAGAAAAGAAAAGAAAAAGAAAGTCATCTCCATCATTATGTCTACTAACTGTTTCGCATTTTCTTAAATGGGAGTGAGAGACCGAAAAAAGAAGAAAAAGAAATAAAAAACACATGGCCAAACATTTAGAAAATATACAAATATGCGAAAAGAGCAAATTGCTCCCAATTTCTCTTGTTTCTTACATTGTAAATTATATTTCATGTAATGAGAAACCAGTATTGCTACTATGAGGACATTGTCACAATTTGTCGAACCTCGTAAATATTGTGTTTTATATATATTTCTCGCCACTTTATATATTTAGTATATATGTGTAAAATATGTTCCAACAAGATCCTTAACGTGTAGCTCAAACAGTAACAAAAGAAAATTTCCAGAGAATAGAGAAAAGAAGAAGGGAAAAGAAGAGAGGAAATTTCAGAGAATAGAGAAAAAGGAGAAGGGAAAAGAAGAAAAGGAGAAAGGGAAAAAGGAGAGGGAAGCTTCAAAGAGTAGAGGAAAAGAGGGAAAAATAAAAGAAAAGAAAAGAAAAGAAAAGTCACCTCCATCATTATGTCTACTAACTGTTTCCCATTTTCTTACAAATGGGAGTGAGAGACCCAAAAGAAAAAAAAGAAAAAAAAAACACATGGCCAAACATTCAGAAAATATACAAATACACCAAAGAGCAAATTGCTCCCAATTTCCCTTGTTTCTTACATTGTAAATTATATTTCATGTAATGAGAAACCAGTATTGCTACTTCAAGGACATTGGCACAATTTGTTGAACCTCGTAAATATTGTGTCTTATATACATTTCTCGCCACTTTATATATTTCGTATATATGTGCAACATATGTTCCAACAAGATCCTTAACGTGTAGCTCAAACAGTAACAGAAGAAAAATATTTACAAAATCTACTTGTCTGTAATTTTTTTTCATGCTTCACTCTCTGTTTTTATCTAAAAACTTGGACCTAACACTGGATCCTAAGATTTGAATTATGGACCAACCACTGCCGCAAGTGTTCTCTTTTGGTCTAGCCTATAACTATACAAAAAACACATAACTGCACAACAACTGGATCAACCACCTCAAGTTCAACCATACATATACCCAGATTCAGGTTATTCTCAACTTACCTTATGAAAGTAACTAAACATTACTGTCACATTATTATGATGTTCTATTTTAATTTTTATCTTATAACCGCATCATCTTTAGGACAATTGGTAACACTAGTTGGTGGATTGACGATCGGTAGAAATGACTCCAACATTTCAAGGAATAGAAATAGGTACGAAGCACCTATCAAAATGTGCCGTATTTTATCACAAAAAAGTGAGCGACGACCAATATAAATTATAATTTATAAAATCACGTATAAAACAAGAAGTGCTCTTTCCCTTTTCTTTTCATCTTTGCCACTAGTGGCCAATCATGACTTAAAAGAGATGTTTTTTGGGTCAATACATGTGAACGATCCATTTTATAATTGTTTGTAAATTTTCCTGGGAGTAGATGGGAATGACCCATAAGACAGAAAAAAAAAAAAAAAAGAAGATAGGAATGACCCAATTAAATATTTACCCTGCACACAGACATTTGCAATGCAACTTGCAAATAGCTGGTTGTCCATCGATCCACATCAATGGCTCTTGTGAGAACATCTGAAGGAACCTCTTCTGATTCCAAAACTTTTCGGGGTTATCGCCACGACGTGTTCTTGAGCTTCAGAGGCGACACTCGCAAGACTTTTACCGACCACCTCTACACAGCCTTGAACAACGCAGGATTTAACACGTTCCGAGACGACGATGAACTTGAGAGAGGAGAAGATATAAAGCCAGGACTGCAGAAAGCGATCTGGCTGTCACGAACTTCTGTTGTCGTGTTTTCGAAAGATTACGCGTCATCCAGATGGTGCCTTGATGAGCTTGTGTTGATCCTTGAACGCAAGAGGACTACCTCGGACCATGTAGTTTTACCAATCTTCTACGATGTCGATCCGTCCGACATGAGGAAGCAGACGGGAAGTATTGGAAAAGCATTTGCTAGACACCAGAAAACTCAGTCGCCGGAAAAGGTGAAGAGATGGAGGGAGGCAGTTGCAGAGGTTGCAGATCTAGCAGGCATGGTCTTACAAAATCAAGCTGATGGGTAACTTTCATTTTCTCCATTTCTCCTCTTTCTTCAGTTAATCTGATAACATGATCCGTAGGGACCTTGATTTTTATATTTTTTTTATTCAACCTCAGTAAATAATAATCCTAATTTAGGTCAACTGAAAGAAATCACACTTGACTCAACTTAGGGATTAGTCATTTTCCATGTTAGTCTACTGGTTTGCAGTTGCTTAAATTTTTTCAAAAGCAGGTGTGGAAAAAAGTTGGTATGTAATTTCTGTGCTGTAGTCCTTTTATTCTTTTTTAAGTAAAGGCCATCAACATTTGTTTGATTTATTAATTATCTAAATTCCCCAATTCATTATTCATTCATCCAATACTTCTGTGAGACATAACATGTTTGATTTATTTTTCATTTTGTTTGTAAATTCTTAGGTATGAATCAAAGTTTATCGAAAAAATTGTTAAAGTGGTTGGAGACAAGTTAAGTCGCACACCGTTGAGTGTTGAACCAAAATTGATTGGAATCAAATCTCAAGTCGAAGACATCAATTTGTGGTTACAAGATGGATCAACCGATGTCGGTATACTGGTTGTGTATGGCATGTCTGGAATAGGGAAGACAACCATTGCAAAACATGTTTACAATTCAAACTTTAGAAGCTTTGAAGGAAGTAGTTTCATTGAAAATATCAGAGAAACAGCAGATCGACCAAATGGCTTAGTTCAAATACAAAAGCAACTTCTTTTTGATATTTTGAACGGCAGAGAAGTGAAAATACATGGTGTTAGTGAGGGACTAATAAAGATTGAAAGAGCCATAAGCTCTAGAAGAGTGCTTCTTGTTCTTGATGATGTGGACCATATGGACCAATTAGATGCAGTACTAAAGATGAAAGATCGGTTTTATCCGGGAAGTAAGATACTTATAACAACTAGGCGTGAAAGGTTGCTAAAGGCACATCAAGTTACGAAGGTGCACAAAGTTGGAACTTTGTATTACAATGAGTCATTAGAGCTTTTTAGTTGGCATGCTTTTCGCCAGGACCATCCCCTTAGAGGTTACATGGAATATTCAAAAAAGGTTATACACTACTGCAACGGACTTCCATTAGCTCTAAAAGTTTTGGGCTCTTCTTTATCAGGGGAAAGTATAGATGTATGGGAAAGTGCATTGGAGAAGCTAAAAGTTTTCCCTAATGGTGAAATCATGAATAAACTAAGAATAAGCTATGACAGTTTACAAGATGACCATGACCGGAAATTATTCCTCCACATTGCTTGTTTTCTAATAGGAAGGAACAAAAGCTACATTGTTAGAATACTCGATGGATGTGATTTCTATACAATCGTTGGGATTCAAAATCTGCTTGATAGATGCTTGGTGACAATTGATGGATGCAACAACGTGCAAATGCATGACATGATCCGTGACATGGGAAGAGAAATTGTTCGCCACGAATCAGAAGAGCCTGGAAAACGCAGTAGACTATGTTGCCACAAGGATTCTTTCGAAGTATTGAAGGAAAAGAATGTAAGAAACATGCCTTTTATGTCTATATATGTATTTCTTCTTGTGAAAATTATCCATATTAATGTTTCCTTTTTATCTTTTAGGGTACAGAAAAAATCCAAGGTCTTGTCCTGAATATGCATATGCACCCTGCAAACAGTTCAATAAACACAAATGAGACAGTCTTGGAAACCAATGCATTTGAAAGGATGCGCAATTTACAACTACTGCATCTTAGTCATGTACAACTGGATGGATGTTATGCAGATTTCCCTACAGGATTAAGATGGTTATGTTGGCTTCAATTTCCTTTGGATTCTATACCTATTGATTTTTCTTTGGAGAAAGTGGTACTTCTTGAAATGCAATATAGCAGCTTGGGACAAGTCTTCAAAGGAACAAAAGTACGCTTATCAATTTCTTTTTCCTTCTTTCTTTTGGTTTTAATTCTTTAACTCCTCCTACACAAATAAATTTTTCTTTGTTTGTTTTTATTTTCCACAGTTTCTTCCATTGTTGAAGATCCTTGATGTGAGCCATTCTCATGGCCTCACTGAAATCATGGACTTCTCACAATGCCCCAGTCTAGAAGAATTGATTCTTGTAGACTGCAAAAGCCTGATTGTTGTTCATGAATCCATTGGAAACTTGGAGAGACTTGTGTACTTGAATATGACGAATTGCAAGAATCTTAGGATGCTTCCGAAGAGCATGTGTATGCTTAAATCACTTGAAACACTCATTTTATCTGGTTGCTCAAATCTTGATGAGTTTCCATTCGAGATGATGCAGAGGATGGAGTCTCTGAAAGTGCTTAAAACCGATGGAATTCCAATACGTGATGTATGGCCAGAAACAAGTTCAAGTATCTTGAGTTATTTTCCATGCTCTTTGGTAGAGTTGAATCTCAGTGGGTGCAATCTTTCTGATGATGCATTTCGTGAGGATTTAAGTAATCTATCCTCAATACAAAGACTATATTTAGATGGGAATCCAATTTGTACTCTGCCAGTTTTCATCAAAGGTTTGATGAAGCTCAATCATCTCTCTTTCCGGGGTTGTGAGAAGCTCGATTCGCTTGTGGGGTTGCCGAAAGTACACAAAGCGATGGATTTAGAAATGATGAATTTAGTCGGATGCATATCATTAAAAAAAATAACATATCAATTCGGGTTCAATGAAAATGTCCATTTGTCGGGCAACTGCAATCTAGTTGAGTGGGAGTACTGGTACAAGATAGAGCCTATTGATAGAGTTGATGTGGAAATGATCAAACTTTTGAGCTTGTTCAACTTAGGACCCATGCCAGCCATTAGAATGTACCAACCATACGTAAATTCCAATCCATATGAGGGTAGATGGAGTCCCATCCAGGTGCGCACCTCTCTCTCTCTCCCTCTCTCGCTCTCCCTCTCTCTCTCTCTCTCTCTCATAAGTCATATATATTTATAATGGGAAATAAATGACTTAGTAATGTTGTGATGATCATGGAAAATGCACAGGGACTGTATCAATTTGGTATATTTAGCACATTTTTTGTTGGGAATGAGGTTCCAGGCCGGTTCAGCTATAAAAGTACCAAGTCTTCTATATCTTTTATGGTCCCTTTACTCCCTGCTACTCACAGAATCCGAGGCTTGAACATCTTTGCTACCTATGCAACCAAAGAGAATTCTAATAATCACTATTATAGTATGAATCGTCCAATAATGACTAAAGTGAGTAACAAAAGCAAGGGTCTGAAGTGGATCTATGCCCCACTGTTCTATGGAATTCCAGGAGAGGGTGAAGATATGACATGGTTAAGCCACTGGAGGATGGAGAGTGAAACGATTTTACAATGTGGAGATCAAGTGGTTGTTTTGGTAATGGCCGGATTTCCTGAGCGGTTTCGTGTAAGGGAGTTTGGTGTCGAGCTTGTGCAAGAGCACCAGAATAATATGATGATAAGTACTCAACATAACACCAAATCAGATCCTCATTATCCATTTGTCATCAGTGGAGATTTGTCGATGTGGGAGCATAAACCAGGAATATACGTCCTTGGTTTCTCTATAGAATATACTGAAAAAAAAATTGGTTCCCGTATGCGGAGAATGTTTAATCGCCTCATTATGGACACTGATGAAGAAGACACAGGTATGCTATGTTGTATTGCAATGAGTTATACTCCATCCAAACACTTCCAAGCCCATCTGTATTCAATTCAAAAACATAAATTTTATGTTATTTGTATGTTTTTCAGGCGAAGAAGAAGGGCAAGAGGGTGAACCTGATTACACAATTGCAAGGATGAGGGCTGCCAGCAACAACTGCACCCTCGGAGGCTGGAAGGTGCTCCTCACAACTGCTGGCTTATTTTTCACGCTTGCTCTTGTAGTTCGGTCCTCCATCTCTCAGAAAAAGAAGCGACAGTAGTCCACAAGCCATCCATGAGTTTGTAATTTTACTTGATACTGACATATCTTTGGATTCCCTCCTTGCTTTCAAGATGTTTTCTGCCTTCAAAATATCGAAGTTCAAATGTGTTCAACATCATCAAATATTGCATAAATATAGCATAAAATACATCCAACATTATCGATACTTAAAGAATTTTTCTTTCCTGCCACTGATTGCATAAAATCTCGTACCAGAGAAAATAAACAGATGGTTGTATGTATACTAGCAGTAAATAACTGGAAGAAAAAATTTGATTCTACACATAAGGAAAGGACTTTGACATAGGCAATACCGGGCAAGAATCAATTTTTCGAATTGGGGGAAAACGGGGAAAGCAAAAAGATCGTATTTGCTTATAAATGTCAAATTTACAGATATTAATTGTCATTTACAATTAAATCATGCTCGGCTCCCAACATAAATATTAGTACAACAAATATTAGAATAATATATCAAATAAATTAACAGCAGACAATTTCTTAGCCTGAGATCTAAGGACTACAGCTGATTCAGCCTTGCATTGCTACCACACTACGGAAGCTGGTTTCTGCATATTCAACCCGAACAAATTATTGAGCTCAGGAAGCATAGGAGAAACGGCCATGGTCTTTGGAGCCATGAAATTTAATGTGTTCTCATAAACATTGTACCTGCAAACGCATAATGCAATAAGCCTTCAACAATCTGGCCTAGTTTGCTCAACAGTGCTCCAAGATATTCCAAAACAAAATCACAGCAATTTCACGTAGGGAACCTAAGAATCTATTGATACCTTATCATGCGACTCTTAGAGGCTCTTCTATCAACAATCTTCCTCTTCTTAGCATGCAACTTTTTCAAAGAATAAAATGTTGTCTCTGCGGATAATCAAATAAACAATAGAAGTTCAGTATCAATTAGGTCGTGATTGTTAACGGAAATAGCTGCTGGCTTGTTCCATTTTTAAAGTTACAAAAACACAAACACTTGAACAATAGAAGTTCAGGATCGATTAGGTTCCAAGCCCCATATAAGCTGAGACAATACACTATCATTGACTTCAATAGCTGCAGATACAGATTGTTTGAATGAAACTTTCCTCTTGACTCAGACTTCGTTACCTAAAGTTGGTCAGACGAGTCCAAATTGTTTGAAAACCATGTTCATCCACTCTATATATCGATAGCAGCAAATTAATAAGGATACCGGACATCAGTTGGGAGGATACAATCCTTAATAATTTCAAAATCCACACTTTTTATATGCAATCTGATTGCATGTGTTTTGAACTACAGGAAATCTTATAGATTTGGTAAACCATATCATATATCAAACCTTTCACTTATTCTTAAAAAAAGGTTAAGAAAAACCTTATAATTACTAAAATATATAAACCTCCTTTGGACTCAAATGACTTAGAGATCGTCTTTTCATCCGGAAGAAGAAAGTATAGGAAAATTTAAACTCAGAGAAGAAAGTGACTATACCTTACATGAAATGCTATTAAGACTACATACAAGAGAAATGGTAATGATCCAATCCAATTTGAAGTTCAAAAGGAGTATGATACACTAACTAGAAATTGGCAGGTACAGAAAATTCATCAAGAGTAGAGGAACAATGTCTCATCAATCATTTCAAGACCACTTCATGGAAGAAATGAGAATACTATATTAAACCCTCCAACTAATTCATTTGCAAAATGTCCCCGTGGCAGAAAATAAAAAAACACTTAGAGATGCATAGATTCAGCCAAGAAAGTATTTCTTCTGTTCTTATCAACCAAGGTAGTAGCATAAAGAGCACAAAACACCACTCAGTAAGGTTGTTACTTGTTTTTGCCATTTACGCTTAATTGACAAAACAATTACCCCTATAGAGAATTCAGATAACATATTTTCAGAATAATGGACACCTACCTAATACATGCTAATGCAGAAATTGCCCGCATGGTTATGCTCCTGTACTACTATGCGCCTGTACTTTTTATTCTCTAGGTTGAAATCTTCAACTTGTATCCACTAGGTTCAAATACGTGGATTACTTTATACATCTCCTTAGCTCATACTGAATGACAGATATAATTACTCTTTCTCCACCAAGGACTAGTGCAGAGGTGAGAAATTGAGAATCGTAACTACCTTGAGTAAGAACAGCCACTTTGAGTCTGTCCAGTTCCCTTGGGGCAGGTTTACCTAGTAGAAGAATTCCACAATAAGTGAAAGGATATAATATAGTGCTAAGCATTGATAACTAAACATACATCTGACCAACAAGATTAGAAAACTCACAGTTGCTCTTAGCTGCTGGTCATTATATTTTGGATCAATGTTGAGGCGGAAATGGGCTTCAGCAGTTTCTACAAATTTCGTATTCGTCATTTCTTTCAGTAAAGCAATGGCAGGCTGCAGCGCATACTATTTTTTCGTTTCCCTCAATTTCTGAATTTTCAAGAATCTTTTGGACCTTGTCTGACATTTACAAAAGAAGACAACCGAGCGCTTGAATCACTACCGAAATCTTGGAAGAACTTAAAAATAGGACATTGCAGGAATATATCTAACAACATAAAAATAAACTAGAACCGGATTATCAATCGCAACTTCAGAGCATTCTCCATCTTTATAATTATGCAAAACCGTGAGAAAACCATCAACTAAAAGGATGTAAATATCAAATTTTGCACAACTAGTCTCTTCTCCAAGATAAGGAAATGACCTTAATTACTCAAATCAATCCTTAATTTTTAGAATTTAAATTAGCATAACAAACAAGTATTAGCTAAATTAACCGACGTTCATCAAACTAAAAACTAAATGTAAGAACAACACATGAAATTTGAATCCCAAAACCGTAATCAAAACCAAAAACAAGCAAAACCCACCAACGAGGTAACCCAAATAATCAAATTTTACCCCCAAAACAATGAAAAATCCGAACTTGCAGAAGAAAAACCAGAAAAAGACTCACTCTGTCTCTCTTCAAAAGCAACGCAGCCTTCCCTTTCTTGGGCTTTGAAGAAAAGCAACAGCAGCAGAGCCATCACCTCCTTTCACTTCTTCATTCTCATCCACATCCTCAGCCACCTCTGCCTACGCCGTAAGAGCCACCGCGGGCACTCGGTGAGGCTCGGAATTGGCCCATTTGCTTGGTTTAATCTCGCGAGGCCTCAGAGCCAGCGGGCAGAGGCAGAAGGTTTTGAATAGCGGCTTGGGCTGGAAGGAAACGAGTGTTAGGTACTCAAGCCCAAGGAAGAGCTCAACCCAAAAGACTAGTCCAATAGGTGGGAGGATCCTAAGGACTTAAGAACCCCTACACTTCCATAAGTGTAGTCGATGTGGGATCATAACATTACACCACCATTCGGAAGACCCGACGCCCACGGCGGTAATCACGTCGCCCAGTCCCTCATCACCAAGTCCCTTGGAGTCCATACTCCCAGGGCGGTAATCACGAGGTGGCACGTCACGTCACCAAGACCCGCAGCGTCGGGCACCTAGGCTCTGATACCAATGTTAGGTACTCAAGCCCAGGGAAGAGCCCAACCCAAAAGACTAGTCCAATAGGTGGGAGGACCCAAGGACTTAAGAACTCCTACACTCCCATAAGTGTAGTCAATGTGGGATCATAACAACGAGGGAGGGAGTGAGGTCTTGTGGGTGCGCATAGGAGGAGGCGTACGTTAGCATGAGGGACGAGGGTGTGGTGCTTGTAGCTTGTTGTGGAAATTTTCAGGTCGACGGGCCGAGGGCCCACTCTAACAACACCGATACTGTCCCCACTTAACCACCTGCACAATCCTCAGGTGTGGGGTTTTATCACAAAAGGCCTCGATGTTAGTTAGAGAGGGGTATTTCTATTTAAAGCACTCTTCTCTTCTCCCTCTGTCCGATGTGGGACTTGGGGTTCCAACACTCCCCCGCACGTGAGACCCCACTTATGGGTCACACGTGAATTTTCCACACATCGGCAACCACGTGGAGCCATGTCGGGACTCACCCAATCACGCGGGGCCAATGGGGACCCACCCAATCACGTGGCAGTACGGGCCCGCCTCCTGGCTCTGATACCATGTGGAAATTTTCAGGTCGACGGGCCGAGGGCCCACTCTAACAACACCGATACTGTCCCCACTTAACCACCTGCACAATCCTCAGGTGTGAGGTTTTATCACAAAAGGCCTCGATGTTAGTTAGAGAGGGGTATTTCTATTTAAAACACTCTTCTCTTCTCCCTCTGTCCGATGTGGGACTTGGGGTTCCAACACTTGTAGCCATTGTTGGAGCTCTCTGTAAATGAAGGATTTTGATAAATTGCTATGTATCCATTTATGCTCGAGATAAGAGGTGCCTGGTATTGCCTGTTATAGGCCTTATGGATGGTATGGTACACCACAGTTACCGTCAGCAATAGTAATTAAAATGGTACAATAAATAAGACGTAATATTAATGAAGTTCGACAAGTGTGTTTACGTTTTTGGAGCAGCAATATATCTATTAATTGATGAAACCTTTTTTGTCAATTAAAAGAGGGTGAAAAGACTACTTAGTCTTCTATCACACAAAAAAAATGGTGGGCAATAATGTAATTTCACAGGTCCAAATTTTACTGTTTTTATTGAAACTTCACCTACAAGTAATGTTAAAATACCTCCAATATTAAAAAAAAAAAAAATTAACCTCCCACTCCCCCCACGTTCTCTTTCTCTCCCTCTCTCCTTCTCATTTTCTAAAAAAAATGTGTTCATACACACAAAGTGTGTAGGCAAATGCTAGTTAGTAATCTAAGGGAACTTATTGTCATTAAAAATTTAATGGCCGAATTTTTTTTGTGGTCTTTTGTGGTGATACTGTACTTTCAATGCAACTCTCATAGTGAAAAAGTTGTTATTAAACCTTCATGCTAAAGCTAAGTTAGCAATTAAAGTTCAAACCTAAATTTTTGTTAATCTTCCATTAAATAAAAAGAGTAAAGTCGTCATTTCAAAATCAAAATCATATTTAAATTTGATGGTTAATTTGGCAATTTGACATATTGTCAATTTTCCTTCAACTGGTATGCCAAAATTTATTGCTTCATTTATGTTTATTTAAACAAAAATAATAAAAGTTGGGTTGTTGTTGTTTAAAAATAATAAAATAATACTTAAATATTCTAGCATTTAAGGTAAAGCAAGTGGAATGCCTTTAGAAATAGCAAAAATCAAATTTGAAGGCAGCTTCAATTTTGATACATCTTTATTCATGTCAACTTAGCCTTCTTTTCCATATCATCTTTGACATCTCAGTTTGAGTAAATGATACGTCATTTGCTACCGTTATATGTGTATGTGGTATTTTTGACATTTTCTTTAGAGATTGTTTAATAGCTAGAGTCCCTTTATCTTGTATTTGCACATCCACCTTTACCCAGAAGATTTGCTTTGCCTCTGCTTCTTCATGGGAAGCTATAAACATGAAGGAAGGTTCACTAATTCATCCTCTGTTAGGCAGCCAACAAGCAATCAAATGACATATAAATCGACATAAGAACTCATAGTAGTTATAACTCATAGTAGTTATAACATATAAATCGTTTCCATATTCGGTTTGAATTCTCGTCCCGAAATGCTGGTCTTCAAAGAAGTAAGGATTCTCTATCTCCTTGTCGATGTTGCCCTTGCCCCTCGAACTCCTCTCTTTCTCGTGTGTAAAAACTTCAGCTTCTCCTCTTCGCCGTCTTCCTCCGCTGCTCCTCATGCTCTCTCCGCTCCTCCTGCTTTCTCCTCTGCTTAATGTAGTCGTCGCACTTTCTCTCACATTGTTGCTTCTGCCACTCCTCAAACCCTCGCTGGTGTTTGCGTTGGTGCTTGCACTGCTTCAGCTCCGTGGCTTTTGTAGCAGTGGCTATTACACCAGTAGTTGACTTGAACGTGGCCACCATTCCTAGATGTACATCCTCAGTCTTTAGTTAGTGATTCTTCTTCTCTCCGCAATTAATGTTCTGCAACTTGATTAAGTTCAAGTTTGCATTATTCTACTTGATCTATTTGTTTATATTCTCGTGTTGGGATTTTTATATTATAAGGGACACTTGCAACTTTACAAGGGAGTTTGGTACTGTGCTTTTATAAAAGGTAGGTATAAAAAAAACTGAGCTCAAAAAGGTGTTTGGCAAACATTAAAAAACAGCTTATTTTCACAATTTTGGGTGAAAAAAAACTGAAAACATGAAGCAGCAAAAATGAACTTATTCTCACAACACATCACAATCAGTTTTTTTTCAAAGCACAGCAATACCAAACCATCCCTTAGCACAAAATATATAAACCATACTATGCTAGTTTTCTCTAGAAGACCATGTCTGACCATAGTTAGTAGTATTATAGATTAGTTAGGCCATCTCCAACCGATGGCTGGCCAGAGGGCTCGTTTTAGCCCTCTGGCCCTCCAAGATTCTCAAAGATATTAATATTTTAATGAACAGTACATGACCATATTTGCATTCGTCTCCAACCGAGGGCCAGAGGTCCAGAGGGCTCGTTTTAGCCCTGTCACAAAAAACCATCTCCAACCGAGGGCCAAAGGGTCATAGGACCAAACATAATTTATTATTTAAAAAACTACAACTTAAATGTTTTTAAAAATGTTGTTTAAGTTTCATGTTGTATAATTTTTATGTTGGTTAATGTTATTTAATGTTGTTTCATATTGTTTAATATTGTTTCATGTTACTTAATTTAATTTAATGTTGTATAATGGCTTAGGAAGTTATAGGAAAAAAAATAGAATTTAAAAAAAATATGAAACAAATTTTGTGAAATAGAAGTTATAGGAAAAAATGGAATTTAAAAAAAATATATGAAACAAATTTTGTGAAATAGAAGTTATAGGAAAAAAATGGAATTTAAAAAAAATATGAAATAAATTTTGTGAAATAGAAGTTATAGGAAAAAATAGAAGTTATATGAAAAATTTTGTAAAAAAACAAACAAACAAATGCAACGGCTACTAGCCGTTGCATTTGAAATTTTTCTTAAGAAATCATGTCGGTTATAACCGATAGAAATAGCAAAACATTAAAAAAAAAAATAGTCAGCCCCTCCAGCCCTCTAGCCCTCTCCGATTCCGTGGGACCCTCTCAGATTCCAAAGCCCTCTGACCTAGTCCTCGGTTGAAGACGGTTTTCAAGCTATTTTTCAGTCATCTGGCCTTTTGGACCTTTCGGTTGGAGATGGCCTTAGATTCGTAGAATAGAAGACGAGCCTAGCTTGATATTATATTAGGAAGGCATTAGCCCCTATAGAAAAGGGCTCTATTCTGGATAGCTGATGCGTCAGGCATTGGTTGAAAAAAGAAATTTTGGTTTTGCTCGTGGGTTTGTTTTCTATTTATAAGACTTTAGTTTTTGTTCTTATTATATTGTATTTTGTCATTTTCATTAAATTTCAAGTTTTTTATATTAAATAAAGTTATTAGATGATTTTTTTGTTAAAATAAACTTAACTCAAACGATTTAAATGAAAATTTTCAAAACAATTTGGCCAAATTTAATTTCGCAATATTTAAATATAAAAAATTTAAAGTGAACAATTAAAATTTTAAATTTCCAAGAACAATTATTTCAATCTAATTATTTATTTTCTTGAAAATTTTATTTTATGAAATGAATAAACTAACCATAGACACATAACGGTGAGCAAAAACAAACTAAAAAACAGTCGCATGAACCTTCAATTATCCTTTTATTTATTTATATATATATATATATATATATAAGATCATTTTTGCCACTGTCCTTTGGCTGTCGAAAAGACGGAATGAGAATCCTCTCCAAATCTTATTTGTGAGGATCTTAAAAAATTTTAAATTGTATTCGTTTATCATATATCGTACGATCAATTTTCATGAAATGCTGTCCAATTATTCGCATTCTCCGAATTTTAGTTCATTCCCCGAAAGTCAATAGGTTCTTCTTGTCCACAAAAAATCACATTCATATCATCTCATCAAAACCCAAAAAATGAAAGAAAGAAAACTGAAAGAGGAAGAAGACCAAGACCCAGTTGGATCCACCAACCCATTTTCTCTCAACAACCTTCATTTCTGATTCTCCAATTCTCTCTCTTATTCTTCAAAGAGGAGAGAGAGAGAGAGAGAAAGAGAGGAGAGAGAGAGAGGGAGGTAGTGAAAGTAAAGCGCTGCAAAACAACCAACAATGGCTGCAGTCACCACCATCTCCAACTTCTACACTTCTCACTCTCAATTTCCCCTTTCACCAAACACCCCCTGCCATTTCTCTCTCTCTCCAAAAAGCTTCAATCTCGCCATCATCTCCCGCACTAACATCACCGCAGCTCCCTCCCTCCAACTCACCACCTCCCGCCTCACCCGATCCCCCCTCACCGCCGCCGCATACGGCGGTGAGCCCCCATCAGGCGGAGGTGGACACGGCGGAAGTGGAGGTAATAACAATGACGGTGATGGAAGTGGTGAGGACCGAGATCGAAACAAGGCGGAGGCCCTGGCGGCAATGGCTGAGGCTGGGAGGTCGTCGGAGAGTCTGCCGAAGGACTTGGCGGCGGCTATAGAGGCGGGGCGGGTGCCGGGGTTGATTGTGAAGAGGTTCTTTGAGCTGGAGAAGTCGGCGGTATTCAGGTGGTTGCTTGGGTTTGATGGGTTCAAGGAGCGGTTGCTTGCGGACGACTTGTTCTTGACTAAAGTTGGCATCGAGTGCGGCGTTGGGATATTCACCAAGGTCCATGCTTTTTCATTTACTCTCTTCCTTTTACGAGACAAAAATAGTGATTTTCGCGCTCCCATTTTCTCGCCTCCTCATGTTATCATGTCACTTGATTTAGTATGATTTATTTAAGAGTAAAAGTTAGAATTGGTCCCTGAACTTTCACTCTAGTTTAAAATTGATCCCTGTACTAAAAATCCGTTGATTGTCGTCCTAAATGTAACAAATTTGGCTGCGTAAGTTCGATGAACAATTTTGCTTAAGTGTAGTAGCGGTCTTCTTAATAGAATTTGATGATCACATTTGCATGTGATTATTCTTGTTGATGCCAAAAATATAACAAAGTCATAATTCTTAGAATTTTGAGAGGAAGAAATCTTGACCGTATTGTGGCATCAACCGTTCTTATTTGGGACAATTTACATGTAACGGGTTTACTGCCATGTGGCATCTTTTATCCAATAATGCATTGCCATGTGCTGCCAAGGACGGCACGTGACGGTGAACCCGTTCCTTGTAAGTTCTTCTCTCTCAACATAGATGGTGTCCCTATAATGCATTGGATATCCTTGACTTTTGAACATGAAGTACAATTTGGAGTATCTTTAGTATGGATGTAAGCTCTTTCCATGTTTCTCATTTTTCAGACTGCTGCAGAATTGGAGCGGCGCCGAGAAAATTTTACCAAAGAGCTGGATTTTGTTTTTGCGGATGTGGTATGTCTCTTAAACGCTTTTGCGGATGGTGTCCCTATAAATAATAGCTTTGATTTCATTGTGCTATGTAATGGAAAATTATCATCGCAAATCAAAGTAGTTTCCATCTGCTTCATAGATGAGCAGTTTATACAAGTGGTGTTTGTAAAATTATTGCAACAATCCTCTGAAACGCTTTGGCGGAATCTGAGATATGCCATATGATATAAAGTTAGAAATAAATAAGTTAAACTAGGAAATTCTGCCTTTCAGCGAAGCATGTTCTTTATTTTGGGTCATGGATTGGAATGGATGCAGAAAACTATCTTTCTTCGTTTTGAGCTCAATGCAAACTATTGTTAGCAACCTTATGTGCAATTTGTGCACTTCCAATTACAGAATCATTGAATCATATTCATGTATTTGGTCATTTTTACTCTTCTTTTTTATTTACTTCACGCCCTTTTGTTTTTTCAATCAGTAGATTTAGTTTTCCGTTTGTTGTCATAAGCTTTAATATATGTCAAGCTATGAGTTGCTTTGAGTGCAAAAATTCTGCAGCGATCCTTCAACTTTCTAGCAGAAGTCTTTTGGTCCAATTCATGCTATGTGTTCTTGCCTTCCTTTTCTGGTAGTGTTTCTGTTTTTGGTTTGTTCCACCTTTTTGCCGCTTGACTGTTAAACGGATATTTTTTCTTTTCCTTTTAAAACTTAGGTAATGGCCATCATAGCTGATTTTATGCTTGTCTGGCTTCCCGCTCCTACTGTTTCACTTCGACCACCTCTTGCTGTCAGCGCAGGCCGTATTGCTAAGTTCTTCTATGGGTGTCCAGATAATGCTTTCCAGGTTATTTTTTGCTTCATTATTTTTGGCTTTACAAGTTACCACTTTATCATATACTATACTATAACATCATGTGAGTCATCAATATTGCCTGCAGGTAGCTTTGTCTGGAACATCTTACTCACTCTTACAGAGAATAGGCGCAATAGTGGTATGTGATATTGTGTTATGTCATCTAAAATTATTTGACGTTATGGTGCATTGGAGTTTATAGTATTTTGATGGTTTTATTCAGAGAAATGGAGCTAAACTATTTGCAGTCGGGACTGGTGCATCTCTGGTAAGTGAAACACTTTACATGTTTTGAAATGCCTTAGCTTTAGCATTTCTTAGAATTATCTGTAACATCTACGCAAGTAAAACATTATGGCTGTCCTCTTTGTTTTCCCTTTTATCATGAACTTTTCATGTGACATTAGAACACCGAAGATGGCCAAAGCTTCCCGTAAGATACTTGATATTTGTTCTATCTTGGTTGGAAACAATGGAATTTTCAGCAATCATCAAATACTGTTCATACTTTTTAAGTTATGCAGGAAAATCTATATCAGCTTTTGTTCGGCATATAAGCTAAATCTACTAGCATTTGTACTAAACATGCCGGATACTTATGCAGTATATGTCTATCAAAATTTTCTTTCTTTACTCAAAATTAAAATCCATTACTGATTCTAATTTAATGATCACACCACTGGTTGTTTGAGCTTTGCTTGTCTAAAATTAAAACTCATCAGGACTCGATTTTGGCAAACTTAAATTAAGCCATTGGTAGAACTCCATTAGTTTTAATGCTGTATCAACATTCAAGTATGGTAAAGTTGCAAATTTCTTTTTCTCCAAATAATATACAAGGGCACGAGCTTCTCCAACCAGTCTGAGAATTTATTCACCATTCTGAGGCTCTGGTGTGCTTTATTGTCATTGAAAGTAATGTAATGTAATTCTCAATTGCTGTCTGCAATATTATACATTCAGAGAAAGAAATGGGAGTTTTGGTACATTACTAGATTGTTTTTATCTTGTGTTATCGTTGCAGAATGTACATATGAAGTGTTCTTCGAATTTTGATTCTCTTCTCTCATTCGACTTTGTTATATTGTTGACATAGTAGCCGTTTGGTGTCATATGATGGATTACAATTTTTATTAAAAATCATTTCAGGTTGGTACGGGTGTAACCAATGCATTGATTAATGCACGAAAAGCTCTCGATAAAACTTTTGCTGGTGAAGCAGAGGATGTTCCCATATTATCAACTAGTGTAGCCTATGGAGTTTATATGGCGGTTTCTAGCAATCTAAGGTACAAGGGCTTTTTCAGATTGAAGTATTCTACTTATTGTTTACTCTAACCGTCATGAACCGTTAGTTTAGGCCATTAACAAACATTTCTATACTAACTGATGTATAAAGAATTTCGAGGCTTTAAATACTGTCATAATCATGGAGAATCGTATCTTTTCAAAAAAAACCAATTTGTGGCATTTCTAGATAGAACTGGGGCCTTTCTGGTTATCATGAAGCTTTGGGTCGTAAGCATATGACTAAAGAGAAACAAGCTCTTCTAACTATTTGAATCCATATATTGTCTCCAAGAACATGGTAACGGAAGAAACCGTTTACAAAATTCTTGCAACAGCAATATATGTGGAAGGATATCTTAAAATACAATCCGAGTAGCTTTAACTCCTCAACTCGTATCGTGAAGATGCACATTCATGTTTATGTGTCTGAACTATAGTCAGTGATGTGTTTGAAGAATCTGGAAATTCATCGTAGCTTAATTACCTACCGTGCATGATGAAATCTCTTTTCTTTCAAAGGTACCAAGTTCTCGCCGGAGTAATTGAACAACGCCTTCTCGAACCCTTGCTGCACCAAAACAAGCTTATACTGAGTGCAATCTGCTTTGCTGTTCGAACTGGCAACACGTTCTTGGGTTCCTTGATGTATGATCTGAGTTCTCCTTGAATGCCATTTTATTAGTTGTGCTCTGTCTTCATATTCTCACAAGGCTCTTTGTATTGTGGAACAGGTGGGTCGATTATGCACGTTGGATTGGAATTCAAAAGATCCGAGAGTAGAGCGTACGGCAGATGACCAAAGTTACATGATTGTTGTGAGTAAATTTGTGTTGGATATTGATTTCATTTTACGGAATTACAGATTGTACATCAATGGAATTATACGGGTGCTTTTGGTTTGGTTCATCATAAGCAGTTCAAAAGAAAGTACATGAAATTTTCCTTCATACTTTAGATGTCACAGTCAACTGCCGGAGAAAACCCTAATTGCAGTAACAGACACCGCAGCGGCAGTGTACTCGTCCAACGGAAGTCCTCAAACAAGATATGATTCTACCGATGTTTCAAAAGCAACCAGCCATGCCTCGAAAGAGGGACGCTACACGGGGCTTTTCTAACCAGCTAGTGTCTTTCCTTCTATCTATTAGGCCGACAATCCACTAGGCAAGTGAAACAAAACCAAGTCTCATCTAAAATCACATATCAGTATAAATTCAACATCATCGGAACCACTCAAAGGGCACTCAGATCACGCACAAGTGCTTCGACCACCGCAGCAAGTACAAGGAGTCATTTCTCTAACATGTCTGCCAGCATAGCACATTATATTTCTTCATAAAATCTCAGAAATCTGCAATCCAACCAACCATGTATCAAACGAGTGCCCATCTATGCGAGAGAAACAGAAAGGAACAGGGTGGCTAAACAAAATGTGGGAAACGTAAGCATTGACAAACTCACATGTATGGGCATCTCAGCTATGACCAGGTTGCTACTTTCTTCAAGACTTTTGAGAGTTACGACCTCACCCCCAACGACCATGTTGCTTACAATCCCATCTGCATGTATTTATACAAAGTTGTCACAAAAGAGCAAATCCCATTAATATGCAACTAACAAAGTAGTACAACTTTGTAGGACAAACCTCCAGCCAAACAAGTTGTCATACGCCTCGTATATGTTTCCTGCACAGAGGGTTGTAAAGAAGGAAGCTATATACATGAGAAAATAGAAGGGACGCGGCATGTAACGCATAAGGTAGCAAAAACACATGCAGTCCCAAGTTAACAACTGTTATAACACAGAATTCGGTCATTAACGACCTTGAACATGGCACAACAGTAACTGTCAGCATAAATCGATGCATGAAATTGTGGTACATCTAAGTCCAATTCCCAAAGGAAGAATGAGAACTGTACCTTCTTTGTCGGTAACTCGTAATTTATAAGAACACGAGCGGCTATAGGTGACTCCCCAGAAGCAAGCAGCGGAAGGCATGCATCCGTTGCAACTATCATATGAGATTTTTGTTCATCTTTCACAGACTCACTATCAACTGCTGGTTGAGCACTGACTTCTGCGTTCCACCTGCTTGCCGAAAATGCTCTAATATTAAAAAACGGTCTGCTTCAGCAAGGTCAGTGTACTGGGATACAAGATATGATGCACGGGCTATATTAGAAACACTAACGGTAATTGGAATTTCAAGTTTCAACATCTCTAAACATGGGTAATGAAGTTTTAACTATTAAGCCAGGTCTGATTACTGTTCCTTTCTGGCATTTTCTGGCAACTACCAACCATCCTAGAAGGCAACTCAATTCCAAACTCTTACAGGAAGTTAAGTTAAGGGTGAGACCCCTTGGTTATAACTGGAATGAAGAAACCCGCTCATAATCGAATCACACATTCCTAATAAAACTAGAACTCCTCTATAATAAGTGTGCATTCCTAGTAGCAAAGGTTGAAAGAAAACAAGAAGAAACTCTAATGCAGTTCTTCCTCCTCGCAATCTAACTTAACCATTGAATACTCTTTGGTCGAGCACCAAAGCTTCTTCCAATGACCAATCTCTTCCAATTTTTTTTTCAGCATTAAGAGGCACATGGTCCTAATACTTTATTCATCACACATTGTCAAATTCATACCCTTTTGCCTATCAATCAACATGCTTCATAAGTTATGGAACACAACTGGGTTCATAAAAGTTTCGAAAAACCCGGGGTTATTTGCCTTCGGTCAATGCATATTGAGGCTTTTCGACACCATTCTGCTCACGTACATAAATTTTAAGAACTGAATCAAACAATAACACTGTATGAGGGAATGGCTAATGAGTGTGGGTGGAAGAAGGAAAGTTGAAAATTTACCAGAGAAGCCAAAGAGATATAAGGGACATTGGTGATGGCGGAGCAGACGGCATCGAGCTCATCACGTGAGCTGCAGCACACCACCATGGGCAACCCTGGATGCCTACCCACCACACCCAACAGGTCCATCCACATCTCCTGCACAACTAAATTTCACAACTTTTAACGCCAAGGGGTAAAAATTCTCAATTGTTACGCAGATGGGTGCGGAGAAATTACCATCTTGAAATGGTGTCTGTTGACGGCGAGGTAGAAGTGGTGTTGCAGGCTGATTTTCATGAGATTGCAGTTTAGTAACTTGAGATTGTGACTGCTGAATGGAGTGCTTATGAGGTGGGGGGAGCTGCCCTTGTTGCAGAGGAGGAACTTGCTTCCTCGGTCTATTTATATTAACAAAATTTACTATCTGCTTCTCATATGAGACCGACACGTCTCTCAAACCAGGCCAAATGCTTCTCTCAGAGATATGTAGGACTGATATGAGGCGCTCCAACATGGTTTTGAACATTTTTAGCTTCTCAAGCTGCCATGATTTTGGTTGTTGTGGAAGAGAATTGTGCTGGCAAACAGAAAGAACAGACGCGAGTAAGGAGAAGAAGGGCAATATAAGAAGTAACAAAACTTTGTCGCGAATAATGTTATTAGCATTACTGGTGCGTTAGCAATCCATTTTAAACAGTCTACAAGGGTACAATAATTAAAAGGGAAATCCAGGTAGAATCCATAAAAGACCATCATCACGATAACCTTGCAGGGAATGCCTGCTTATCGGTGAAAGTTCGAGCAACAAATTATGAGAAGAACAAAATGAATCGATTACATACATGCTGAAATTTGGTAGCAACTTTGGGTAATGGGGTAATGGTATAAGTACATTTCCTTCATGACTTTGATCTTCAGATGAAAGTCATAAATATAAAGATGATTAGAACGAACTTTGTACTTGCTGACACCATCATATGATCAATGCCGGCGGAAAAGAGCTCGTGCATGCAGCCATGAATTCAGACAGCATGAATTCATGTATGCTTGTATCTAAAGAAGCAGGCTTTAATCAAGAGAAAACTAAATGTAAAAACATCCTCTCTATGACCATAATTCATGAAAAAACAAAGATGCAATACCTAAAGAGAGAAAACGTGAAGCTTCAATTTTTGCCAGTAAATCACAGGTATAATATTTCAAAACTCTGATTACAAACATGAAGAAACAGAGTTGACAGGTAAAGTTATGGAAATCAAGGTGGTCCATAAACACACATTACACTGCAAGCTGAGTTACAAGAGGGAAATAGTCATAGCTAAAAAGGTCATTCAACATATCATGAATTACCTTGGCAAGTGGCAACTATACATTGTTCCAAATTAAATCCAGCTTAAATAACAATTCTAACAAGATCAAGTAAAACGAAAGCATATCCTTGCAGACAAACGTTTAATGTCTTAATCAAAACACAAATCAAAACTATTTGGGCAACCGTATCAGATGCCGAAACCAACCCATGGAACCAGTGGGGATTTACAGAAAATCCATTCGCTCCAACCTATGAACAACTATACCCTAAAGCAATGCAAATTAGAAACTAAATACAATCATAGAAGAAGATATCCTAACTCAAATTCAGTCAATACAGCATAAACAAGGGCCATAACATGAATTACTCAAAACCCTAATTCTCTCACACGGGAAATTCCGAAACAAAAACCCTAAATGCTTGTCAAATTTCAATCTGAAAAAACTCCGGAAACAATGCAGGTGAAACCCCAAAGGAAGATTTCACGAAAATAATACCTCGCCGGAGAGCCCTGAAAACCAGTGACTGCAACTTTGCCGATCCAATTCTCCGTTCGATGGAAGTTTCAAAAGAGACGGGGAGACGGAGGAGGGAGAGCGGGCGAGGAAATGCCAGTGGCATGTTGTAATTTTTGAGAAAATGAAGAGGGTATATGCGTCCGTTTACAGCACTTATATCATGGACTGGGGTATGCTTGTTTGGGCAAGGCAAGGGTCAAAGTTTAGTCAATGTGGGTATCTCCTCGAACGATCATCATTGACGAGAAGAAGAAGCGATATATCCGTGTCACGCACTATTGGCTTAATGTGAGGCAATGAGAAATCGAATTTGAGTACAGATGCGTAAACACATTGATTTAGTTAATTTGAATAAATTTAAGCTACCATGTCGACAATAAATAAGAGTAACTTATTTGTTAAGGATGAAGAATAAGTTAGAATCCGATTTTGGACTTTACTTAAATGATTAAAGAAGAACAAAAAAATAGACATGTACAAAAACAGTGTTGTAAATTCTGATTCAAATCCCCTTTTTTTTTTCTTCTCACATCTTCCAATACTACGGAACACAGTGGATTAAATAAGAAAAACACGCTATCTACCAAGTGATTACAACATTTGCTCGTTACTAGGAGATTTTTAATTACATAAACGTAGAGAAAATTTGATTAAAAAAAATAGGATTACTAAATCATGCACATGAAATTGAATTAAATTTGAGCTGCTCATTACTAACATTAGGGCTTTTCAACATTGAGTTCAATCTCTCCGCTTCGTTCGATCAGCACCCACACCGCAATCTATCTCCGAATCCTCGCCGGACATATACCAAGAAACAGGCAATTATCTCGAATTTGGCATGAGTTTGGAAATTATACAAATCATATACACACACGTAGATTAATCTAAGGAAATTGCTTTGCATGATCGGATTTGTCCGCTCACATACGAAGATTAATCTAAGGGAATTGCTTTGCATGAACGGATTTGATCGCTCATAACCCAAGAGATCTCGAAAAATAGGAAGGAATCCAATCAGTTTTTTAATAATTTTTATTACGGAATCCAATTTAAGAATATTAGTGATTTACAATTAAATACATATACATTCAATTCACAGATGAGAGGAAGATTTCGGAGACCCACAAAAGGACTTGACATGCTTTATGAATCCTCGCATATGCGAGAAGACAACAGGTAATAGTCCACTAGTGCTGCTACTAACCGGTTCTCCTGATATGTGATTTTTGTATCGATTTTTTAAAACACTATATTTAATGTTCACTTGCCGCTGACTGTTGGACAACGACTGTGGAATGTGTTGAAGCACTCTACTTTAAAGAGAAGGGAGTCCGAGTTGAGCTATCTGTCCAACACGTCGACAGGGCTCCAAGAAAACTGTGGAGGCCGAATCCCAAAGTGGAGCTTTCGTTTGAGAAGGAGGGCGGCTACGTATACAATGCTTTCGATTTTATTATGGAGCACAGTGTTGCACTGGAGCGCGATAGGTCATACAATAAACCTCTAATCAATTTAAGCTAGCTAGCAATCCAGTACTTGTATTATAATACTTTTGAAAACAGAGAAGATTTTGAGTTGACAAAACTGTATTTCATTACTTGATTAAATACAATGCTAACTAACTCAGCACACTAGACTGATCACAAATACTAATATCTCTTAAGACTCGTGGAATAATCTAAGCCTCAATTGTAATACTAAACTCCCTTGCACCCGTTGACATCCTTATAGTCATAACCATATGAGGACAAGTTCAAATTTTCTTCAACTCCACTATTCTAGGATGATGCAATCTTCAGCTGGCAGAACAAAACTCTCTGCAAACTGTTTAGTTCGCAAGTTAGACCATTTGTGTTGTGCAAACTGTTCAAAACTAAAATACTGACATTATATTCTATGGTTTCAGGAGCACTGATAAAAAATCTGCATTCATAACTACTTGTTTGCTCAGGGGCGGCAAGCCATGCTCTAATTTCTCAACACCACCAACATCCCGTTGGTGGCAGGACTCAATGTCGACGCATCATTATTCAACTACTAAAGGGTTAGCATAAACTCGTAAATTTACATGATGTTTACACATCAACGCATTAATAAAACTGACCAATGAGGAAGAACACAAACGCAGAATATTGTTTTAATGACTTGTATATTAATGCGTTGATCAGTTTTATTAATGCATTGATGTGTAAAAATCATGTAAATTTATGAGTTTATGCTAACCTTTTCGTAGTCAAATAAGGATGCGTCGACATTGAATACTGCCACCAACGGGGTGTTGGTGATGTTGAGAAATTGAAGCATGGCTTGTCACCCGTGAGCAAACAAGTAGTTATGAATGAGGATTTTTGGTCCGTGCTCCTGAAACCATAGAGCGTAATGTCAGTATTTTAGTTCTGAACAGTTTGCACAACACAAATGGTCCAACTTACAAACTGAACAGTTTGCAGAGAGTTTTGTTCTGCCAGCTGAAGATTGCATCATCCTAGAATAATAGAGTTGAAGAAAATTTGAACTTGTCCTCATATAATTGTGACTATAAGCATGTCAACGGGTGCAAGGGAGTTCAGTACCACAATTGAGGCTTAGATTATTCCAAAGTCTTAGAGATATTAGTATTTGTGATCAGTCTAGTGTGCTGAGTTAGTTAGCACTGTATTCATGTTAATCAAGTAATGAAATACAGTTTTGTCAATTCAAAATCTTCTCTGTTTTTTAATAGTATAATACAAGTACTGGATTGCTAGCTAGCTTACATTGATTGGAGGTTTATTGTATGGCCAATCGAGCTCTAGTGCAACACCATGCTCCATGATAAAATCAAAAGCATCATATACGTAGCCGCCCTCATTCTCAAACGAAAGCTCTACTTTGGGATTCGGCCTCCACAGTTTTCTTAGAGCCCTGTCGACAACGTGTTGGACATATAGCTCAACTCGAACTCCCTTTTCTTTAAAGTAGAGTGATTCAACATATTCCACAGCCGTTGTTGCCTAACAATCGGCTAGAAGTGAATACTAAATATAGTGTTTTGAAAAATTGATACATAAATCATATATCAGGAAAACTGGTTAGAAGCAGCACTAGTGGACTTTTACCTGTTGTCAGCTCGCGGATGCGGAGATTCATAAAGCATGTCAAGTCCTTTTCCAGAGCAATTTGTGGGGCTCTATGTCTCCGAAATCTTCCTCTCATCTATGAATTGAATGTATATGTATTTAATTGTAAATCACTGATATTCTCAATAAAGTTAAATTGGATTCCGTAATAAAAATTAGGGGTAACCTCAGTTTGCTACTATGAAGTTTCTTGGTTTTCAACATTTGGTACATGAAGTCATAATTTTGGGACACTTTCATACATTTGTTAAGGTTGATGTTAAATCAGCTGTTAACTAGTGACGTGGCACCCACGTAAACAATGACTGAACGTCATGTGTCAATATGGGCCCATGTGGATACTAAAAAATTTTAAAATGTGTTTTTATCATAAAAAAAAATTAAAAAATCCCCCCCTTCCTCTTCCCCGATACCCACCCCGCCACCAAGCCTTTTCTCCTTCCCAAAACACAGCCTCTTCCCCTTCCCCGAAATCCCCAAAGTTCCCTCCCTCCCTTCTCTCCTTTGTGTCCACCAACAAACGAATACACTTTCGGACCGATTCAAGAGCGAGGTTGACGTTGCGGGATCTGTTTCGGGCTTCAACGAAAGCGTCGGGGAGGCCGAGGAACTGGAACTTGGCGTTGGAATCGAAGAGGGAATACTTGAGAGAATCGACGTTGGAGAAAAGAGATTGGCATTTGAAAGTCTTGGTAGTGTACCTTGCAGACCTCCTCAATTTCGGACTCCTTAGATCCGGTGAAGTGGTGGAGGTACTGGAGCAACGTCTCGGGCTTCCCGAAAGTGAAGGCCTTGCCAAAACAGTTTTTTTGTTGTTTGAAACTGAGGAGAGAATGGAAGGAGGGAATTTTGGGGTTTTGGGAGAGGGGAAGGGGCTGGGTTTTTGGGGAAGGAGAAAAGGCTTGGTGGTGAGGTGGGTCAGGGAAGGGGCAGGATGGGTGAGGGAGGGTGGGATTGCCCAGATTTTTATATTTTTATATTTTTAATAATTTTTGTAATTTTTTATTTTTTGTAATTTTTTATTTTTTTAATATCCATGTGGGCCCATATTGACACTTGGCGTCCAGTCATTGTCCACATTAGCATCACATCACCAGTTAACGATTGATTTAACAGCAAACTTAACGCATATATGAAAGTGTCCCAAAATTGAAAACTAAGAACTTTAGGGTAGGAAACTGATATTAACCCTAAAAATTATTAAAAAACTGATTGGATTCCTTCCTAATTTTCTAGATCTTTGTGCGGATCTCTTGGGTTATGAGCGATCGAATCAAATCCTTTCATGCAAAGGTATTCCCTTAGATTAATCTAAGTATGTGAGCGGTCAAATCAAATCCAAAGCAATTCCCTTAGATTAATCCAAGTATGTGTGTGTATATGATATGTATAATACCTTTGGCAGAACCAAGCTTATCAATAAAATCAATTCCCAATACTTTATAAAACTTGGCAACTGTAATATGTGAATTGCACAGGAAGAGATTGTATTCACATATCCCAAAAGCAATTTAGGCATAAAACTAACATCATCTGCATTCACAACATAAAACCTTGGGCAGAACTAAGCTTATCGATAAAATCAATTCCCAATACTTTATAAAATTTGGCAACCGTAATATGTGAAACGCACAGGAAGAGATAATGTATTCACATATCCCAAAAGCAATTTAGGCAAAGCCACAAAGGTTCTAGTACTTCACAGACCCAAAAGTACCCTTTTTTCAAGCAGATGAAGTTAGCAAAGATGATCTAAAAGATAGAAACTAAAATGAAATATGTAAATGAAATTTAAATCAATTATTAACAATGTTTTAAAAGACGCGCCCCGAGGCGCGCCTAGACGGCTTTGGAGGCGGGGCGGGAGTGATAACGCCTCTGCCCAGTGGGAGTGGGCGAAAACTCGCCGAGGCGTGGTTGAGGCGAGACTAGGCGGCTGAGGCGCGCCTAAAAGCGGTTGGAGGGCGTTCCCAGATCCATCCCCGACCCAAAATCGAAGTCGAATGCTCTGTTTTCAAGCTCTGCCATCTAGGTTTAGGGTTGCAGGTGTGCGGCGTCTTCACGAGGAAGACGACCGCGGAGAAGAAGGAGGGTTTTTTTTTGTTTTTTAAAGACTTGGTCCAAAACGACGTCGTTTTGGCCAAGTCTTTAATTTTTTTTAAATGACTTGGCCCAAAACGACGTCGTTTTGGCCAAGTCTATTACTCTTATATCTAAAACCCTGCTGTTTCCTCTGTTTTTCTCACCTCTTTCCTCTGTTTTTCTCAGCAATTCCCTATTATTTAAGGTCCCGTAAGGCTTCGCCTCACGCCTAGGCTGGGCTATCCCTCCGACGCCTCGCCCACGCCTCACGCTTTTAATACATTGATTATTAATAAGAAGTAAATTATCTAATCATGAAGTAGACAAAGCCCCTATCTCACAGTAAAGACAATGCTCCTATTCTCATAGTAATGATAAACTTTGAGAAAATTGAGAGCTTCCAAATCCAAAAATAAAAAAATTGTAAGGAGATCAATAAACTTACAGATGAGTGATCACACCGTTAGCAGTAAAATTTCTCAGATGAGAGCGTAGAGGTCTGCAGCTGCAATCTGAAGAAAAAGGAGAGTAGACCACTAACTGGTGAAAGCTACACCAAACCCAGAAAAGAAAAAGGTAAAAAAACAACATAACACACTACATGGAGACAATGTTTAAGGGGATTGGCAGAACTGAAACACAACATTCATTGAGGGAAAATTTATACAAAAAATGAGTCCATGGTCTCCAACCTAACCAAACAATATACAAAATATTTGAAAAATATTTCTCACTTTTTCAATCATCACAGAAAATGATTTTATTCTTGTTTCATATGCAGGGAGTACTTGGATATATTAATACATTGCAAAATTGCGACAAATGTCAAGACAAGGGTTGTGAGCTATATACCAAAGATGCAAAGTATCATTGCAAATGATGCGGTTATAGATTCAGTTTTCACCACGTTAACATATGAGGATATGGACCTGGGTATTGGAAAGTAAGAAATAGCAGGGGATGTGGGTGGGGAGTTGACGGCTACTTCAAAGTTTTGAAAAGATTGGCAAGAAACGAGAAGGCTCCACAAGCACTATTGGGGGAAAATACCCAATTTTTCCTTATCATCCTCCCTATGGAGTATTCAATATTGAGGCGGAAGCAATTCAGCCCATTGCTATCATGCACAGTTAAATGTAACTCTATTTGAGAGGTTTAGATGGCATGTGGCTTATCTAAAGCTTGGAACTGTTTGTGTCATTTTGGAGATGTTTTTGTGTTTAATTACAGCTGGTTATCTAGAGCTTTATGTATTAGCACCTGCCCTTCACATGTCCAATATCTTATTGCACCTGTTTTCATCCTTTTTTATTTAGTTGCTTGTGAAAAAACTGATGAAAACAACAATAAATCTTCATGGACAGAGTGTAGAGAGGCACACATAAGGAATACGAAACAAACAAACATTCATAGAAGTTTCAAAAATTTTACCTGCCAATCCAACAACAGCCCCAATTCAAAGGAACTAATAAGATGTTACAGTGCTGCCTCATCAAGCATTTTCTGAATGTCATAGGTATATTGCCTTGCTTAAAAGAAAATTATACATAGAGAGTAATGGCAAAGGCATTTGCCCAGCCAGATAAAACCCTGCAAAGACCAAAAATCCCTGAAAACCAATATATTATATGACATCTATATCAAATAGTAGTACAATTTTCTTTCACAGTGGGCCCAAAGGTACAAAAATATATCTGACCATCTGAGCCATGATTAAAAAGAGATGCATTCATATGCAAAAAATCAAAAAACCACAACAGTTGTTGTTTGCCCTTGCAAACTTAATTATGCCTGTGCAATTTGTGCAATAAATTAATATGTGAAATCCTATAAATTCACTTGTGAATGTAGCAAGTTACATGCAAAGTCTTATACACCTAACTGCAGAAGGAAAATAAAAATCATTTCTTCTGATCTGGGACTTCTTTTGATTAAAACGGGTGGTGGTATAGTACTATGATACTACAAACTGCCACATTATTCGAATCTAGAGAGGGCAACACACATATACAGCCTTGCCCCGTTTCTGCAATTTGACGTTTTAAACCAACGATCTCTGATCGTTAAGCTTATACCTACTTTGTTCAGCACTATGATTAACTCAGTACATGCATAGGGGAGTGAGTGTGTGAGTGTGCGTGTGCGTGTGCGTGTGTGTGTGTGTGTGTGTGTGAGAGAAAGAGAGAGAGGAAAAATAAAACAGAGACAAAATGAATCACCTTAAGGAAGGATTCAAATCAATCTCGTCACTGAAGTCAAAATCCAACCCACTTAAGATACCTCTGATCTCCTCCTCAGAATACATTTCTCTGAATGCCTTTAATTTCACCATTAAAGGTGGCAAATCTCCAGCCATAACTTTACCATTCTGATTCTTCAATGAATTAAACTGAAAAGCACAAAAAGTTTGCAATTAACTCAAAGCCACTTGTTCAAGAAAAACTATCCAATAAGATCCACAAATACAACACGATATCAAAATTCAGATAAACCTCCTACACTTTTAAACATCAACTGGCTAGGGAACAATTTATACATACTTTGGATTCTAGACTGCAAAGATCAACCAGCATTAACTGGCTTTGAAGCGATTGATCCATAATGTGAATACCCACATAAGTTGACATCTCGACCAATTACCAAGTGGAGAAGATAACGATTTCTCACTTTTTCAAATCTTCCTCAGATTCCACTGCTGGAGAAAAATCTAGCACAAATATATCAAGCAAAAATTCAGTACTCAACGCCCAATTCCAGAATCAGAATCACATCAAATCCATTTAACGTAAACCTAAATAAATAAACACAAAGCACCCAAGCAGCCTGATGATTGTGCTCTATAAAATCACCAACCTCTCCTACTCTGTCCCTAATACTCATCATGATGAAAATGCTGAATTAAGGCATAAATTTAATTACTAAATCAATGGAATAATGGCGAAAATTTCAAATCGGAAATCCGAATCACAAAAATATTATCTGCATATGAAGCACCAAATCTAATAAAACAGTAAAACACACAACATCAACATGTTAAAACATCCAGTGGAGTACAATTATGCGTCTGTTCATCCTCCGTCATGCTAATCATGAACATAAACAAAGAAAAAGTAACGATTTTGAATCAAACCCAATAAACAAAACGCAGAAGTGATCAAAACACAGAAGTCCAAATACCAGTAACTATCAAACTCAGAAGTGCTTCCATTCTCAAAAGTGCTTTTTCAAGAACGGAGTTTGCAAACGAATCAATACCCAATAAAGAAAACGTACAGTGGTTGTCAGTCAGCTTTGGAGTCACAAATTAACATTGCAATAGAGAGGACTATCAGAATTCTGTATCTAGATAAAATAAGAACCTAAAATAAAGTTAACACGAATCCTAAAACCCAAAATGTTGGGGATATTTTAAAATGGTGGAATCATTAAAGCTAGTAGTCAGTCATCATTCAAGTCTGGATCTTTCACTTTCCAGTAAATTTCTTACTTGGCACATGCAAGACGCGCATTTGGATCTTTCACTTTCCATATAGTGGAGGGAAAATGATTTCTTTTCTTGGATAAGACTCTTAGACCAGAAAAGCTCAAGATAAGTGGTTTCATTCTTCCCGCCTACAAAAACACTCCATGCTCAAATTTCACAAAAATCGGCTACCCTAATTTCATTCTTTCAAGTTTTGCTCTTCTACTTAATCCCTAGTTTTCACGTGGGGATTTCATTGGGTTCTTTGATAGGAAACAAAAACTTATACTGAAAGAGTTCTGCTTTCACTCGAAGGGCTAGAATTACATGTGCACTAGCCACAGAGACACAAAAATGAAACAAAAATATAGGAGTCATAGATAGAGACTTGAACTATGTATAACCAAATTTGAAAGTTCTTGCAGCAATTTACCAAAAGGAAAAAGAAAATCCAAATTATGACATTACATACTTCTTATATGCAGCGCGTCCAACCATTACACCATCACCATGGGCTCCTGCCCTTCTTGCTGCATCAACCTAAAATTAAAGGGGGAAACAACATGAAATAAATATCAATGGGAGTCAACATAAAGGTTTTGTATCAACCAAAAGACAACAAAATGGAATTGTCGACAGCTTTGCTGTATCACTATCGCCATATATCCCCAAATCATGTTAGAAACCAGGACAGCCAGTTCATACATAGATGCACAAAGTTGAAACATCAAGATAATAACAATTAAATTTTGCAAATATGCTGTATTGACTAATTACAATGAAGAAAGTTTCAGAAAATACAATCTTCTCAACAAAAAGGAAATGACAGCAGGGGCACAATAGACCTGTAACCCAACGTCAATTCGACCATAAGTCGAAAATCTCACAAAACTAAGCACAAAATTAAAAAATTATAAGCCAGAGAGACATTTGAAACCCTAATTTGTGAAACTGTGAGAAGTAGAGAGAGAGGGAGAGGACCTGAAAGTTGAAGACGAAGTGAGAGAATGGTTTTCTTTTTCAGCCCCAAAAACCGATACCCATACCTCCCTTACCAGTCCCATAAAGAAGGCAAAAATGATTGTTCTTTCCCCACAAAATCGATTTAGTCTTGGGTGTTGTGGATTGAATGTATAAAAGAAGTGAAAAATGACTCCACTCCTCCCTCTCCCGCAAAATCGAATCGAAAAGTTTTGAGATCGGATTCCATTTGATGAAACAAGGGTAAATATTATCCCAGAAGCTCTAAAGCAATATCACCCGATTCGATGGAAAAGATTGGGGCTTTAGGAATTGGGATTTTCTAGGGTTCTTCTGGAGAGAGAAAGGAAGAAAAAGATTGTGGCTTTCTATTTCCTTGCTAGATAAATTGGGATTTTTCAGGGTTGTGGGGCAGAGAAGATTGGGGTTGTTTATCTTCTTGCGATCTGGGATAGGTTGAACTCGGATTGAACAGAGAGAGATGGGGAAGAGAGAGAGAGGAGGAGGAGGAGGAGGAGAGAGCTCGCTGGACACGGGAGATAGGGGGAGATCGAGGGAGGAGAGGGAATTGTACACGGAGCAACCAAAAAAGCAAAGTGAACTGACTATTAGGTTGTAGTATTGTAGTATTGTGCTGCTATTTCATCTACAACCGTTGAAAACATATACAAGCTGATTCAAGGCGCCAGATTCTGTCACGTAATAAAAAGAAAAAAGCCTACTGGGCTTCTGAAGTAAACTAGTCTTAGCTAGCTTTAGCGGGACCATAATTGCCGTTGCCTCCTCCTCCACGTAAATTATATTTATACGACTTTATCGAAAAGCTCTGGGTACTGTTTATCTTAACGAAAAATCATATTTTTACACTAAAAAATCAATCTTGGTACTATTCATTTTACCCTTTATTTTGTCCTTATCATTAAAACTCAAGTTTTCAAGCTATTTTCATTAGTTTTCCTTCATATTTAAGGTAAATCAATTCTTTGTGATTGGCCGATTGGGATCCCGAATGATTGATTTCTGATCGTTCTATTTGAACTTCAATTTCTGATAAATTAGAATTATGTTGTTGTTCTTGTTGGGACGGACTGATTCGGCTACGATAATTCAGTTGTTATTTTGCTGTAAAAAAACTCCTAAGAGATTTTTGGTGTTGCTTTAACAAAGCTATTTTGTCTAGACTTGTGTAGATTTGTGCTCACAAACCAATTTAACTTAACATTTAGCGGTCTTACTTGCAGTGTCAATGTCTGAGTAGACTAGTTCTCGGATAACATGGCATTGGCATTGGCTCTCCGCTTTCGCTCTGTGGTCGGAAAGTTTGGGACGTGCAGTGGTGCTCCTGCTGCTACTAGGACTAGTACTAGTATTGTTAGAAGAGCAGGACTACCAAGGCCACCTCCAGCGTCGGCAATATTCAACTTGTCCCACTACAACATTAATCAACTCCAGCAGCTGGACTACCTGTTTTCACGTCCATCTGCTTATATTCCTAAGACTAAGAAACAGAAAAAACAATACCACGAAATAAGTGACAGGCGCTCATCATCATGTCCCATTGTTGACAGAGGTAGATGTCATACTAAGCGCTCGATCATTCTCTTTTGTTTTCAGTAGCTCACGCTCACCCTCTATAAGAAAAAATACTAACTTTTGTACATTGTTCTCTCTGTGTCTCTCTTAGGGTGCCCGACTGCAATTTGCAAGGGGGATAAGGGAAAGTGTGCAGCTTCTTGCCGGCTGTCTCAACCATTTTATAACATTAGAGGCCGTTGATGCTGGTACGCCCAAGGTTCATCAAGCAATCGTCACGGAGGCAGGCACAATGGAGCTTAGATTCTTTGGTCTTCTTCTTGCTCATGGGAGGTTTTTAAAACTAATGGATAACAGACATACAATCCCAAAGAACCCACGTACAAGAACTCCAATTGATACCAGAGTTACCGAGTTAAACAACAGCATGTTACTTTGATGATCATTTCAAGTATAATTTCTTAATCTCCACTGATGCTTGTCATCTCTAATATCGTAGCTAGTAGCTACACCTGGGCAAAAGTTCCGCTAAAGACAAGCAGATGCTTGTTGGAGGATGAAATGTTGAACACCTTGCGCGCGTTGCCTCTGCAAATGTATTAAGTTTTGGAATTTGTTATTTTGTTGCCTTCGTATTTATTCTTTTCTTGAAAACAATAAAAGTCAAAATTTGTTTGGATTTAATATGTCTTCCTCCTTCTTCATGTATACTACTTACAATACTGTTTTTAGAAATAATGAGTTGTTTATAGTCTTTGTGGTATTAGAGAAAGAAATGCAACTAACGATGCCTCAAAAAGGTACAATACGTGTGGCTTTTAGGGGAGATTGTTCGACACAAGAAACGGAATTTTACCCAAACCTTTCTTGTGTCGAATTAATAAAGATTCTTGATCCCCTCCTTAAACCCACCACAGCAAAGTACAAGGAATCATTTCTCTAACATGTCCGCCAGCATAGCACATTATATATCTTCATAAAATCTCAGAAATCTGCAATCCAATCAACCATATATCAAACGAGTGCCCATCTATGCGCGAGAAACAGAAAGGAACAGTGGCTAAACGAAATGTGGGAAACGTAAGCCCTGACAAACTCACATGTATGGGCATCTCAGCTATGACCAGGTTGCTACTTTCTTCAAGACTTTTGAGAGTTACTACCTCACCCCCGACGACCATGTTGAATAAAATCCCATCTGCACGTATTTGTACAAAGTTATCGTAAGAGAGCATGCCCCATTAATATGCAACTAACAAAGTAGTACAACTTTGTAGGACAAACCTCCAGCCAAACAAGTTGTCATACGCCTCGTATATGTTTCCTGCAGAGGATTGTAAGGAAAGAAGCTATATACATGAGAAATAGAAGGGATGTGGCATGTAATGCATAAGGTAGCAAAAACACATGCAGTCCCAAGTAACAACTGTCATAACACAGAATTCGGTCATTATCGACCTTGAACATGGCACAACAACAGTAACTGTCAGCATAAATCGATGCATGAAATTGTGGTACATCTAAGTCCAATTCCCAAAGGAAGAATGAGAACTGTACCTTCTTTGTCAGTAACTCATAATTTATAAGAACACGAGTGGCTATAGGTGACTCCCCAGAAGCAAGCAGCGGAAGGCATCCATCTGTTGCAACTATCATATCAGATTTTTGTTCATCTTTCACAGATTCACTATCAACTGCTGGTTGAGCACTGACTTCTGGGTTCCACCTCATTGTTGCTTGCCGAAAATGCTCTAATATTAAAGAACGGTCTGCTTCAGCAAGGTCAGTGTACTGGGATACAAGATATGATGAACGGGCTATATTAGATACACTAACGGTAATTGGAAATTCAAGTTTCAACGTCTCAAAACATGGGTAATGAAGTTTTAACTATTAAGCATAATAATCAAAGCACACTGCAAAGTCGAGCCAGGTCCAATTACTGTTCCTTTCTGGCAACTAAGGCAACTCAATTCCAAACTCTTACAGGAAGTTACGTTAAGGGTGAGAGACCTTGGTTATAACTGGAACAAAGAAACCTGCTCATAATCGAATCGCGCATTCCTAATAAAACTAGAACTCCCTTATAATAAGTGCACATTCCTACTAGCAAAGGTCGATAGAAAACAAGAAGAAACTCTAATGCAGTTCTTCCTCCTCGCAATCTAACTTAATCATTGAATACTCTCTGGTCAAGCACCAAGCCCACACTAAAGCTTCTTCCAATGACAAATCTCTTCCAATTTTTTTTTTATCAGCATGAAGGGGACATGGTCCTAATACTTTATTTATCACACATGGTCAAATTCATACCCTTTTGCCTATCAATCAACATGCTTCATAAGTTATGGAACACAACTAAGTTAATAAAAGTTACGAAAAACCCGGGGTTATTCGCCTTAGGTCGATGCATATTGAGGCTTTTCGACACCATTAGCTGCTCATGTACATAAATTTTAAGAACTGAATCAAACAACAACACTGAGAGTGGGTGGAAGAAAAAAAATTGAAAATTTACCAGAGAAGCCAAAGAGATAAAGGGGACATTGGCGACGGCGGAGTAGACGGATTCGAGCTCGTCTCGTGAGCTGCAGCAGACCACCATGGGCAACCCCGAACGCCTACCCGCCAGGCCCAATCAACGTCTCATGCACAATTAAATTTCACAACTTTTAACTCCCAGGGGTCAAAAATCTCAAATTGTTACGTAGATGGGCGCGGAGAAATTATCATCTTGAAATGGTGTCTGTCGACGGCGAGGTAGAGGTGGCGCTGCGGGCTGAAATGGGAAGGAGACTGAAACGGAGAAGACAAGGTTTCAATAGCTGCATCCACCGCCATGGACGAGGATTTTTCGGAGGTGATACAGGCCGGGAGGGTGCCGGGGTTGATTGTGAAGAGGTTCTTTGAGCTGGAAAAGTCGGTGGTGTTCAGGTGGTTGCTTGCATTTGACACCGAGTGCGGTGTTGGAATACTCACTAATTTTCATTTTTGAATAACTTCACTAATATTTTATTTATATATATAGGCCCAAAGGAATGGAAAGAGATCCTATTCAGATCTCTTCCACCAAGGTCATTGGATCAAATGATCCGGACCTTTGAAATTTTATTCAATGACCGAAAATTATTATAGCTCTTAAGGGACCAAAACAAAGGACCGTTGGATGAAATTTCAAAAACCCAAATCACTTGATCCGATAGCTTTGGTGGAAGAGATTCGGAGAGGGGCGTTGTCTTTACTGTGAGATAGGGGCTTTGTCTACTTCACGATTAGGTAATTTACTTCTTATTAATAATTGATTTAAATTTCATTTCAGTTTCTATCTTTGCTAACTTCATCTGCTTGAAAAAAATGGTACTTTTGGGTCTCTGAAGTATTGGAACCATCGCCTAAATTGCTTTTGGGATATGTGAATACAACATCTCTTCCTGTGCGATTCACATATTACAGTTGAATTATATAAAGTATTGGGAATTGATAAGCTTAGTTCTGCCAAAGGTTTTATGCTGTGAATGTAGATGCTGTTAGTTTTTTGCTTAACTTGTTTTTGGGATATGTGAATACAACATCTCTTCCTGTGCGATTCACATATTACAGTTGACAAATTATATAAAGTATTGGGAAATGACAAGCTTAGTTCTGCCAAAAGTTTTATGCTATGAATGTAGATGCTGTTAGTTTTTTGCCTAACTTGCTTTTGGGATATGTGAATACAACATCTCTTCCTGTGCAATTCACATATTACAGTTGCCAAGTTTTATAAAGTATTGGGAATTGATAAGCTTGGTTCTGCCAAAGGTTTTATGCCGTGAATGTAGACGACGGTGCACGTCTATATTCTCTATCTAGGATTTTATTTAATAACATGATATATGCAATTCTTCTATCTGAAATAACATGATATATGCTTCTCGGGAGTGCTTATTATTCTCAAACATCAATCTATGATGAATTCTCAGAGTACAAGTATATACAAGTCATTAAAACAATATTATGTTCTTCCTCATTGATCAGTTTTATTAATGCGTTGATGTGTAAACATCATGTAAATTTATGCCAACCCTAGTCGAATAAGGATGTGTCGACACTGAGTCCTGCCACCAACAGGGTGTTGGTGGTGATGAGAAATCGGAGCATGGCTTGCCACCTGTGAGCAAACAAGTAGTCATGAATGCGGATTTTTGGTCCGTGCTCCTAAAACCATAGAACGTAATGTCAGTATATTAGTTCTGAACAGTTTCCAGAGAGTTTTGTTCTGCGAGTTGAAGATTGCATAATCCTAGAATAGTGGAGTTGAAGAAAATTTGAACTTCTCCTCATATAGTTGTGACTATAAGGATGTCAACGGGTGCAAGTGAGTTCAGTACTACAATTGAGGCTTTAGATTATTTAACGAGTCTTAAGAGATATTAGTATTTGTGATCAGTCTAGTGTGCTGAGTTAGTTAACATTGTATTCATGTTAATCAAGTAATGAAATACAGTTTTGTCAACTCAAAATCTTCTATGCTTTCAAAAGTATTATAATACAAATACTGGATTGCTAGCTAGCTTACATTGGTTGGAGGTTTATTGTATGGCCAATCGTGCTCCAGTGCAACACCGTGCTCCATGATAAAATCGAAAGCATCGTATACGTAGCCGCCCTCCTTCTCAAACGAAAGCTCCACTTTGCACTTCGGCCTCCACAATTTTCTTGGAGCCCTGTCGACGACGTGTTAGACAGATAGCTCAACTCAAACTCCTTTTTCTTTAAAGTAGAGTGCTTCAACACATTCCACAACCATTGTTGACCAACAGTCGGCTGCAAGTGAACATTAAAGAAAAGGGTGTCCGAGTTGAGCTTTCTTTGAAGCACTCTACTTTAAAGAAAAGGGAGTCCGAGTTGAGTTATCTGTCCAACACGTCGTCAACAAGGCTCCAAGAAAACTATGGAGGCCGAAGCCCAAAGTGGGTTTTTTTTTAGAAGGAAGGCGGCTACGTAAACGATGTTTTTTATTTTATCATGGAGCACGGTGTTGCACTGGAGCGCGATTGGACATACAATAAACCTTCAATCAATGTAAGCAAGCTAGCAATCCAGTAGTTGTATTATAGTACTTTTGAAAACAGAGAAGATTTTGTGACAAACCTGTATTTCATTACTTGATTAACATGAATACAATGCTAACTAACTCAGCACACTAGATTGATCACAAATACTAATATCTGTTAAGACTCGTGAAATAATCTAAGTCTCAATTGTAGTACTGAACTCACTTGCACCCGTTGACATCCTTATAGTCACAACTATATGAGGACAAGTTCAAATTTTCTTCAACTCTACTATTCTACGATGATGCAATCTTCAACTGGCAAAAGAAAACTCTCTGCAAACTGTTTAGTTCATAAGTTAGACCCTTTGTGTAAACTGTTCATAACTAAAATACTGACATTAAGTTCTATGGTTTCAGGAGCACGGACCAAAAATCCGCATTCATGACTACTTGTTTGCTCACAGGCGGCAAGCCATGCTCCGATTTCTCAACACCACCAGCACCCCGTTGGTGGCAGGATTCAGTGTCAACGCATTAATAAAACTGACCAATGAGGAAGAACACAAACACAGAATATTGTTTTAATGACTTGTATATACTTGCACTTTGAGAATTTATCACAGATTGATGTTTGAGAATAATAAGCACTCCCGAAAAGCATATATCATGTTATTTCAGATAGAAGAATTGCATATATCATGTTATTTCAGATAGAAGAATTGCATATATCATGTTATTAAATAAAACCCTAGCATACTAAAAATCCTAGCTAGACAAAGACTAACAAAAACATAGAGACGTGCACCGTCTACATTCACAACATAAAACCTTCAACAGAACCACGCTTATCAATAAAATCAATTCCCAATACTTTATAAAACTTGGCAACTGTAATATGTGAATTGCACAAGAACAGATTTTGTATTCACATGTCCCAAAAGCAATTTCGACAAAAAACTAACCGCATCTACATTCACAGCATAAAACATTTGGCAAAACTAAGTTTATCAATAAAATCAATTCCCAATACTTTATAAAAGGCAACTGTAATATGTGAATCGCACAGGAAGAGATGCTGTATTCATATGTCCCCAAATCATGTTAGAAACCAAGACAGCCAATTCATATATATATGCACAAAGTTGAAACATCAAGATAATATCAGTTAAATTTTGCAAATATGCTGCATTGACTAATTACAATGAAGAAAGTTTCAGAAAATACAATCTTCTCCAAAAAAAAAGGAAATGACAGCAGGGACACAATAGACCTATAAACTGGAGTAACCCAACGTCAATCTGACCGTAAGCCGATAATCTCACAAATTTAAGCACAAAATTCAAAAATTAGAAGTAGAGAGAAATTTGAAACCCTAATTTGTAAAACTGCAGAGATCTGAGAAGTAGAGAGAGGGGGAGAGGACCTGAAAGTTGAAGACGAAGTGAGAGAGGGGGAGAACCGGGTCACCCTTGGACCCGCGCCTTCAAGTTCAACCCGTTTCCTCCATATTTTCCGATGGTTTTCCATCGGATTTCCCACGAATTGGACCAAGCCACCACTCCCAATCATCCTCTAGCCCTTCCCTCTTCCATTTCCACCCAAATTTAGAAGAAAATTTAGAATAAAATCCTCTCATCTCTCTCTCACCCTTGTCCCATCTCCTCTGTTGAGTCCCTCAATCCCTCTGCAACACCCATCCTCACCAACTCCCTCAATCCCATTGAAACCCAGACAGCACCATCTCAAATCCCAAATGACAAAAAGACCCCTGTCAATTTCCAATCTTGTCCGTTGGATTTGGAATGTAATTACTACTCCTCAACACACGCCGAAGAGCCATGGATCTCTACAACACCGCAGATAAACGAAATAAAAGCTCTAAACTTCAACAGTGTAGGATTTCAATCGATGAAAAAGATTACCTCTATTTCTTTTCTCACGAATTGGGATGTTATAGGGTTTTAGGGGGAGGAAGAGGTTTTCAAAACGGATTCCATTCGATGTAACAATGGTAAATTGTCAAAGCTCTAAGCAATATCACCCGATTTGATGGAAAAGATTGGGGCTTTAGGAATTGGGATTTTCTAGGGTTCTTCTGGAGGGAGAAAGGAAGAAAAAGATTGTGGCTTTCTATTTCCTTGCTAGATAAATTGGGATTTTTAAGGGTTGTGGGGCAGAGAAGATTGGGGCTGTTCATCTTCTTGCGATCTGGGATAGGTTGAACTCGGAATGGACAAAGAGAGATGGGGAAGAGACAGAGAGGGATGAGAGAGAATTGTACACAGCTCGCTCGACATGGAAGAGAGGGGGAGATCGAGGGAGCAGAGAGAATTGTACATGAGTGAACTGACTATTAGGCTGTACCGTTGTAGTATTGTAGTATTGTGCTGCTTTTTATCTACAACCGTTGAAAACATATACAAGTTGATTCAAGACACCAGATTTTGCCACGTAATAAAAAGAAAAAAGCCTACTGGGCTTCCGAAGTATACTTAATCCTAGCTAGCTTTGGCGGGACCATAATTGTCGTCCTATCAAATAAAATAAGAAAAGAAAAAAAAAGATAGGAAATCTGTTCGTTTGCTTGCTGCTCCTAGCCGCCGCTGCCTCCCTCCTCCACCTAAATTATATTTAAGGTAAATCTATTCTTTGTGATTGCCTGATTGGGATCCCGAACGATTGATTTCTGATTGTTCTATTTGAATTTCAATTTCTGATAAATTAGAATTATGTTGTTGTTCTTGTTGGGACAGACTGATTCGGTTACCATAATTCAGTTGTTGTTTTGCTGTAAAAAAACTCCCAAGTGATTTTTGGTGTTGCTTTCACAAAGCTATTTTGTCTAGACTTGTGTAGATTTTTGCTCACAAACAAATTTAAGTTAACATCTAGCGGTCTTACTTACTTGCAGTGTCAGTGTCTGAGTAGACTAGGGGCTGGTTTGGTATTGCTTTGCTTTGAAAAAAAGCTGTTGTGAGAATAAGCGGCTGTGCTGTGAGAATAAGCGGCTGTGAAATAAATCAGCAGAGTGTTTGGTAAACTTTTTTGTAAAAGTGCTTTCGGAAAAAAAAAACAATCTAATAGTGGGTCTTTTTATTAAAGAAGCAATGTAGCTCCGTGTGCTTTGAAAAAAAGCCAGTTTTCCAAAGCTACAAATAGCAGCTTCAGCTTTTTCCTTTGATTTCAGCTTATTCTCACAGCAGCTTCCAAAATAAGCCTTTTTTTTTCAGTTTACCAAACACCTAAAACCCTCACAGCTTTTTTTCATGGGTGCTTTTTTTTTAAGCACCTCACTCCCAAACTAGGTCTAGTTCTCGGATAACATGGCATTGGCATTGGCTCTCCGCTTTCGCTCTCTGGTCGGAAAGTTTGGGACGTGCAGTGGTGCTCCTGCTGCTACTAGTACTAGTACTAGTATTGTTAAAAGAGCAGCACTACCAAGGCCACCTCCAGCGTCGGCAATATTCAACAACTTGTCCCACTACAACATTAATCAACTCCAGCAGCTGGACGACCTGTTTTCACGTCCGTCTGCTTATATTCCTAAGACTAAGAAACAGAAAAAACAATACCACGAAATAAGTGACTGGCGCTCATCATGATGTCCCATTGTTGACAGAGGTAGATGCCATACTAAGCGCCGTCCTAAAACTCCGGCTGCTCTTCTCGCTGTGAAAGAGTTCAACAAGCAAAAGGTTTGAACCAACTCCATCATTCTCTTTTATTTTCAGTAGCTCACGCTCACCCACTATAAGAAAAAATAACTTTTGTACGTTGTTCTCTGTCTCTCTCTTAGGGTGCCCGACTGCAATTTGCAAGGGGGATAAGGGAAAGTGTGCAGTTTCTTGCCGGCTGTCTCAACCATTTTATAACATTGGAGGCCGTTGATGCTGGCACGCCCAAGGTTTATCAAGCAATCGTTGTGGAGGCAGGCACAATGGAGCTTAGATTCTTTGGTCTTCTTCTTGCTGATGGGAGGTTTTTAAAACTAATTGATAACAGACATACTAGCCCAACGAACCCACGTACAACAACTCCAATTGATACCAGAGGTACCGAGTTAAACAACAGCATGTTACTTTGATGATCATTTCAAGTATAATTCTTAATCTCCACTGATGCTTGTCATCTCTAATGTTGTAGCTCGTACCTACACCTGGGCAAAAGTTCCGCTAAAGACAAGCAGATGCTTGTTGAAGGATGAAATGTTGAACACCTTGCGCGCGTTGCCTCTCCAAAAGTATTAAGTTTTGGAATTTGTTATTTTGTTGCCTTCGTATTTATTCTTTTCTTGAAAACAATAGAAGTCCAAACTTCTTTGCATTTAATGTCTTCCTCCTTCATGTATACTACTTACCAAACCAAGTCTCATCTAAAATCACAAATCAGTATAAATTCAACATCGTCGGAACCACTCAAAGGGCACTCAGATCACGCACAATTGCTTCAACCACCACAGCAAAGTACAAGGAATCATTTCTCTGACATGTCCGCCAGCATAGCACATTATATATCTTCATAAGATCTCAGAAATCTGCAATCCAATCAACCATATATCAAACGAGTGCCCATCTCCGCGAGAGAAACAGAAAGGAACAGGGTGGCTAAATGAAATGTGGGAAACGTAAGCATTGACAAACTCACATGTATGGGCATCTCAGCTATGACCAGGTTGCTACTTTCTTCAAGACTTTTGAGAGTTACTACCTCACCCCCGACGACCATGTTGATTACAATCCCATCTGCACGTATTTGTACAAAGTTATCGCAAGAGAGCATACACCATTAATATGCAACTAACAAAGTAGTACAACTTGGTAGGACGAACCTGCAGCCAAACAAGTAGTCAAACGCCTCGTATATGTTTCCTGCACAGAGAATTGTAAGGAAGGAAGCATATATACATGAGAAAATAGAAGGGCCGCAGTATGTAATGCATAAGGTAGCAAAACTACATGCAGTCCCATGTTAACAACTGTTATAACACAGAATTCAATCATTAACGACCTTGAAATGGCACAAGAGTAACTGTCAGCATAAATGGATGCATGAAATTGCGGTACATCTAAGTCCTAATTCCCAAAGGAAGAATGAGAACTGTACCTTCTTTGTCGGTAACTCATAATTTATAAGAACATGGGCAGCTATAGGTGACTCCCCAGAAGCAAGCAGCGGAAGGCATGCATCTGTTGCAACTATCATATGAGATTTTTGTTCATCTTTCGCAGACTCATTATCAACTGCTGGTTGAGCACTCACTTCTGGGTTCCACCACATTGTTGCTTGCCGAAAATGCTCTAATATTAAAGAACGGTCCGCTCCAGCAAGGTCAGTGTACTGCGACACAAGATATGATGCACGGGCTACATTAGAAACACTTAACGGTAATTGGAGATCCAAGTTTCGACGTCTCTAAACATGGTTAATTGTGTTTGGCACGTTTACAACATAACCATAATAACTAACTTAAATGCAACCAGATATCACCTATTTCGATTGTTATCATTTGACCATCACGAAAAGCTTCAAATTCAATAACAGCAAATAATTATCAGTAATGGCTTGAAGTTTAACTATGAAGCATAAAATCAAAGCACACTGCAAAGTTGAGCCAGGCACGATTATCTGTCCCTTTCTGGCATTTTCTGGAAACTACCATCCTAGAAGGCAACTAAATTTCAAACTCCTACAGGACGTTATGTTAAGGATGAGACCCCTTGGTTAAAACTGGAACGAAGATACCTGCTCATAAACCAATCACGCATTCCCAATAAAACGACAACTCCTCTACAATAAGTGCACTCCTACTACCAAAGGTCAACAGAAAACAGGAAGAAACTCTAATGCGGTTCTTCCTCCCCGCAATATAACTTAACCATCGAAGACTTTTTTGGTCGAACACCAAGCCCACACCAAAGCTTCTTCCAGTGACCAATCTTCCATTTTTTTTTTATCCGCATTAACGGGGACATGGTCCTAATACTTTATTTATCACACATTGTCAAATTCATACCCTTTTGCCTATCAATCAACATGCTTCATAAGTTATGGAACACAACTGAGTTAATAAAAGTTACGAAAAACCCGGGGTTATTCGCCTTGGGTCGATGCATATTGAGGCTTTTCGACGCCATTAGCTGCTCATGTAAATAAATTTTAAGAACTGAATCAAACAACAACACTGAGTGTGGGTGGAAGAAGAAAAATGGAAAATTTACCAGAGAAGCCAAAGAGATAAAGGGGACATTGGCGACGGCGGAGCAGACGGCGTCGAGCTCGTCTCGTGAGCTGCAGCAGACCACCATGGGCAACCCCGAACGCCTACCCGCCAGGCCCAATAGGTCCATCAACGTCTCCTGCACAATTAAATTTCACAACTTCTAACTCCCAGGGGTCAAAAATCTCAATTGTTACGCAGATGGGCGCGGAGAAATTACCATCATGAAATGGAGTCTGTCGACGGCGAGGTAGAAGTTGCGCTGCGGGCTGAAATGGGAAGGAGAGTGAAACGGAGGAGACAGGGTTTCAATAGCTGCATCCACCGCCATGGACGAGGATTTTTCGGAGGTGATACAGGCCGAGAGGGTGCCGGGGTTGATTGTGAAGAGGTTCTTTGAGCTGGAAAAGTCGGTGGCGTTCAGGTGGTTGCTTGCTTTTGATACCGAGTGCGGTGTTGGAATATTCACTAATTTTCTTTTTTGAATAACTTCACTATTATTATCTATATATATATATATATATATATTAGGCCCAAAGGAATGAAAAGAGATCCTCTCCATATCTCTTCCAGCAAGGCCACTGGATCAAGTGATCCGGATCTTTGAAATTTCATCCAACGGCAGAAAATTATTATAGTTTTTAAGGAACCAAAACAGGAGGGCCGTTGGATGAAATTTCAAACACCTGGATCATTTGATCCGGTATCCTTGGTAGAAGAGATCCGAAGAGGGGCATTGTCTTTATTGTGAGATAGGGGCTTTGTCTACTTCACAATTAGATAATTTACTTCTTATTAAGGGTAAATTAATGGAAACACCAAAAAAGGCTTCTTTTTTATCATCAGGACAAAACTTTTCAAAAATGCCAATGTTACCCTTAAAATATATGTGCAAAAATGGTCCAGTATTCAGCAAAGTTCACATGGTCTTCATTAAAGAATATATCCAAAAGAAGAGAAAGAAGAACTGACACTTTCAGATAACATTTGACTGCAAAATAGAAGGTGGCAAACATTGCAGTAGCCAAGCCAACATGGATTCACATGACCTTCATTAAAGCAAAGACAAGTCAGACAACTTTCAGAAACAGTGCTGACAACTTTCAAAAACAGTGTACTGTCATTATTCAAAAAATTGTAAATAGTTGAAAAGTTAATTTGTCTTTTAGGGATTAGGTTTTGTATGTAAGGGAGCTTTTCCTCCATGCAGAACACACGGAAAACACCTCAACATCTCAACACCACAACACCTCAACACCAGATACACACCATACTCACACCATACTTCAATCCTCTTACACTCAAGCATCCGAAACCTTCCTAACATCCTTTGTAAACACTTCTTTGTAAACATTTCTCTTTGTAAACAATCTATATATCAATAAAAGTTCAAGCGTACAGATTCAAGTAATTTTCAAGTCTTAAGTAAATTTTCTTTCTTTCTTTAGTGTGTTTGTTTAATTAAGACTTCTAGTCCAAAACAGAAAAACATTATTGTAGTTATATTATTAACCTGCTAAACTGACGATCATACTTCGTTCAAGCACTTTATTATAGTTGAATGTTTGTCATACAAATAACTAGACATTAACCAGTGTACCTCTGAGTTCTTCGTACCTCTGAGTTCAGTTGTTAAGGCCTTATACTTGTATTGTGAGTGGTCGTCATGCTGAAACATGTCGAGTTCCATGTGCAAGGTTTTATGTCTTGTTGTTATAATGGTCATTCGACTATTTAACTGGGCCTGCTTTGCGAATTTGGTATCAAAGCCAAGTTTAGCATTTTAATAGTATAATTATAATCGTAAAGTACCTTGAGGACGAAATTCATTGGTACAACTGATATTACACTCGTTTATTTTGTATGAACGACATATATTATTGTCCTTGTAGACCTTATCAACCACAACTAATAGGCATTTATTGGGTGTCTAGGAACCCAACTATAAATAGCATAAAGAAAAGATAACCCAACTATAAATAGCATAAAGAGAAGATTAGCATATATATCCAAAAGACTTAGCAAGACTCTGAAGGAGCAGAAGTTTTATCTTGGCTATCTTGAACATCGTTCATTTATTTGTAAATAAAATAACATAGAAGTGCAACATAAAATTTTAGAAGCAAAAAGAGCAACAAATCAAGTTTTAGAGACTTTGAGAGAAGAAATGGAGTTTCTAATAAACCAGTTAGTTGTAACTTTAGAGAAAGGTAGACTGTAGTTTATGATAGATTATCTTAATTTGGAAATTAGTGAACCACAAAAAGAAAAATAACCTTAGACCAAAATAGTTTAGTTTGTTATTTTCCATTGAGAAAACATAATCATATTTTGCATAGTGAAGAAAATTCACAAGCCAATAGTATTGTAGATCTTATTATTAATCAAGCAGAAAATATAAAATTAGAAAATTTAACTTTGAGTGCAAATAATCATATTAGAAGAACTAAGATAAATCATTTTGATAATAGAAAATGGAATTCTTTAGGAGAAAAGGAAAAGAAGTAGTTAGAGCTGAAGATATTTATCCAGATGAAGAGGAAGCACAAGAATTTATTAGAAGAGGATTTGAGAAAACATTGAAAAATAAATATAATTTGAACCAATTAGGATTATTTGAAAATAGAAGTAGAATTATAAGTAGCATCAGTCAATATGAAGTTAGCTGTATTGATAAAGAAGTCACACTTAATTTTCTTAGTAAAGAAGCAGTTACTCATTTAAGAAAATCACATTTCAATCAGATTAACATAGGAACAATATTAATTGGAATAACATGATAACCATAGCACAATAGGCACAAAAATTTAGTATACATATATGATGATAGATGGGATAATCACCAACAAGCAGCAATAACAATAGCTGAAGTAGACTTAAATTCAAACTTAGCAGTCATAAGATGTATTCCAAATTACGTTATGACAATTAATGAATTTAGTAAATATATTAAAGTTAGCATAAGAACAAAAAATTACAATATGAAATGAGAGTAGAAAATTTGTGTATTAGTTTAATGTATATTGGAAAAATGTCTGATAAATATAATTTAAAATTTCAAAATTTAGTTCAAACATTTGATAGTAAGCATGTAAATATGATGGAAGCAAAACCCGTAGATAATAGCTTTTTAGAAGGAAATCAACGAACATTACCTAATTTACAAGTAGCAAAATATAGACAACCAGATAGAGTACAAATATATGAAACTAGTACAGGTAAAACAACAATTAGGTTTAGTAATTACAGGCAACTAGAAAATATAGAAGAGGATGAGAGTGAGATTGAAAATGAGAGTATTCATATGGCTTTTGACAATTTAGTTGAGCAAAATTTTGATAAGCTTATAGAAGATATTGATCATTTAGATGAAAAACAATACTTAGAAAAATATAAGACATATGATTTAGGACTACTTAGAATTTCAGATGAAAAAATTAATCTTAGAAATATGAGTAGCACATATAAGATATTGGACATGTAAATGGCAAGTGCTAATACATAAAGCTCTAGATAACCAGCTGTAATTAAACACAAAAACATCTCCAAAGTGACAGAAACAGTTCCAAGCTTTAGTTAAGCCACACACCATCTAAACCTCTCAAATTGAGTTACATTTAATTGCACATGATAGCAATGGGTTGAATTGCTTCCGCCTCAATATTGAATACTCCGTAGGGAGGATGATAAGGAAAAATTGGGTATTTTCCCCCTAATAGTGCTCGTGGAGCCTTCTCATTTCTTGCCAATCTTTTCAAAACTTTGAAGTAGCCGTCAACTCCCCAGCTATTTCTTACTTTTCAATACCCTGGTCCGTATCCGCATATGTTGACGTGGAGAAAACCGAATCCGTAACCGCATCATTTGCAATGATACTTTGGTATATAGCTCGCAATCCTGGTCATGACATTTGTTGCAATTTTGCAATGTATTAATATATCCAAGTACTGCCTGCATATGAAACAAGAATAAAAATCGTTTTCTATGCTGATTGAAAAGGTGAGAAATATTTTTCAAATATTTTGTATACTGTTCGGTTAGGTTGGAGACCATGGCTCATTTTCTATATAAACTTTCCATCCCATCCTACGTTCGTTGAGGGAAAATTTATACAGAAAATGAACCATGGTCTCCAACCTTACCGAACAATATACAAAATATTTGAAAAATATTTCTCACCTTTTCAATCAGCATAAAAAACGATTTTTATTCTTGTTTCATATGCAGGCAGTACTTGGATATATTAATACATTGCAAAATTGCAACAAATGTCATGACCAGGACTGCGAGCTATATACCAAAGATGCAAAGTATCATTGCAAATGATGCGGTTACGGATTCAGTTTTCACCACGTCAACATATGCGGATACAAACCAGGGTATTGAAAAGTAAGAAATAGCTGGGGAGTTAATGGTTACTTCAAAGTTTTGAAAAGATTGGCAAGAAACGAGAAGGCTCCACAAGCACTATTAGGGGAAAAATACCCAATTTTTCCTTATCATCCTCCCTACGGAGTATTCAATATTGAGGCGGAAGCAATTCAACCCATTGGGCCCATTACTATCATGCGCAATTAAATGTAACTCAATTTGAGAGGTTTAGATGGTGTGTGGCTTATCTAAAGCTTGGAACTGTTTCTGTCACTTTGGAGATGTTTTTGTGTTTAATTACAGCTGGTTATCTAGAGCTTTATATATTAGCACTTGCCCTTTACATGTCCAATATCTTATTGCACTTGCTTTCATCCTTTTTTATTGTAGTTGCTCGTGAAAAAAATGATGAAAACAACCATAAATCTTCATGGACAGACTGTAGAGAGGCACACATAAGGAATACAAAAGCATGAAATAAACAAACATTCATAGAAGTTTCAAAATTTTTACCTGACGATCCAGCAACAGCCCCAATTCAAAGGAACTAATAAGATGTTACAGTGCTGCCTCATCAAGCATTTTCTGAATGTCATATAGGTATATTGCCTCGCTTAAAAGAAAATTATACATAGAGTGATGGCAAAGGCATTTGCCCAGCCAGATAAAACCCTGCAAAGACCAAAAATCCTTGAAAACCAATATATTATACGACATCTATATCAAATAGTAGTACAATTTTCTTTCACAGTGGGCCCAACAGTACAAAAATATATCTGATCATCTGGGCCATGATTAAAAAGAGATGCATTCATACACAAAGAATCAAAAAACCACAACAGTTGTTTGCCCTTGCAAACTTAAGTATGCCTATGCAATTTGTGCAATAAATTAATATCTGAAATCCTATAAATTCACTTGTGAATGTAGCAAGTTACATACAAAGTCTTATACACCTAACTACAGAAGACGGAAAATAAAAAACATTTCTTCTGATCTGGGACTTCTTTCAATTAAAACGGGTGGTGGTATAGTACCATGATACTACAAACTGCCACACTTATTTGAATCTAGAGAGGGCAACACACATATGCAGCCTTGCCCTGTTTCTGCAATTTGAAGTTTTAAACCAACGATCTCTGATCGTTAAGCTTATACCTACTTTGTTCAGCACTAAGATTAACTCGGTACATGCATAGGGGAGTGAGTGTGTGAGTGTGTGTGTGTGTGTGTGTGTGTGAGAGAGAGAGAGAGAGGAAAAATAAAACAAAGAAACAAAATGAATCACCTTAAGGAAGGATTCAAATCAATCTTGTCGCTGACGTCAGAATCCAACCCACTTAAGATCTCCTCCTCAGAATACATTTCTATGAATGCCTTTAATTTCACCATTAAAGGTGGCAAATCTCCAGCCATAACTTTACCATTCTGATTCTTCAATGAATCAAACTGAAAAGCACAAAAAGTTTGCAATTAACTCAAAGCCACTTGTTAAAGAAAAACTATCACATAAGATCCACAAATACCACACGATATCAAAATTCAGATAAACCTCCTACACATTTAAACATCAACTGGCTAGGGAACAAATTATTCGGATTCTAGACTGCAAAGCTCAATCTGCATTAACTGGCTTTGAAGCGATTGATCCCTAATGTGAATACCCACTCATCATGATGAAAATGCTGAATTAAGGCATAAATTTAATTACTAAATCAATGGAATAATGGCAAAATTTTCAAATTGGAAATCCGAATCACAAAAATATTATCTGCATATGCAGCACCAAATCTAATAAAACAGTAAAACACACAACATCAACATGTTAAAACATCCAGTGGACTACAATTCTGTGTCTGTTCATCCTCCATCATGCTAATCTTGAACATAAACAAAGAAAAAGTAACGATTTTGAATCAAACCCAATAAACAAAACACAGAAGTCCAAATACCAGTAACTATCAAACGCAGAAGTGCTTCCATTCTCAAAAGTGCTTTTTCAAGAACAAAGTTTGCAAACGAATCAATACCCAATAAAGAAAATGTACAGTGGTTGTCAGTCAGCTTTGGAGTCATAAATTAACATTGCAATAGAGAGGACTATCAGAATTCTATATCTAGATAAAATAAGAACCTAAAATAAAGTTAACACGAATCCTAAAACCCAAAATGTTGGGGATATTTTAAAACGGTGGAATCATTAAACCTAGTAGTCAGTCATCATTCAAGTCTGGATCTTTCACTTTCCAGTAAACTTACTTGGCACATGCAAGACGCACATTTGGATCTTTCACTTTCCATATAGTGGAGGGAAAATGCTTTCTTTAGTTTGATAAGACTCTTAGACCAGAAAAGCTCAAGATAAGTGGTTTCATTCTTCCCACCTCAAAACACTCCATGCTCAAATTTCACAAAAATCGGCTACCCTAATTTCATTCTTTCAAGTTTTGCTCTTCTACTTAATCCCTAGTTTTCACGTGGGGATTTCATTGGGTTCTTTGATAGGAAACAAAAACTTATACTGAAAGAGTTCTACTTTCACTCGAAGGGCTAGAATTACATGTGCACTAGCCACACAGACACAAAAATGAAACAAAAATATAGTAGTCATCGATAGAGACTTGAACTATGTATAACCAAATTTGAAAGTTCTTGCAGCAATTTACCAAAAGGAAAAGGAAAATCCAAATTATGACATTACATACTTCTTATATGCAGCGCATCCAACCATTACACCATGGGCTCCTGCCCTTCTTGCTGCATCAACCTAAAATTAAAGGGGGAAACAACATGAAATAAATATCAGTGGGAGTCAACATAAAGGTTTTGTATCAACCAAAAGACAACAAAATGAAATTGTCGACAGCTTTGTTGTATCACTATCGCCATATATCCCCAAATCATGTTAGAAACCAGGACAGCCAGTTCATATATATATGCACAAAGTTGAAACATAAAGATAATAACAGTTAAATTTTGCAAATATGCTGTATTGACTAATTACAATGAAGAAAGTTAAAATACAATCTTCTCAACAAAAAGGAAATGACAGCAGGGACACAATAGTCCTGTAACCCAACGTCAATCCCACCATAAGCCGAAAATCTCACAAAACTAAGCACAAAATTCAAAAATTATAAGTCAGAGAGACATTTGAAACCCTAATTTGTGAAACTGTGAGAAGTAGAGAGAGAGGGAGAGGACCTGAAAGTTGAAGACGAAGTGAGAGAATGGTTTTCTTTTTCAGCCCCAAAAACCGATACCCATACCTCCCTTACCAGTCCCATAAAGAAGGCAAAAATGATTGTTCTTTCCCCACAAAATCGATTTAGTCTTGGGTGTTGTGGATGGAATGTATAAAAGAAGTGAAAAATGACTCCACTCCTCCCTCTCCCGCAAAATCGAATCGAAAAGTTTTGAGATCGGATTCCATTTGATGAAACAAGGGTAAATAGTCTCCCAGAAGCTCTAAAGCAATATCACCCGATTCGATGGAAAAGATTGGGGCTTTAGGAATTGGGATTTTCTAGGGTTCTTCTGGAGAGAGAAAGGAAGAAAAAGATTGTGGCTTTCTATTTCCTTGCTAGATAAATTGGGATTTTTCAGGGTTGTGGGGCAGAGAAGATTGGGGTTGTTTATCTTCTTGCGATCTGGGATAGGTTGAACTCGGATTGAACAGAGAGAGATGGGGAAGAGAGAGAGAGGAGGAGGAGGAGGAGGAGAGAGCTCGCTGGACACGGGAGATAGGGGGAGATCGAGGGAGGAGAGGGAATTGTACACGGAGCAACCAAAAAAGCAAAGTGAACTGACTATTAGGTTGTAGTATTGTAGTATTGTGCTGCTATTTCATCTACAACCGTTGAAAACATATACAAGCTGATTCAAGGCGCCAGATTCTGTCACGTAATAAAAAGAAAAAAGCCTACTGGGCTTCTGAAGTAAACTAGTCTTAGCTAGCTTTAGCGGGACCATAATTGCCGTTGCCTCCTCCTCCACGTAAATTATATTTATAGGACTTTATCGAAAAGCTCTGGGTACTGTTTATCTTAACGAAAAACCATATTTTTACACTAAAAAATCAATCTTGGTACTATTCATTTTACCCTTTATTTTGTCCTTATCATTAAAACTCAAAGTTTTCAAGTTATTTTCATTAGTTTTCCTTCATATTTAAGGTAAATCAATTCTTTGTGATTGGCCGATTGGGATCCCGAATGATTGATTTCTGATCGTTCTATTTGAACTTCAATTTCTGATAAATTAGAATTATGTTGTTGTTCTTGTTGGGACGGACTGATTCGGCTACGATAATTCAGTTGTTATTTTGCTGTAAAAAAACTCCTAAGAGATTTTTGGTGTTGCTTTAACAAAGCTATTTTGTCTAGACTTGTGTAGATTTGTGCTCACAAACCAATTTAACTTAACATTTAGCGGTCTTACTTGCAGTGTCACTGTCTGAGTAGACTAGTTCTCGGATAACATGGCATTGGCATTGGCTCTCCGCTTTCGCTCTGTGGTCGGAAAGTTTGGGACGTGCAGTGGTGCTCCTGCTGCTACTAGTACTAGAAGAGCAGGACTACCAAGGCCACCTCCAGTGTCGGCAATATTCAACAACTTGTCCCACCACAACATTAATCAACTCCAGCAGCTGGACTACCTGTTTTCACGTCCATCTGCTTATATTCCTAAGACTAAGAAACAGAAAAAACAATACCACGAAATAAGTGACAGGCGCTCATCATCATGTCCCATTGTTGACAGAGGTAGATCAGTTTCTTGCCGGCTGTCTCAATCATTTTATAACATTAGAGGCCGTTGATGCTGGTACGCCCAAGGTTCATCAAGCAATCGTCACGGAGGCAGGCACAATGGAGCTTAGATTCTTTGGTCTTCTTCTTGCTGATGGGAGATTTTTAAAACTAATTGATAACAGACATACAAGCCCAAAGAAACCACGTACAAGAACTCCAATTGATACCAGAGGTACCGAGTTAAACAACAGCATGTTACTTTGATGATCATTTCAAGTATAATTTCTTAATCTCCACTGATGCTTGTCATCTCTAATGTTGTAGCTACACCTGGGCAAAATTCCGCTAAAGTATCAAGTTTTGGAATTTGTTACTTCGTATTTATTCTTTTCTTGAAAACAAAAAAGTCAAAACTTGTTTGGATTCAATATGTCTTCCTCCTTCATGTATACTACTTACCAAACAAAGTCTCATCTAAAATCACAAATCAGTATAAATTCAACATCGTCGGAACCACTCAAAGGGCAATCAGATCACGCACAATTGCTTCGACCACCACAGCAAAGTACAAGGAATCATTTATCTGGCATGTCTGCCGGCATAGCACATTATATACCTTCATAAGATCTCAGAAATCTGCAATCCAATCAACCATATATCAAACGAGTGCCCATCTACGTGAGAGAAACAGAAAGGAACAGGGTGGCTAAATGAAATGTGGGAAACGTAAGCACTGACAAACTCACATGTATGGGCATCTCAGCTATGACCAGGTTGCTACTTTCTTCAAGACTTTTGAGAGTTACTACCTCACCCCCGACGACCATGTTGATTACAATCCCATCTGCACGTATTTGTACAAAGTTATCGCAAGAAAGCATACCCCATTAATATGCAACTAACAAAGTAGTACAACTTGGTAGGACGAACCTGCAGCCAAACAAGTTGTCATACGCCTTGTATATGTTTCCTGCACAGAGGATTGCAAGGAAGGAAGCATATATACATGAGAAAATAGAAGGGATGCAGTATGTAATGCATAAGGTAGCAAAACCACATGCAGTCCCATGTTAACAACTGTTATAACACAGAATTCAATCATTAACGACCTTGAAATGGCACAACAAGAGTAACTGTCAGCATAAGTGGATGTGTGAAATTGCGGTACATCTAAGTCCCAATTCCCAAAAGGAAGAGAAGAATGAGAACTGTACCTTCTTTGTCGGTAACTCATAATTTATAAGAACACGAGCAGCTATAGGTGACTCCCCAGAAGCAAGCAGCGGAAGGCATGCATCTGTTGCAACAATCATATGAGATTTTTGTTCATCTTTCACAGACTCATTATCAACTGCTGATTGAGCACTCACTTCTGGGTTCCATCTCATTGTTGCTTGCCGAAAATGCTCTAATATTAAAGAACGGTCTGCTTCAGCAAGGTCAGTGTACTGCGATACAAGATATGATGCACGGGCTACATTAGAAACACTAACGGTAATTGGAGATCCAAGTTTCGACGTCTCTAAACATGGTTAATTGTGTTTGGCACGTTTACAACATAACCATAATAACTAACTTAAATGCAACCAAATATCACCTATTTCGATTGTTATCATTTGACCATCACGAAAAGCTTCAAATTCGATAACAGCAAATAATTATCACTAATGGCTCGAAGTTTAACTATGAAGCATAAAAATCAAAGCACACTGCAAAGTTGAGCCAGGCACAATTATCTGTCCCTTTCTGGCATTTTCTGGCAACTACCATCCTAGAAGGCAACTAAATTTCGAACTCCTACAGGACGTTATGTTAAGGGTGAGACCCCTTGGTTAAAACTGGAACGAAGATACCTGCTCATAATCCGATCATGCATTCCCAATAAAACGAGAACTCCTCTACAATAAGTGCATTCCTACTACCAAAGGTCGACAGAAAACAGGAAGAAACTCTAATGCGGTTCTTCCTCCCCACAATATAACTTAACCATCGAAGACTCTTTTGGTCGAACACCAAGCCCACACCAAAGCTTCTTCCAGTGATCAATCTTCCATTTTTTTTATCTTCATTAACGGGGACATAGTCCTAATAACTTATTCATCACACATTGTCAAATTCATATACCCTTTTGCACACTAATCAGCATGCTTCATAAGTTCTGGAACACAACTGAGTTCATAAAAGTTACGAAAAACCTGGGTTTATTCTCCTTGGGTCGATGCATATTGAGGCTTTTAAACACCATTAGCATTTCATGCACATAGATTTTATGTAGTGAATCAATCAAACAATAACACTGTATGAGGGAATGGCTAATGAGTGTGGGTAGAAGAAGAAAAATTGAAAATTTACCAGAGAAGCCAAAGAGATATAGGGGACGTTGGCGACGGCGGAGCTAACGGCGTCAAGCTCGTCACGTGAGCTGCAGCAGACCACCATGGGCAACCCCGGACGCCGACCCGCCACGCCCAATAAGTCCATCAAGGTCTCCTGCCCAATTAAATTTCACAACTTTTGACTTCAATTAGTAAAAAAAACTCAACTTTTACGCAGATGGGTGCGGAGAAATTACCATCTTGAACTGGTGTCTGTCGACGGCGAGGTAGAAGTGGCGCTGCGGGCTGAAATGGGAAGAAGGGGAGTAAAACGGAGGAGACGGGGTTTCAAAAGCTGCATCCACCGCCATGGCCGAGGCGTCGGAGAGTCTGCCGAAGGACTTGGCGGCGGTGATATAGGCCGGGCGGGTGCCGGGGTTGATGGTGAAGAGGTTCTTTGAGCTGGAAAAGTCGCAGGTGTTCGGGTGGTTGCTTGGGTTTGATATGGACTCGATGACCCTTGTTTGGACTGAAAATGTCGCAGGCCTAGATCAAGGGCCCAAATGTTATTGCCAGGCAGTCCCAATACGAAGCCCGACCTCACTTCCCCATTCTCTCTCTCTGTCTCGTACTTTCAGGATTTTCTGCTCTTTCCGTGCCCTCTATGTCTATCTGTTTATGTGATCTTGATTAAGCCACGTTAATATTTTATATTACTATTTATTTTTATCTTATTATTTTTATAAAAAATAATATAAAATATTGACGTGATTTAATCGTTGCCACACAAAACAACAGTACCGAAAACACGGAACAAGGAGGGCAGACAGCCCTTGTCCTTCATTTCCTTTCGTCTACTGTTCACCAACTGAAGTCTAGTCAAATCCACTGAAATCATCAGAGCAGCAGCAGCAGCAAAAGGAGATGTTGAGGGACGAGTCGAGCTGCAACACCTACAACTATGGCGACGCCCTCTACTGGGACGCCCGCTACGTCCAAGAAGGTGGCTCCTTCGATTGGTACCAGCGCTACTCTTCCCTCCGCCCTTTCATCCGCCACTTCATCCCCATCTCCTCTTCTGTTCTCATGGTCGGCTGCGGCAATGCCGGTACTCTTTTTCCACCCACCCACCCATTCCCTTATTCTCTTTTTCTTCCCTTCCCCTTTTGTTTTCTATATATATACTGACTCTCTGCTTTAACTGCTCTGTTTGGTTGCTGAGAAACTCAGAGGAAAGTACAGAAAAGAAAATTTTTTGATGTGGGAATTTGGCTCATTGATTGATCGTTGTGCTTGTATTTATTTATTGAGACTTTTGTTAAGAGTATTGGTTCCAGAAATCCAGTTGTTCTGATCATTCCCGTTGCATTTTAGCTATTTTTTTGGTAATTTTGAGCTAGGTTTTTTTAATTATTGAGAAGTTATGGTAAACACCAGAGAAATTGGGGTTTAGGGTTACTGCAGTGGTTGGTTGAACATTGTCTACTCAAATTTGACCCCTTTTATTTTGGGGATTTGGCATGAGTATTAATTCCCCAAATTAAGGTTCTGTTTTGTGTTTTCCCTCTGTTTTGTTTGATAGATATATGATTGCCACGGGGTATGCATTCTGTGTAGGTCATAGAATGAAAAAAAGTTGCCAAGAATCATTTTCTTTCCCACTATTTAGCAAATTTGATGTTGAAAGTAATAGTTTACCGGATGCAGTTAGGGTCCCTAAAAGTGGCATTGTCCTTGCCATCCGTAGGAGAAAGATTTTGATGCCAGTTATGCGGTGTCTAGCCAGAAGGCGCCCTGACATCTGTAATTTCGTTGTATTAAGATACTTCCTATGGTTCTGTGTAGTTGTTGACTAAGGTAATGATGGAAAAATGTTCTCTTTCCCAGTTATGTCCGAGGACATGGTCAAGGATGGATATGAAGACATAATGAACATTGACATTTCATCAGTGGCTATCGACATGATGATAAGCAAATATGAGCACATACCTCAGCTGAAATGTATCCTTTTGGAAATCTACTTCCTCAAAATCTCTAGAACTACTTTTAACTGCCTTTTTATTAGTAACTATTGGAGACTCTAGGTATGTTTCCTATATGGATCGTATAGACATGCAAATGGATGTTAGAGATATGAGTTTCTTCCCAGATGATTCGTTTGATGGTGTCATTGATAAAGGTATGAATCTATTTCTTTGTGTACTCATTTTAGAAATATACAATGTTGTGTACTAATTTTCTGTTTAACGTCTTGGTAAAACCCTTGTTGCTGTCATCACCTTTTGCACCTGTCGTTTGTGGTCTGTCAAAGGAACTCTTGATTCACTGATGGTATGAATCGTCTGATGCATGTTGTGATGTTCTTGTGGCTCCTCCTAGTCATTACTGGGCGCACTCTGATTCTCTTATTTGTGCTTATGTTTCTAGTGTGGTAACGATGCTCCGATTAGTGCTGCTCAAATGTTAGGGGAAGTGAGCAGGTTGTAGACTTTAAGCCTCAATTTACAGATGCAATTTCTTATATTACTCGACCATTTCACAATTTCTTTTTCCATTTAAACTTTGCTAATTATCGTTTGCTTTTATATTCCTTCATCAATCCTAGTTGTTATTTTTTCTTGTAGGCTTCTTAAACCTGGAGGGATCTATATGTTGGTAACTGTGCATCCTTAAATGAAGCTTTATATTTCTCAATGTTCTTTCTTTTATTGACAGCTAAAAATATATGATCTGTTCTTAAACTTCTACATAGCAGATAACGTACGGTGATCCTAAAGTAAGAATGCCTCATTTGAGACGGCCAGTGTACAACTGGAAAGTTTGTTTGTACACTATACGTAAGTTTATTTTCCTTTCATAATAGTCGTCTTTTTCTTGCTGTTCAAATATCTACAGTTCCCCCTCATTCAGTTAGTTCGCCAAAAGTGATCTTGCTTCCATGTTATTTGAATATGTTAGATAATTGCTTGTGATTTTTAGTTAAATTTCGTTTTACGTATCTTTCAATGTCAAATGGTCATATTTTGTTAGCGAGTTTGAGGCAATTATAACACATGGTGAACATCCGTTCAAGTATAATGGTACGAGATTTTTGTTGTCCCACATCTATGGTACGAGATTTTTGTTGTCCCACATCTATCTACAAGTATAATGGTACAAGATTTTGGTTTATTCAGTTAGGAATTTCAGTCCATATTGTCCGAGCATATATTTGTTGCTTGTGCATAGCATACATGCAAGCTGAGTATTTTTCGAGTGGTAAACTAGGATGTACTCACCTTTTCCTGGGATCTTTCTTGGATAGTCAACAAACAGTCAAACAGAGATGATAACTCTATGAATTTGCTTGTTAATTCAGTGTTTACGATTCCTGATAGAGGTGCCTTATCTAGTTTTTGTGTCCCTTTGACTATTGTTTCACAGCCAGACCAGGATTCCAAACGCCTGAAGGCTGTGGTTTGTCATCGAAATCAGATCTGGAACCTGTTCCTATCACCGAGAAGGGCTTACTTCCAGTTGATTTTGTTTTGGAAGATCCGGATTGTCACTTCATATATGTGTGTAAAAAGGACGATGCGGAGCTAGGTAATCCATCAACTGATAGCTTGAGTCAATTGACAGTTGATGACTTATAGTAGTCACTTGCAGCGAAGATAGCTCGTGCCCTGTATACTAGCATTCAAGCGCGTATCGTAGTCATTTGTATGGTAAGTATTGTTGTACCACCTGCTAATGGTGTCTGTAAAAGAGGATTTTGTTCATTGCATCTGCCTAGATCTTAGGCCTGAAATTCTAAAACAAATGACTCAATAAAATAAAAGCCCCCATGGACGCATTGTCCTCATCTTTTGGTTTCTTGTATTGTATCAGTTAGCACCAAGTGGCTACCAAGAACACCTACAAAATAAAATTGTGATATTAGTTTTTTTTTAAACATTTTTACTCGGTTTTTCTCAATTATGTGATGGTTGTTTATGAGGGCGAGCGTTAGCGCAATGGAAATGTTGTTTCTTTGTGACCAAAAGGTCACGGGTTCAAGTGGTGGAAACAATTTCTTGCAAAGCAAGGGTAAAGTTGCATATAATAGACGTTTCCCCCTCCCTCCAACCCTTGCAAAGCGAGTAGTCCTGTTGGCTTGGAGTCGTCCCTTTACATGATGATTATTTATCATATATTGTTTGAGTAAATTGTAGCAATGGTCCCTTAACTTTAACTCAATTGGAGCAGTGATCCCTTAACTAAAAATTCATTACCATTGGTCCGTCAACTCATCAAAACGTGCAGCTATGGTCTCTCAACTTTAATTCAACTAGAGAAATAGTCCTTCAACTTTAACCCAAATGGAGCAATGGTCCCTCAACTTTAACCCAATTGTAGCAATGGTTCTTTCAACATATCTTATTTTGACAAAATTCTGACGAAGTTGACAAAAAAGATCATAGCTACACGTTTTGATGAGTTGAGGGACCCTAATTGTAGCAATGGTCCTTCCAACATAACTCATTTTGACAAAATTCTAACGAAGTTGAAGAAAATGATCATAGCTACACATTTGGATGAGTTGAGGGACCAATGGTAATGAATTTTTAGTTAAGGGACCATTGCTCCAATTTGATAGTTGAGGGATCATTACTACAATTTATTGTTTTTATTTATTTGATACAACTATACATGTACATTGAGCTATTGAAATACAATTGTATTTTTATTGATAAATATTTTATTTTTAGTGAAGTGGAATTGGTTGGAAGTGAAGTTACGTGAAGAGGAAGGTGCAAACGACACTTCTTGTTTATGGATAAATACTCTTAATCACTTTAACTCTCAACTTTTACTTGGTCAATTTGATTACTTTTAATTTTCAGATCTATTACAAAAAATAGTAGCGTATGATTAATGTTTTATTCTATGAAGGGATGATTAATGTTAGTTTTATGATGATTGACAACAAATGTTCACATAAACTACTTAATAAAAGTTAAACTAAATAGAACATAAAAGGGAATTTATTGGGTAGATCTACGACTAAATTAAGCTTGTAGTAAAATAAATTCTGATTATCAGGAATAGTTATTACTTATCAGTAGCAAGGATGCCCAAATGAAGCTGCGGCTGTATAAAATATGTAAAAAGTTACATATATATAAATATGTGTGTGTGTGTGTGGAAATTTATATACATGGAAATCTATTTACATAAACGTGAAAATCTATTTACAATGAAGAACAAAATTGGTGTCCTTGGGGGGACTATTTATATACATGAGGAATAAAATAGGTGTTCAAAGGTGGGGTTCTGCATTGTCAAAATACTTTTCGTAGAACTAAAATTTTTCTTCTCACATGGAGGTGTTTTCTTTTCTCTGTTACAGATTGAAAATATGAAGGTTGGTAATGTAAATAAATGACAGTTCTAGCGAAAATATGTAAATAAATGATAGTTTTAGCGAAAATGAGTGAGCAAAATATAAATGTAGGCACTTGGACATTCTTACTATAAATGACAGGATGAACGGACAGTTTTAACCAAACTCTTACTATAATAGGCACTTGGACAAATTTAAAAGAAAATTCCAAGAAGAAGAATGGTTAAAACCTAAAAATTTGCATGTATGCATGATATATTTATACACATATTTATTTATGAATGTTACACACTTATAACCCTTCTCTACCCCAAAACTATATTGTCACAGCCCGTCTCGAATATTTAATTTTCGATGACGTGGAATGATGGAATTACCCTTGGACGTGAGTATTGTGGTGTGTGTTATGCATGTTAAGGGGGTTCAAACTTGCATTATTCCTCTATTATTGGACCCAATTAGAACTAAGTGTTTCTCTTAGTTTTGATTGGTGACTTTTGGACCACACACACACCCACATTTCCACTTTTTTCCTTCCCGTGCTCTCTCTCTCTCTCGGACTCTCTCTCTTTCCCTCACGTACGGACAAGCATCAAAGCTCACACTCAAGCACGGATCGACGTTCCAAAGGGAGTTTGAAGCTTATAGGAAGCTTAAGGAGGTCCACACGAGTCTCGGGGTACTTCGTTGGAAGGATTTGGACGTCGGAGGGCTGAGATCGACGTATATCTAGTTAATTCACATATAGGTGAGACTTACCTCGAGGACAAGCGTATCCAAGGGCGACTTGGGGGCTACGACCCTTCGACATACCAGTGAATGGGCATTTGGTTTTCAGTATATATTTATATACTTGATATTTTCCCATAAATATGTGTTTAAATGATAGTATGCCATAAATGTCATACATGTAAGTTTATAATTCATATATGAATTGGTATGTGATGCGTTATATATATAAATGTGGTGTTGTGGACGCTCAGGTAAGTTATGTTTGGTTATGTGAATTGTCGATGATGTGATATGTGATTGAATAATGTTGAGCTCATAAAACTGCACTTAGGGTGATTGTGATTTAGCCAGAGTTATGGCACATGCCTGTATATAATGTCACATCCCGCACCATATGCTCATATTAGATCCAATTTAGGTGCACAGTTTTGTCGTACAGACCTTATTTATGGTTCCGACTCGTAGGTGACTAGCGATTTATCGCCCAACTATTATGTGAGAGTAGTATCGAGCATGATTATATTACACCCATTATTGTCGTACAGACCTTTTTATTTGGTTCCGACTCTTGTGCAGCATGTTGCCGTATAGGTTATTGTAGTGACTCCGGCTATAGTGACTTTTGAGCTATGAATTTAGCCATACAGACTACCACAGGGGTTCCGGCTAACATGTTATATTTCTATGAATTTATTCTTACTTGAATTGCTTACTCTGTTATATCTTGGCATGACATACATATGATTATAATTATGTGAAGCATGATTTGAAGTGATATGATTACATATATATTTATGTATATGCTTATATCTTGATTATGGGAAAAATTATATATGTTTTACAGCGAGGGTTTAGATATGTTGATAAATGAAATGGTTTTGTAAAACATTTGTTTTTGCCCACTCACGTTTTCTGTTTTACGCCCCTCCAGGTTTTAGGTAAGTTTGCAGTTGCTGAGTGCGAGGACTTCGGCGGTTCTGACACATCTAAATAATTGTAGGACATCTTATGGTACTGTATAACTAGTACTTGTCCTACTGGACTACACCTAGATTTCCTATGCTCTGATTAGGAGTGTTTACTTCTGTATATTACTCCTAACACTTCCTGTTTAGTAGTGCACTCTAGTAGTTCGGTTTTTTTTTTTTATTATTCATATATTTCTTATCATTATTGCTTCCGCACTGTGCACATGGCTACGTCACTCTCACGTGACGGCCAACATGCATTGATCTCGGTCGGGGTGTGTCATATATGCAGCAAAAAAATCACTTAACCCAGGGAAAAGATAGTTTGCTAGCCCAATGAGTAATGAGACCCTTCCCACTTTAAGTGTTTCTACAAACAAACTAGGCAATGACCAATTCTCGAAAATTGGAAGTAATGCAAAAGTGATTTTCCAAAGCAACTAGCCAATTCTTATCTAGTCTAAAATTGGAAATGGCTTTACTAAATGAAACACTTAAATAGTTGAATATAACCAAAAACTTCTAGATGTGGCAAATAGGGAAAACAAAGAGAAAATTTGAGATGCCCAAAGTGGGCTCCACAACATAGGCCCAAATACAAATGTGGCAAATTGGATAGCAAAGGCATTAGTCATGCACTCTCTCCCTCCCAAAATAGAAAAATGGGAAACTTGAAATAAGTCCAATTTTATAGCCCAACATTAGAATTAGTCAAATTTTTAGTTACTTTTAACTTAGCTCCAATGACTAGGATTCCATGTCAGCAATTTTTCTGATTAAGTTGATTTTTTTGCATTATTATTACTATTTTACCCTCCTATGACTTTTGCACGTTCTCCATATATTTCCCACGTTTTAAATTTTTATAAGAATTCAAATTCATTATTCAGTTCATCTTTCTACCTGATTTCTTGATAACAATTTTTGAATTTGAATTTCTTATCAATCTATTTTTAAGGAAGGCTTAATCACTTTTAACTTTCTATACAAATTACATGCAGATTTCTTAATCTAGTTTTATACGTGCTGTTTTCTTCAGAGACCTATTCTCCAGATACATTACTTTTTCAAACGGTTTTAAACTACCTAACATGTAGGAAAATTACTGACAACCATTTTTTATCAACACTTTGAAAGTACCTATCCTTGTACAATTTGAAATTACACCAGACGAAGTATGTCCAGATAATGACAAAATAACATTATCTGAGATTACAAACAAATCTTATTGTGAAATCAATAAAGGAAAACATGAAGAATATCCCCTTTCACCGGAAATTGAAATTAAAAAACAGATATGACAAAGCATATCTCAGTTCACATAACATCCAAACTTATCTAGCAGAAAATGAATTCGGATGGATTGGAGTCCCATCAGTTATTAAATTGAAATACTTATATGAAACAAAAACTCAAATTTCGCATAACATCTTTATCCTACTCTTCCTTTTCCCAGCTCTCCCTCATTTATGAATCTACAAAGGACATGTGCTCTCATATTCTTCATTGCCTCTGCCGAAAAGACACCTTCGACTAATTCTCCATCAGCTTTTTTTTGTGCAATATACATCACAGTAACTCCACAGTCATAACTGTTTAACAAAACAAAAAAAGATATGAACTTAAATATCACATTTTATCACCAATAAACCAACAAATAGGCATAATACAGATGAAATTAACACTTACATGTTAGGAAATTGTTGTAAGCATGATATGTTTGCTTTCAGTGGATACTCAACATTAGTTTGCCTCAGCCACATGAGAAATTCTCTGTCATCATGGCTAAGCGTGTACAACAATGTATGTACCTTATCACCTTTCATGATATGTTTGCAAATAGAGTTCTCATTGAGTTTTCTTGAGATACTATCTTTCATGTGCTTAAAGTAGTCAGAAATTTTCACATGCTACAAAAAAAATAAAAATACATAAAAAAAAAGAACACATTACAAAGTTAGTGTGTGAAATAAAATTCGAAGGATAAGAGGTATACTACATAGTTATCAACTTACCAATTTTTTAGCCTCTTCGAAATAAGGATCCACATACATATTCATCTTGGTTTGTAATGTGTTGTAATGTTCCCACCATCCACTTTGTTTGTTGAACACAAGCAAAGTATAATGCATTCCTTTGAAATGGTTAATCGGAAAGAAAACATAGTCGTTCTCCCGTACCTTCTTCAATAGAAGTTCAAGATAAATATATATTCTCACTGCAGAATTCGATTCATCCACAATATTCTACAAGCCAAAACGGATTAGAAGCACAGTAGCCAAAAAGTAATATACCTGTACAACTAATTATGATGTAAAAATCATATTATACAAGGGCAAGTAGAAGATTCTCTAGATTAATGCTAGAAGATCAGAATAAAAATGGATTACCGTGTTACAGGGGCAGGTAGTTTATAATTACAACAGATACGAATAAAAATGGATCAGAAAAAAAATAATAAAAATCAACATTTGACAATTACACTACTCATCACTAAATAGCATTGGACGGTATTAAACTAGCTAGAATGGAGGAGAATTAACTGCAATGTTTGAAGAACTAAAATTTACGCACTCACGCAAATGTCGGCATAAACCCATATTTCAGCTGATCTTTTGGAATCCCAATTTGGTCGTCATTCAAAATTTCAAAAAAAGAATCAACTACCTACAGAAAGAACCAAAACATCTTATGAATCATTTGTAAACCTTTCAATCAAATATAATTGTATTCATTGCTATCTAAGTCAACTAATTATAAAAATTACAAATACATGTCGACTAACACCTCTCTCATTCAAGAGTGCGAGGATATACCTGTTATCAAATACTGGTATTGAAATCGATGGAGTGTAATACCTGTTATCCAGGTAACGAACACTGCAAAAAACAAAGCCCAAATCACCAAATCAAAATATTCGAAAAAAAAAACCAGATTACCATGTACGAAGCTGAAATCTTCCGAGAAGATACACTACCTGTTCTCCAGGTATAACAGGAAACCCGAACCAGATAATCGCCTATTTTGTTTCCATCATATACTGGGAGAAAATTTATAGCTTTCATAGCTTCATACAGATTTACGATTCAAAACCCGGTTTCCGCTGGATACGGACGCAAACCAATTTGAAAGATAGGAGGATAAGGTTTTGAATAAAGGGGTCGTTTGATCTGCAAGAGTCCTAATAAATGGGATCTTTTGAATAAACAATGAGTTTAATCTGCAAGACACCTAATAAACCATATAATGGCAGTTGTTGTAATTTTGTTGGTAAATTATGTGCATTTTAATTGCTGACATGGATTATTGTTGTACTTACTAGCCCCCACTTATGCTTATGTAATACAAGTGGATTCCATTCAAAATAGGCTTATAAAATTGGACCCATATCAAAAGACCCCATAGAAAAACCACACAAAATTTCCCTCTCAAATTTTGGCAATGGATTTACTATACCTAGCACCTTTTTTTTTCTTTCTAAAAACGATATTATTTACACTAAAGGACGGAAGAATGGATCAAATTTTACAATGTGCTAGCTATAGTAATGTGATTCAAATTCGCCTATAGCGAGAATTGAACCTAAAACCTTTCATTTACCGGTAAAGAAAAATACCACTAAATTGTAGACAATTAAAAACAAATCAAGTATTTTTTTTTAATAAATAATGATTATTCAAACTAAATTCAGAGGAGTTTTAACGAAAAGCCCACGGTACTGTTCACTTTAATGAAAAACCACATTTTTACACTAAAAAGTCAAACCTGGTACTATTCACTTTACCCTTTATTTTGTCCTTATCATTAAAACTCAAAGTTTTCAAGCCATTTTCATTAGTTTTCCTTAAATTCAGAGGAAGAGGATCCTCTCCGGATTCACTTTGTGGGATCCTAAGGATTCCTACATCCTAACTGTTCATCGTACATCATGCGACCAATTTTTGTTAAGTACTATTTATGGTTAATTTTAAATAAAAAAATGTCAAATGATTTGTAACCGCATAATGCACCATGAATGATTAAAATGTGAAAATTCTCAGAATCCTCACAAAGATCAAGGTGGTATCCAAATCCAAATTCAGAATAATTTATATCGAAGACGTATAAAGGTGAAGAAAATGACCACTTGCAATTCACGACTTACATAAATTAAGTTTTGAAACGTCCAAGTGGGACCCACAAGCAAGACCGACTAAACAGAGTTTCCATCTCAAAATAATAACGCAATAATAATAAATAAATGGTAAGGAAATAAAAGTGGGGTCCGCAATGCCAAATGTGGGAAAACAGAGTCATGCAACCACTCTCTAAATAGTAAACAGAGCCATGCAAACTTGCCGTTTCCAAGCTTTCGCCATTTGGGGTAAAATCGCTTTCTCTCTCTTTCTCTTTCTCTCTCACACCAACACCAACCCACACACATACACGCACGCCCCTTTATCTTCTCCCCAATCTAATTTTGGCAACCCCCCTCTTTTCCAAGGAGCCAAACCCTCCGAACAACGCCTCATAGATAGAGAGAGAGAGAGTGGGGAGAGAAACAGCACACACCTCTTTTGGACTTTTAGTTTTAGAGAGATAGAAAGAGAAAACCCAGAAATATTTTGAATTGGTATTCAAGTTTTTCTGCTAAAGTTGGCTCCTTTTCTGGGTTTTTGAGCATTTGCGCATTTGGGGTTTTTTTTTAAATTTATTTTATGTTGGAGGGGTTATTGAGAACTTGAGAGAAATAATGGGAAGGGGGAAGATTGAGATCAAAAGGATTGAGAATGCAAATAGCAGACAAGTCACATTCTCAAAGAGACGTTCTGGGCTGCTCAAAAAAGCTCAGGAATTGGCTATTCTCTGTGATGCTGAGGTTGCTGTCATTATCTTCTCCAATACTGGAAGGCTTTTTGAATTTTCAAGTGCTGGGTACGTTTCTGAATTTTTACTTTTTACTTTTTACTTTTTAAATTGTGGGTCAAAATTTTCCTATTTTTTTTCTTCTTCTGAATTTTTTAGGTTCATGCATGTGTTTCTAATCATGTTTCTCTGATGGGTTTACTCTTTTTTTTTTGGAAAGAGCTTTTGTCTTTGAATATGAATTTATCTGGGGGTTTTGGTTTTTCCATTTTTTACTGTTGATTTTTTTCTCTCTTCAGTATTTATTGTTTTTATTTTGTTTTAGGGACTAGTGGTTGCTACTGTTCCCCTTTTCCCTTTTTCTTAGTTTGTGTGAATGTCTAGGATGGTCATTTTATTTATGAACTTGGGTTTTCTTTTCTTATAAATTCTTCCCTACCCCTGTTGCCTGTAATCTTATAATTGTTGATTTGGGGGTGATTTCTCCATGATGTGATCTTCTTATGAACAAATTTTGAAGTGGTAGTGCAAATATTTGAGTATATTGGTTAACATTGTCATGTTTGCAAGTATTTTTCTGAGACTTTGAGTGGATTCTGTTCCACTTTTATGATGTTTGATCAATTGAATCAGCAATGGACCTTGTTAAGCTACTAGTATTGTTGATGCTTCTGAACTATCAGAAAGGCCAATTTCAGCTGATAGCTCTGGTGAATTTAGTGCTTAATCCGATAGCAGAATTGAATGAACTTCCACTTTTTTTTGAACTCCTTTAAAGTTGAAACTCCCTTGCTGTTTGGTTGTTGCTCCTTTGTGCATCTTATAAAGTGGGCAGTGGTTGATTGTAGGGATCAGAATGTCCAGATGTGTTTTTTTCTTGTCCAAGTTGAGCTACATTGTATTAAAATGGGGTATTAAATTTGAATTTAAATTTTTTTGTCTTAGTTGAAATACCTGATGCAATGCTGTTGTGAGAAAGCCTTTAATTTTCCTCTAAAGATGCTCTACACTCTATGTTGAAGGTGCTTCCTTCCTCCATCAGATCGATCCATCTGAAATGCTTCACTGGCAATAAGCCAGCATTTAGTAGCTCTTTAGTTTAAACATGAATTGAGGAATGAAGCAATGTTTTGGCTGATTAGCTTGTAATATGGATATTGGTTCAGATTTCCACGGAACCATGTTTGTCTTTCTGCTATATTTTTGTTTTTTTCTGGAAATTTTGGGCAAACTCATTTGGGTGGTTGCATTTACCTTGTGAAGCAACTTAGAATTGTTGGTGCAAATGAAACGATGAAGTTGAAATTAACTGTGCCCTGCATGTATAAAAAGAACACTAGTGTTGATGTTTATTTGTTCTTCTTTTTGTAGTATGAGACAAACTCTTTCAAGATACAACAAGTGTTTAGATTCTTCAGAAGATGCACCAGAAGAAGGCAAGGCAGAGGTATCCATCTTAACAAGTTTATGTACTTGACACTAGTTGATCTTTTATATTGTAGCACTTAAAATTTTAGATGGACAAATTTTTTTGATTTGTTGTCTTATTTTGGTTTTTCCTGCGTTATTTTGCTTGTCCTCCTGTTGCATGTCAGTCATTTTCATGGAACTTTGACGAAGTGCAACAGATGATTGTGCAAATGTTTCATATGTTCAAAATTATTCTTTTGTCCTAGGTAAATTATGCTAATCTCCCTTGGAGCAAGGACCTCCCATAACATTTCCAAAAATTATTCTGATCTTTGTGGATAGAGTTGGTAACACGATGAACTTTAGTAGAGTTTTGGGTTTAAAATTATGAAAGGTTCTAAGTATTGTTCTGCTTCTGGTAACAATGTTTAATTTTGCAGTAGGTTTAAAACAAAATAGTGAATATATAAAGAGTGAAGCCACATAGCCACTGTAAGTTCATAAAAGGACAGAAGGCCGTAGTAAACAGTACCCTGTTTTTGCACAAGTTGTTTCAACAATGCACTATATACCAAAAAGAGTATTGAAACACGATGTTCTTTTTATAAAGCTTTGGCCTGTATGAGATGATTGTTGTTGAGACATATATCTGAGCAGTACCTTCCTTGAGAATTTTGTATGTTCGTCGTATTATATGTTTTTTCTTCCAACAACTTTGTTTTTCTCCTATTTGTAGATTCAGAAGCAAGACTCCAAGGAGCTGGATAATCTAAAGGATGAATATGCAAATCTACAAAAGAAACAGTTGTATGTATTTACTCAATTATTAGATCTAATATTTTTCGAGTTTTGGAGTCATGCGTGTAAGATTATTATTTTCTGATTGTGTAGAAAGCTATTGGGTAAGGAATTGACTGGTTTGAGCTTAAAAGAATTGCAGCAACTAGAACAGCAATTGAATGAAGGATTACTTGCAGTGAAGGAGAGGAAGGTACAAATTATAATTTCCACTTTTTCGTTATTTTCTTTTAAGTTCTTCAGTAGGGATGTCAGATTGTATTGCAGATTAACATCTACTCATTTCTGTAATCTGTAAGGCCTAAGTAGATGTTCTAATATTTCAGGAGCAATTGCTGACGGAGCAATTAGAGCAATCAAGAATACAGGTATGTGGAAGTACCGAATTAGCACCGAGTCATAGTTGAAGCTTGAGATGTAAGCAGTAGCATTGAGCAGCAAGTTGAAGCATCAGTGTTCTAAAGAACTAATGAATAATATTCAATCCCGCAAAACATATGAGACATAGAATTTCAGTTTCAGTTCACTTAATATATTATTGTTCTAAATGAGCTACTTTTTCTTTGAATTTGAACTGAGGATACAAACAGTGATTTAAAGCAAAAGACGGATAGAAAGAGGGATAAAAATGATAAAAACACACAACATTCTGCAAATTGAAAAGGCGAAAGGAGAAGGAAGAAAGTAACTAATCTAGACTGGGAAGTTTAACATTTATAATTACTTCTGTTGTGGTTTAAAAGTTTGGCTTCATGGTAAAAGTTGCACTATGACCTTGCATCTTTGCCAGTGGTGTCATAAAAAGGGACAATTCAGGTTTTAATTTGTCATCTATTTTGTTTCCTCCAGGAACAGCGTGCTGTACTTGAGAATGAAACGTTGCGCAGACAGGCAAATAACATTCTTCATGCTATATGCAAATTTTATCAGTTTCACGTTACCTGGTCTTTGAGTGATTTTCTCTTACGCAATGTCTACTCTGGCATATTCTTACCATGTAGGTTGAGGAGCTTCGGTGTTTGTTTCCACAAACTGACCGAGCAGTCCGCTCTTTCATTGAATATTATCCAGTGGAGAAAAGGAAATGCCTTGTCAACCGTGGTGTCACAAGTAGTCCTGATTTGGTCAGCAATTTTGCATTTCAGAATGGCGATTCTGACACCACCTTGCAGCTAGGGTACCGTTCTTTCCTTAATAACAAACTTAATTTTTCATTCTAATATCGAACTCATCTGTAATAAGTAGTCGTATGATCAAGTGTACCATTTTTACTGCAAGGCGATGAGTAAACCGAAATATGCCCTGGTCCTGTTAAGAAAACTTCAACTTTAGTTCCTTGTACAATTTTTTGATTTACAAATGATTTGAAAGAAGTTTCTCAAGTGAAAATGAACTTTGCTCTCTTACTCTGTCGGTTTTACATTTACTTTATCGTTTTGCTAGGCTGCCAAGTGATGCTTATGGGAAGAGGACAGCTCCAGAAAGAGAAGCCCAATCCAATGACTCAGGGAGCCAATTAGGTCTGTAATTGTTTATGAGGATCTCTTTTCTGTAGAATCAACAGATGCTAGAGATGAAGGTGATACAATCGAGAGTGTAGTTTGTTGAAAGGTCAGTACCTTGTAAAAGAGAGTGTAGAATCGTTAGACGATGCCAAAATCATCGATGTGGTGACATAGAAGTTCCTTTCCTGGGAAGGTTTGGCGGATGAAGAGGAAAATGTCCTAGTTAGTTTTTACTATTTGATTTGTATTTTCTTTCAGGTCAGAGAAAAGAAACAAAGGAAAATGCTTATCTGTTTTCGAAATTGCAAGTTTTAGCTCCCCTTTTGTCGTCGGATCAAGATCTTTAGAGCACCTAGAGTACTTTCTGAAGTTTCTTAATCTCAGCCATTATTTGAAGTTTCTTAATCTCAGCCATTATTTGAAATTGAAAGGTTCAAATCATGCACCAATGATACAGAGAATACCAAACCCTTTATGGTTGCATAAAATGGCCTGCGTTTATGTGAAGTCTAAACCGACTGATGTTGAAGAATCCGCGGATGAGTTGTGCATGGTTAAGGGTGAAATGCCGCTCGAACTCAGAGCGAGCTGGTTCTCCCCGAAATGTACCAAAGTGTCCTGTAGTTTTATTGTTTATCCGGCTTCTACATTTTCGAAAACAAAATAAACATTGGTTCGATCATTTGAAATGCGAGTTTTAACTTTATTTTTGCAATATACAAACTCTAATTTACAAACTAAAATCAATCAAAATACAACAATGTTCTGTACACAGTAAATTATACATTTGATCTCTATTTCTTCTGCTGTGGAAGGCCATTGAGCAATTGATTTCTCCCAGCCAAAACCTTGTCGAAGACGGAATCCACCTCCTTTCCCAAACCATCCACGAACTTCTCAAACACCTCTAATCTTCTTCTCAATTCCTCAGCTTCTGCTCCACTGTTTTTTCCAGTTCTGATTGCCGCAGCGAGACCCGCCACTGCATCATTAAGCTCCTTCACCTCCTTCAATCCACCATTTCTCTCCATTATTTCATCCAGTCTCGAATATAACCCCGAAAGCAACGGGTCAACAATCCTTCCACTTGAATTCCTCACCTCCAAGTATGGTTTGGGATTCCCAGCTAATCCAGACATCAAAATCCCGCCCACCCAAAATGCCATTCCATGCATAATATCCAAAGCTTGATGAATCACTGTTTCCTTGCTAATCAAGCAACTTCCTTTCCCAACCTCTTCATTTCCTTGGAATCTGATTCCCTTGCTCAAACCCTTTGGTTGGAATTGGATTGCCTTCAGATGCTCCAAAGCCGAAGAAGGCGATGAATTCTCCACCAGGCTCAAGCCATGAGCCAAGGAAACCCTAGCCTTCCCGAGATTAGACAGAGAAGAACCGACAGAATTGCAAAGCTCCAACGAACTCAAAGAGTATTTGAGATACCTATCCACAGAAGCAGCTTCCCATCTGCTCATGGGAAAGTCCACTTCCACAACCAGCTTTGCAAAAGCACTTTGGATGATTGGCACCAGCTCAAAACACTGCTGAATCCATGGAAATGATGGAATCTCTGATCCTGCAGATTTTGATGAACTCAGAGGCAACAATTTTTTCAGGGAATTTGAAACATGGGTTTGGAAGGCCTCCATAGATGCCGATAAGGCGGGTTGCGACGGGTGGTGGTTGTGGTGGTGGTGATTCGCCAGCTTGGTGCAGATTTGGTTAAACTTTTGCAACAAGAGAACCATTGCAATTTGCAAACTACGGTTTCGGTTTTGGAAAGTTTATGTGGCGAGTTTTTGGAAAATGTGGGCTTGTAAGATTTTATGTTGTTGGGTTTGGGTTAGAAAATTCCACGTGGCGTGTTTTTGTTGGCTGAACAGATAGACACAGAAAGAGTGGAAAACCAGGTGTGCGTGCGCAACATAAAGGAAGGAACCGGATCCCCTTGGGATCCAAATACACCGAGCCTCTTGAGCAAATGATTCGGACTGTTGAAATTTGATTTAACGGTTACAAACAGGAGATCCGCTAAAAGTTATCATAATTGTTGCCATTTGATCAAATTTCAACGGTCCAGAGATCTCAGTTTATTTGGGTTTGGAAGGAATCCAATTCCAACTGAGAATTATAAAATATTGGCGGCGGTCAAATGTTCTTATCCTGTTTTGTTTGGACGTAACTGGATCCACTTGGTGTTGCCTTCAGATGCAAGCTACGTATAGGAAGGATGAAGAAATGGAGATTGACAGATTGTTCATTTTGTATTTGCCAACTGGAGCATCGGATTCAAAAGCAATTGAAAATCAAGTGAAATGGTTCAACAACTTAAAACGTTAATAAAAGGGATAGAAACAAGAGAATGAGTGATATCGCGTTAGAAGTTGGTGTCCAGCTCAAAACTAATTTGCATTTTTTTTTTTTTTTTTTTTTTGCGATTACATGATTGCATCACTTTATAGTTCTATCTAGTATCAATTTTTTTACGACTGATTATAGTTCTAAACCCAAGTTACAACTCAAATATCTAAAAAAAGACATGGTTTTTGACCAAATACAAGCTCAAAACACATGGAATAGGATCCTCTCTCTTACATTCAAACCCTTTAATGCTTTCTGTTTATCTGAAAATCGAACGGTCAGAAATTATTTCATGTTCACCTTCACCTTATTCAGTTCATCTTCACTTCTTCTGATCATCTTCTTTTATTTTCTTCCATGTTCACCTTCTCTTGTTCATCTTCTTCTCTCTTTTCCATCTCTCTCTCTCTCTCTCCTCAGAGTTAAAGAATTCGGAAAATTCAGATAAGAGGAATCCGTAAAGAATCCTATTTCAAAAGACAGTAGAATAGTAGAATAGAATCCTATGCTTGTTTTCCACTCTCTCATTAGAAAAAGCAAATTTTCAGCCTTTTTCAGATTAGACAGAAATAGAAATAGTAGTTTTGGATAAAGTCATGGGTGAAGAATATCCATTGAGTCCTTGTCCTTGTCCTGAAAGGCAAAAGAAATTGGAAGGTGGACCGTGCAGCACATTGGTTCCTATGCTTTTATTGGTCCAAGTTGCAGCAGCACATTGGATTATTGGGAAAGGTTCCACGCCGGATATTTTCCTTAAGGATCTTAGGGATCCCGTGATCTCATCTGTTAATCGTATATCATGCGATTAAAAATCATTTCAAAATTTAAAATTAAATATAAATAGTACCTAACGAATACTAACAATATGATATACGATAAACGGGTGAGATTACATGAAAGTATGAATTATAATGTTAAACATTTCTTTATCAACGTTATTGCTTTGTCTCTACAGGTCCTCTCCAATTTTTTATTGCCAATACGTATCTGGTAAAGTATAAATATTCATATGATGCAAACACTTTACACGAAACAGTTGCCGACTTCCTTTAGTTAGCTGTTTTTTTAAATATGACGTCTTGAGTTGAACTTCGTTTGCTGTCTGTGTCACCGTAAGATGGTAGAATTTTTGTACAAGTGTTTGTAGAAATTCACGTTTCCCTCATTTGTTATTAATGGTACGGGACTTTCTTGGGTACTCTGGAGTAATGGGTACTTCGAGTGTTTTAACTGTTGGATTTTTGTTTAAAATTTCAAATTTCAAGCTCTAATGGTTAAAACATCCAGAATATCAGTACTTCGGAGTATAGCTGATAAGATGGATCCAACCCGTTAACACGACCCAATTCGCTTGCAAAATTTTAACTAACGGGTCTGGATTGTTCATGCTTTGGTTTGTGGTGGTTCTGTTGGTGAGGCCATGAACGAAATGGTTGACACGTTAACAAGACGAGTCATTTTGAGTTCAACTATTTCCACCCATAAGCTTAATGTGTTGAGTTTGGTGATCCATTAAAAAAAAAGAAAACTAATGAAAAGGGTTTGAAAACTTTGAATTTTAATGATAAGGACAAAATAAAGGGTAAAGTGAATAGTACCAGGATTGACTTTTTAGTGTAAAAATGTGGTTTTTCGTTAAAGTGAACAGTACCGAGAGTTTTTCGTTAAAGTTCCCTTAAAAAAATTAGTTCGTGATGAGTCCAATCATTTGTCAGATCTACTCTGAAGCACCCTTAAATTTGCTAATGGTAAATAGAAAACGCTAAGGAGAGTCTCCTTAGCACCATTGGCATTATTAGTATGAGATCCTTAACTGCGTAAGGGCAATCCATCTTGATGACAAATTCCATGACAACGAGCAATAGAAATTAGTCGTTCCAAGCCTGTTGGCCAGATCCGACCCAAGAAAATGAAACACTCACCGGAAACGCACATCAAAAGTCAACGTTTAAGTTACACACTATAACAAGAGCCGTTATATTGTTTGTTCTAACTGGATCTAACAACTCTTGTTTCATGTGCACTTCAGATGTGCGTTGGAGAAAACACACAAATGCTAAAGCTAAAACTTTTTCTTCTCTTCCTGTAAAATGTTTATGAACAAAATTCAAATATGGAAGCGCCGACTGAAATTACAAACAAATGAAGGAATTTACTACAGCCCAGGTATGCCCGAGAGTGCCCCAGTACACCCCTGTTCAATAAATTGGAAGCACTACCCCATTACCTAAGAGTCAACTTTTCAGTGGCTTGGCCTTGCGTATGTGACCCATACTATTAACAAGATCTTTCCGGGTACATACAGGGAACACGTTGATGTTCTTGAGCACTTTCAGCCGCCATAATACATATGGGAAACTAAGCTGGTCACGAGAAGTGAATCGAACCACCTCGTTGAACCAGAGGCACATAAACATATTAGTCAATGGTGTATGCTCCCTCACGATAACAGATGCTTCAGATAAAGCTGCACAGGTTAACGATGCAATGGTTCAGTATAGGAACAAATTAAAGACAATGAGATAACCGGCTTCTAGATCCCTTTAACTCTCAAGTATCTAAATAAGCTTGGTGGCAGCAGACTGCAAGGAAGGGGATCATAACCCACTGTAAACACAAATTGTGAAAATATGAATCTGATGTAGACTGATGTGCAGCGGACTGGCATCCGTGTATGAGAATGATGCGCAGAGGAGCAAGTCAAAATATGCAGAATTAAAGCAATCAACAGACTGGTTTTAAATTCCAAACAGATTGACAAGAAAACATGAATAAACAGATAAGAAAACATGAATAAACAGATTGATTTTAAATTTCGACTTTTCTTCTCAAATTCAAATTTTAAGATATTTACACTCAGTAAAACCCAGGAGTACGTCACTTTTCATGAAGAATTAAGGCAAGCAATAATGCATGCAGTAGGCTTAACTACTCCTACTTTGTACTCAACAAAGAAGTAAAGGAATTCAAGAATTGCTACTCAGAATTAAGAATTGCTACAATCATGACATAAATAGCAATATTTCATAAGAGAGATCAAGCCGGAACAAGTGAAAGAAAAAGAAGCATACCCTTCTTTCCGTTGAACCTCTTGTCTTCTGGCAAGCCATCATATCGGTATTGAGTCAACTGCACCTCAACTTCTTCTGGTTTGGCCTTGTTTTTTTTTACAACAGCCTTCGCCTCATCATAAACGCTACTCCGTGCTCCATGTTCTGAGATCGCAAGTACAGAATTTGAACGCCAAAGCAGGGCTTCGAGCACACCTAAAGGGTCCCTCCTAAATTGGGACTTTGAGTCTACCCAAATGGAATACTTTGCATGAGGAAAAAGACGATGGGGCAACATCTAACACCAGAAAAAAATATACGAAGTCTCAGAGAAATATCCACATACACCTATTTGTGGTATGTGCCTAGCACTTGTAACAGAAATTTTGATATTTGACATTCAGCTTAAACCTACTATATCATGAATAACAGATCCAGCACCCCTTTGACTAATATTCTTCTGCTTAAATGATCATATTTTACTTTATTAATGTAATTACAGAAAATAGATTCCATGTTGCAATGGCTTTCATGAATCATGACAAAAATGTTTGGAAAAATAAAAAAGTAAAGAAAATGACAGATGACAAAAGATAGCAACATGAACAGGATAAAATTTTCAAACTGAATTAAACAAACTAAATGAAAATAGAGGAAAAGATAACAATTTAACCTAACTTTGAAAGTTGTTACCTTTGGGATCTTTCCATTTAACCTTTGGTCTGAAAAGGGAAGATCTTTAACAACCACAACGCGCCATTTCCCAACAAATCCATCCCCATCAATTCTATGTTCAGCCGCTTCCTGTGTACTTAGAGTAATATCATCCCAAAAAGCAACATAGCAAACCTGCATCCATTCAATACCTCATAAGAGTATAGAACTTCTACCGCTAATTAGTAATATTTGACTGAAAGACAAAAACCTTTCGAAGTGATGCCTCTGACATTCCAATAGGCTGATAAAGATCATCTCCACCACCAAATGCACATGTGGACACTACAACCTTGCAACTATTCATGTACTCCTTGTCTTCATTTGAGATTTTAAACCCTCCATTTTCACTGTAGAAACCACAGTTCATAGTAACAGTTTCATTTACCTGTGAGAAACAAATTTCTAACTATATGAACACTGCCTCACAATACAAATTATTATTACCTTTGTTTAAAATCGGGCACAAAGTAAAAACCTCGATGTTCTTCACAATGAAAATAGCATCTCATCAAAACCCAAAGAAATTAGAGGCCTCTTAAAACTTGTCCTTTAACATGACAAAGACCAGATAAAATACTAAACCAGTTCAAAGGTTCAAAACAAAAATGTAGCTTATTACCTTAAACGATTTCTCTCTCTGATCTAGTGTTTGAGTTCCAGTAAATGAATTAAATCTTGTGGCCTCTGGTTGCCCTTGAGAAAGACTGTTGTTCCCTCCTAAAAACGAAGTGTCATTCTCTGATCTGTATAATACTTTCTTAACAGGACTATCGGACTCTTCACGCACAGGAATTTCGAGTTGCTCAAGTTCTTCAAGAGATCGAATGTCCAAACAACCTACATTATCCGCAAATTTTCGGCACACATCAAAATGTTTCAATATTCCAATTCTAACAAGAATAAACTTTTCCACCTACAGTATGCACAACCCAATTATCAGTAACACTAAAGAAACAACAAAACAATCTCTCCGAATCGTAAACTGATAAGGGCATCAAGCAATGCATGAGAAATGATAATCGACTTTTGCGTAGTCACGTTAATCTAACAGGTACAATTCTAGCTCACAGTAACTGAAATTTACAACTTCATTAGAAACTAAGCAACTTATAACACTATGTAGATTGCAAAATTGTTTCTTTATATTCTTAAAAAAAACAGAAAAAGTAAAGATCTTTAACTCGTTCTTCACAAAATTCCGATTACCCATTTTTCAATTGCATCCCAAACGTATGAAAATTAAGCAAGAATTGAACTTACGTTGTCTAACGCCTCCAACAACCCGAGTCGTATGATCAAGCCGATTCAAATTCGCATCCGAGTTCTTCTCCAAACTCGGCTTCTTCACCGTATTACGTTCCGACTCAACCAAACTCGGCTTCTTCACCGTATTGCGTTCCGACTCAACCAAACTCGGCTTCTTGCCGATCCTGGAAGCCTCGAACAGAAACAACCCGAGGGCCGGAATAAAAATGAGAAACGCCCAGTACCTGACGAGCTTTCTAGCGATTCGGTGCTTGAGTCGCTGGCCGAGTTTCTTGCGCTTTCTTCGAACTCGGACTCTCATCCGGCCGAGCTCGTCCGCTTCGTCGTCGGAGACTGAGATTGATATGCTGTTGTCGTTGAACATTGACGATGGCTGCTTCGATCGCGGGAATTGATATCAATGATTGGAATTTGGAAGTGGATATGGGGAAATTACGGGTTTACTAGATCAGATTTTTCAAAGTGTGACCTTTTTCCTGCTGTGAAGTTTCTCAACGTTGGACACTATGAACTGACGGAATCGATTTTTCACGTTAGTTCTTTGGTAATTTTATTATTATTATTATTTCTTATTTAATTACCATTGAGGAGTGTATTTTTGCACTGTGAAGGTTCAAAATTAATATAATAATTTAAGGTAAGGGTTTCGAACTTGGTGCAGCAAAAAAATATGAAAATAAGTTTATTTGAGTAACATCTATGCATGCAATTAACAATTAAAGGCGGAATCATATTTGTATGCACTCAAAAATAAAATTTTACTCATGAAATTCAAGGCCTAGTAGTTGAGGTTTTCATGCCCTTTATGTTTTCAAGTTGTCATACAACTTGAGTTATTGGACTTGACATTCAAAGCTCATTGGGCCTTGAGGCCCAAAACTAACCCGAGGTTTAAAACAAACTTATTCATTTGATTAATTAACATATTAATTAATTCTAACTATAAATAATTAAACCATTTAATTATCTTTACTTATCTATGTTGTTTCTTCAATCTCTACCTTACACGGTATACGATCCGTTAAGTTCCTTTTAGCAAGGCAGTGTGCGATTACAACTCTTTAAATCGATTGTGAATTGAAACTTACTTTCAATTCTCCCTTTAATGATTATACACCCTTAGGGCTTCCACAAACCATGAGTGACACCTAGCAGTATGTCATGGCTACCCAAGCCAATCAGAATAGGTGGAGAACCTATTTAGGGCTTGTTTGGTATTGATGTGCTTTGAAAAAAAAATTGTTTATGCTGTGCTGTGAGAATAAGCAGTTGTGAAATAAAGCAGCAGAGTGTTTGATAAACTTTTTTGTAAAAGTGCTTTTGAAAAAAAAAAACAATATTATAGTGTTTGATAAACTTTTATGTAAAACAGATGTGAAAAAAACTGATTTTTCAAAGCTAGGTTTTGCAGCTTTGTGTTTTTAGCTTTTTTTCACCCAAAATTGTGAAAAAAAACTGAAGCTGAATGTTTACCAAACATAAAAAAGCTCCCAGCTTTTTTTGATAGCCATTTTTTTCAGAATCACCTCAGTACCAAAACAGGGCTTAATTTGGGATTACAATGCAATACGGTCATTCTCTAATACAATATTTTGACCACATTATTTGATTTGATAGTTTATTCATGTCTACTATCCAATGTGATTCTCTTACTTATATGATTACCTTGAATGTGATTTGGAACGACTTCCTAAATCTCATTCATATTCTGGGCAGAGACTTTTAATCATATCATAGAGTATTCTTCCTCAAACTATTTGAAGGTTAGAGATCCCTTGTTGTGCATTCACTTGCCCCCACGGCTAAGTGGCTTAACCCCAACTATGCCGTGGACACCCTTTGATTGGGTGACTTTGACATAGTCAAAGATTAAGGACCTAACCACAAGACAACTATGATGCATCAGGTCAAATGACTACTTTGCATTATCCCAACCATGAGTTTTCATGTGACATGAGTATGAGAACTCCTTGTTGATTGTGTTCAGTTGACTCATTCTCTATTGAGCACCTACATGCTTGTCTTGGTGTCAGTCACACCAATGACTCAAGACTAGTCACTCTCTCTAAGAGAAGACATAACACGTACTAATCTTAACAAACTGTCAATGCCCAATTGGCAATCATATGATCAGGAACGTTTATGATATGTATACGAAAGAGAATGGTCTCATGAATCTAATTTTTTTAGATCACATTCTCCCAATTACATATTCCTTGGACTTGTTGTTTTAAGCATATAACATTGATATGAAATGACTTTAAACAATAATCTTTGCCTTTTATATTAAACTGGATTAGTTTGACATGTGAAATGTCTGTAAAGTATCATCATATGATTAGTTTTAGGGCACATTTCCAACACTCGGAATGAATACTCAAATGATCAAAAGTTTAATTTGTTTTAAAAGTACATAGTTTTTCAATTTGGAATGTATTTGCACTGTTTTAGGCATTAATGGGATAAAACGAGCGTGTGTTTGACATGCTTTGGAACTTAAACAAATAAACACATATAATATGCTAATAAGACATTAAAAATGAGTATTCAAAAGATCAAAAGAAAAGTCGACATTTTTTCTATTTGGAGTGTATTTGCACTGTTTTAAGCCTTTATGGAATAAAACGAGCATGTGTTTGACACACTTTAGAACTTAAGTAAATAAACAAATATAATACGTTAATAATATATTAAGAAAGCATCTATTATGATATTAGACCGCATGCATCTTTTTTTTTTTGGTAATCATGTACCATTGTAACGATGTCTTGGTATAGCCAAAATATTGGCAGCCGTTGTAAAAAATTATTAATCATATTTTAGTTATTTTTTATTATTTAAAAGTTTTTTTTTAACGATTGACAAAATAATTCATGATAGACAAACTCAAGAACAGTTCTATCAATTTTAAATCTTAGAGACCAAAATAATAAATTACGTTAATCTCATAAATTATTTTGATTAAAAAACCTATTTTTATTTATGTCAGTGTGACTTTATACAAAATCTCATTTTAACCTTTCCATTCTATTATGTTGCATATTATTTCTTCGCAATTGTGATATTCTTTTGTTTCGCACTTTACTATATTACGTGAAGTGACTTGAGTAAAACGTTAATTTCATTGACGTGGCATGAGCTATTGGGTAGTTTCAATAGTGAATATAGGAATAAGTTAAGAAGGTATAATATTTAGGTACTCACTAGTTAATACTTTATATATTTACTTTTTATTTTGATCCAATAATATTTTAACACATATTTTATTATTTTTAAAAAATATAATAAACATGTGAATTAATTTTTATTGATCTTTTTAAAAATAAAGAATATGGCCACTTAGTACTACAGTCTAGTGGTATTCTTATTCACTTGTGATTCTCGCCAAATATAAATTTGAATCACATTATTGATAGCTCATTATAAGACTTAGCCCACCTCCCCATCTGTAGATAATATCGTTAATTAAAAAAAAGTTAAATTACATTTTATCATCTCAAATTTGAGGTTTATTACAATCTCATATAACATCTTCAAAAAATTTCACTATCATACCTCACGTACTATTTTATTTCAATATAATACATCCGTTACATTTTTTATCCATTGATCCATTAAGAGCTGATTTGACTGCCACATTTATGCCATGTGGCTGCCAAATTTATGCTACGGGACAAAAAAATAATTTTTTATGCATTAAAAATATTATAATATTCTCTCTCCCCAGAGACCCACCAACCCATCCATCCTCGTTCGTCGTCTGTCCGCTTTTCCCCCTCCGTTTGTTCCCCTCCCTTCCCAACCAAAACCACAACCCACTCCCCCACCGCCACCCCGATCCGACCCATTTCAACTCATCCCTCACCTCTCCACCCTCACCTCTCCACCTTCCCCTCTCTGGTCCTATTCGACCCGCCCACAACGAGGATAATCCTAATCTCACAGCCAAACAACTGTTGCTCCACCTCTCCAGGCTGCCCGCGCCCATTGTTCTTGAATCTGGTTTATATTTTCAGTTTTTTTATTATTTTTTTGGTTGGGTTTCCACCGAATTGGATTTTTTATTTGGGATTGTTTGAATTGGGGATTTTTATATGGGTTTGATTTGGACTCTTACCTTCACCGGCCTCCATTTTTTGATTTTTGATTTTTTTTATTCTTTGGGATTAAGGTTGGGTGCAGGTTGATATGGGGAGAGAGAAGGGAGGGGAGGTGAAGAGAGTGGAAGAGAGGGAGAAGGTAAGACATAGGTGTGTGGGGGGCTTGCGGTGGAGGTGGGGTGGAGTTGGGGAGGGGGGGGTGGTTGCGGGGGAGGTGGGGTGGGGTGGGAGGGTTGCGGGGGAGGTGGGAGTGGGGTGGGAGGGGGTGGGTTTCTAGGTTGGTTTTTTTTTATTTTTTATTTTATTTTATTTTTTTAAATAGGGTAAATTATTTTTTTAATTAGTAACTTTTAATTTTCTCGATAGTTCTGAATGGCACAGCACCGATCTGGCAGCTCCACAACAACTCTATATAACAGGGCTTGCAAGGTCACTAATCTTCACATCGATCTAACTCATATAGTATATTTCATATAGAAAGATGGAGCGTTCCATGCGTTTGTTTTCGACTGCCTTCGTCTTTGTTCTTCTTTTGGTGGCTACAGGTAACCTAAATATATACATATTCTTCTCCAGCTAAATTGCCTCTTGTTAACATATTAATTTCGGACTTTTTAATAACCATAATTGGCAGGGATGATGGGACCAATGCTTGCGGAGGGTAGGACCTGTGAGTCTCACAGCCGCAAGTACAAGGGAACCTGCCTGGGTAAAAGCAACTGTGCATCTGTTTGCCAGACTGAGGGCTTCCATGGAGGCCATTGTCGTGGCTTTCGCCGCAGATGCTTCTGCACTAAACATTGTTAATTAGCTATTAATTAATGATGAGATGATCATCATTAATCATACATGTATGATATATATGTGTGACATGATGAAATAATCGCTTAATTATCATTCCGTGCATGGATACCTACGTGCGTCCATGCTTGTGTGCTACTAGAATAAATTAATAACCCAATCTTTTACAGTTGGGTTATCATTAATTGTTCTTTTGTTCTTGTTTATTAAGTAAAACTATCACCGCGTGAGTTACTTTGTAATCTCTTATGGATATGTTCATTTTATGTAACTTCCATATTTCAGAACAATGTCTTTGTAATACCCTACCGTTTGCAATGCAATAAATGATGAGTTTCTCGGGTACCAGGATCACGGTTTATTACACTAAGTGAAATAATACAATTGGTTGGACATCTCAAAAAAAAAACAAAAAAAATTCAGTCAATTGTATTATGAAACTTAGTGTACTGAATCTTGTTCTTGACACATTGAAAAATGTCTCCTATGTAGATGCAAAATGAGGACATTATTTTGACCTTATTATATAAGAATGAGGCAAAGGTCATTGGCCTGCCACGTCTCTAAGAGATGAGGTTAGAAAAGAGGTTTCCCACAAAGCTTCAGTACTAATTCTACATGTTTCTGAAGTTTTACCATGGAAATAATTTAGGGTTTGCATTAACTTTATGACAATGGTTGCTAGTTTGGCTCATTTTTTTAATTTTGCACACCTATTTTAATTATGGTCTTTGGTCAAAGATTATTTTCAATTTTTTTTGTAATGACCTAGCCAACTTTAATAAGAATGTAAAGATTGGTGTCACGTTAGTTGGTATGTAACAACAAGATTGGCGGATCTAAACTTCTGGTCCTTGTGCTACTACCGGTAGTGCTCGTGGTAATTAATTTAGAGATTACTATTAATTGATTCTTTAAAAAAAATTAAAATTAAAAGTAAAAAAAAAACCTTCAATTCTATGTTTATTGGAATACTTTTAGACTTGTCTCCTTCTCTCTCGTACTAAATAATGAATTAAATTCAAGCTTTTCGATTCTCGAACAATCTTACTGGTTATGATTTTGGAGATGGCTAAACCCTAAACTATTAAGCCTAACTAGCTATAACATGTTCATGATCAAGTTAAGTGATGAGTCTGATGACTACCATTGGAGCAGCGAAGAAAAGAAGCATTTTTCACAGCACCGTAAAACTTGGATTAATTGTCGTCATGTGGGGAAAAAGGACAGAGAGACATGACTGACTCACTCATTCATTTTAGCACAGAACTATGCATGGCTCCTATTGTTTCCCTCTTTCTTTACGACGTGGATTGCCTGCTCTCTCTCATCCCATCACCTTCTCATTCTCTTATATTTATGATCACGTTAATATTTTTTATTCTTATTCTTACAAAAAAAATAATATAAAATGTTGACGTGGCTTACCTGTGATAACAGAAATAGAAGGGGATGAGAAGGGTATGAGATGGGTAGGACCTGGATTGTCTGCCCTCTCTCATCCCATCCCCTTCCCATCCTATTTATGGTCATGGTTAAGTTACATCAATATTTTATATTACCATTGATTTTTGTCTTATTATTTCTATAAAAAAAATCAATATAAAATGTTGACATTGCTTAACTATAACTACAGAAATAAGACAGGATGAGAAATGTATGGGATGGAGAAGACAGACAATCCAGATCATTTTCTTTATTGTCGTTTACTTGTGAACGGCATGGCCCAATCACATCAGTAATAATGCTAGCACATGCACATATCTTATCTTCTCAATCTCCAGTCTATATAAGGGCTGCTAGGTTACGACTATAGAGAATTAGATACATATAAATTATATAAGATGGAGCGTTCCATGCGTTTATTTCCAACCGCCTTCGTCTTCCTGCTGCTTTTGGTGGCCACCGGTAATATTTCTTTTCCCTCGATCTTGTCAATAACTTCGTCGCTAATATGTATTATTACGATTTTAAGCAAGCATGTTAACCGTTTATTGTTTGGAATAATTGTTTAAAGGGACGATGGTTGCTGAGGGTAGGACCTGCGAGTCTCAGAGTAACCGCTTCAAAGGAACCTGCGTGAGTAAAAGTAACTGTGCTGCTGTTTGCCAAACTGAGGGCTTCCCCGGAGGCAATTGTCGTGGCTTACGCCGTAGATGCTTTTGCACTAAACATTGTTAATTAGCTAATTAATTAAGCTAGTGATGAGATGATCACTTATCACTTAATTATCAGTGGATGAATGGACGTAGGTACTTTGATACGAGTGTGGAACTAGCTAGAATAAGTTAATGGCCTTCACAGTTGGGTTGTTAACCTCGTATCCCTATTATGGTTCTTAGTGTTCTTGTTTGTTAAGTATCACCGTCGTGAGTTATTTCGTAATGCCGTACTATGTACGAATTTCAGTATTTCTGATGCCCTACGTTTGAATTGCAAGTAATCATCATTTTCTCAAGAGTTCTGCTTTAACTTCATTTTATTAGACTCAGCCAAATTAACTAAAGCAACATAATTTTCCTCTACACCTAAAGTTCAAATCATGATCTATAATTTGGGTTAATTTGGTGTAGACGTACTAAAACTTGTGTAAAAACAATCATTTTGTTACAAGGATATGGTCCTTTTAAGTGAGATATATGTCACTTCATTTACGTATAAAAAAGTGAATAATAAGTCAAATGTGCCTAAATTCAAATATTTGTTTAAGAGTAAAACTTAAAATTCAAATATTCCATTTTTTTATTTTTTAGGATTAAGGTTGGGTTCAGGTTGACGTGGGGAGAGAGAAGAGGGGGGGAGGAGGGGGGGGGGGGGGGGGTGTTTGTGTTTTGCGGGGAGGTGGGGGTGGGCTGGGGTGGGAGGGGGGAGGTGGGAGTTCCTTAGTGATTGCGGGAAACAAAGTCATTCAAAGCTTCCTTCAATCAGATTCAAAATATCTCGAAAATCCCTCACCGCGGCCCAAACCACACCTTCTTTCGCAGCCAACGCATCTGCTTGCAAAGGAGAAAATACATCATGGAAATTCCTGCAGTATGGCGCCACAAAAGGGGTCTTTTGATATGGGTCCAATTTGAAAAATTGGACCTATTTCTAAAGTCAAAAGTTACTAAAAATTGGACTTATTTCAAAAGATAGGCTATAAAATTGGATTTCTTTCAAATTTTCCCTAAAATATAACAGTCTAAAGAGATTCTAAGAAAAGATTTGGAATACTTGGATCTAACAGAAGATGTGACACAAAACACGTTCTAAAATTTATATAGTCAACCTCACTTAGTATGATAATACTTTATTGTTGTTGTTGTAGATTCTTACTCTTCCTTTTCGACGTTATATTAAAATTTCCAATTTTAAGGATAATTATACTTTTTCTGAACAGTTTGTTGTTTTCAATTTTTCTTGCACAGTGAATTTGGTATCTGTAATTTTATTGTTTGTAAATTGTAATCAATCTCTTTACTTGTAAACCTTATTCATATAAGATTGTTTCGTTGTACGTGCCAAAGCGATTATAAGAAGAAAAGCAAGGGAAAATGAAAGGAATGGGACAAATTTACATGCCTTTTACTATCTTATCAGACTTCGTGAAACTTCAAATTTCTTCACATCAAGAGGAACACAAGAAGACTTCAGAATCCTAAACGACGACTAAGGGAGAAAAAAACTCATGCCCTCATGAGAAGGGAATTTCATAAATAATAGTGGGTAGGAAAATAGCGTTTTAATTATATAACTTTTTATTGTGGGTGGAATTACAAGAGGAGGATAATTAAGCTCAATTAGGCTAGTAGAAAGGGGTTCGGCTATGATGTGCGTCAAATTAATTGAAGTCGTCTTCTATTGACTTTTTTTAAAAACAAACAATATTATTTACACTAAGGGGAAGAGGGTGAGTTAAGCCTCACAATGGGTTAGTAATAATGTGGTTCAAATTCGCCTTTGGCGAGAATCGAACCTAACCTCTCACTTACAAGTAAAGAGAAATACAATTAGACTGTAGTACTAAGTGGCAGCCGTCTGTTGTTAACTTAAAAGATGCATTAGCTATATGGAGCCATATATATTAGTACTCCCACCAAATTGCAAGTTAGGCTAAGATCCATAAAAAATAAGACACATTACATAATTTAAAACGTATTACTATAATGGAAAATAAATTTCGTATACGATATCTTGTTGTTACACTGTTTTTTCTATTGACCTCAGTCACGGTTAAACGGTTAAAGAAATACTTTAATTTCATAATAGTTCTGAATTTTGCTTTGTCGGTTTAGAATTTGTCAGCACAATGATATTTTCTTAGTAGTGAGTTGACACCGATGTTAAGATGCCTGATGTGTTCTTTCTTATCTTTCTTAGTGTTGTTTTCCAGATAATTATATCACATCAAAGCGTTATGGACCAACATATGTAAACTTATCTATTTGAGTTTTAGTCAAGTTCCTTGTATAAGGACAAGGGCTAGAGAATCTCTTCAATTATTGAGTATTGCCTTAAGTACCCAACTCTAATTTTATAAAAGTAAATTAGCTACAGTTGATTGAACAAACTCCTGGACAAATGCTCCTTGTGCCTGAATCGATAACCGTCCTAGAAACATGCCAAAAGATGTTTCTTTTGAAGAAGGAATCCCTAACCACCCATCATGTACATTGTAATCCATATTATATGAGTTATTCACTATGATTGAGGAGGAGATGTTAGCTACTTTTTCATTCGGACCTTCTCATTTTTTTTCTTCTTATCCTACAGTGTTGTTTAGTGATATAATCATCTGCTTTATAGATCACCATATGAAGATTAACTTTGCAAAAAGACAACTAAAATTTGTAAAGGTGAGCTAAAAAATAGAGTAGACGATTTATTAGATGAGGATTTACAAGACAATTTTAGATTTAGTTAATTTTTTCTTGCAGATGTGATCTTTAAAGAATATTCTAAAAATAACGTTTTCAAAACATAATAAAACATTACATAATAAGAAGTCGAAAAATACAACTAGAAACTCTAAATGAGCACGTTGCTAAGAAAGGAAAAGATCACCTTTTGTTTCAAAGATTGCATCACAGTCCAAACCCACTTATCCTCTCACCTTTTGTTCTTTCAATCTTTTGTTCTTTTTCTTTTTTCAAAAAAAAAGTAAAAGAGATTGTACCATTAAAAAATGAAACAGGAAAAACTGAAGAAAGTAACAAACACCCACGTACACATTTTCTTCACCATTTTCATGTAACTGTTTTCAAGGGATAAGACTGATAACAGGTATATTTATTCGAATTTGGAGTAGGGGCTAATATTCTGTTATATTTATAGAACGGATGGCGTAGTGATTACTCATATACTTTGAATGAAAGAGCTGGTTGGCTGAAATTTCAGCGGCTGCTGAACAATTATTGTGCGATCTGGAGAGGGATTGTCTGTCATCCCCTCCCCATACCTTCTTCATGCATTTCTGTTTTGTGCGAAGCCACGTAAACATTTATTTTTTATCTTATTATTTTTATAAAAAAATTAATATAAAATGTTGATGTGGCTTAACCGTAACTGTAAAAAACAGGAGAGCATGAGGAGGGTATGGAAAGGGGAGGGCAGACAATCCATCTCCGTGCGATCTGATCTCTGTAGCCATCTGATATGATCTGGGTGGATTGTCTGTCATCCCCTATCCCATACCTTTTTCATTCATTTCTATTTATGTGGTCACAGTTAAGTTACATCAACATTTTTTATTCTCATTACTTTTTGTCTTATTATTTCTATAAATAAAAAATCAATATAAAATATTGACGTGATTTAACGGTGACCACAAAAATGAGAAAGGATGGAAAGAGTATGGGATAAGGAGGGTAGACAATCCAGATCCTATGATCTCTCCCGGTACACCATATTCAAGGGAATTTGCGGAAGTGTACGATTGCATCTCTGGTCAATTCAGAAAAAATAACATAATGGTAGCTCAATCAAGTCATGGCTGGCCTATATGAATCAGGATCCTCGCCGGATCTTTCCCTAGGGATCCCGCAATCTTGTCCGTTCATTTTATATCGTGCGGTCAGTTTTCGTTAGGTACTATTTATATTTGAATTTTAAAATTTTAATTTTAAATAATTTCTGACCGCACGATATACGATGAACGGACAAGATTGTGGGATCCCTAGGATCCCTAGGGAATGGATCCGGCTAGGATCCTGGTTCGGCCTATATTCCACGTATAAAGTTAAATAATCATATGTGCTCCATATTATTTTGTTTGTGTTGATTACATGTTAGACTTGAAAATTCTTGTTTGTGTTAACCACGTGTTAAACTTGAAAATTCATTAGACAGAGACATGTTCAAAATGAATCCTATATTAATTAGATGAAGGATCTTACATTGGTTTATAAGTAAATTGAATTATTTCTCATATTGACAATTAGTTTTATAATGAAACCTCAAATTTTTTCGTGATAATTGCACATTCATATAATTTAGCCTTCGACAAATCCTTGCAAATGTAGATAAGATAAACTTGTCATCAACTTTTTCATAAAAATGCGTGAAAAAATCAGACAAGTGAGTTAAATGTGGAACCGGATCCCCTTCGGACCTAAATAAACTGAGCCTCATGAGTAAAGGATCCGGGCATTTGAAATTTGATCTAACGCCTACAAACAGGAGGCGCTTATAAAAATTATAATAATTATAGCCGTTGAATCAAATTTAACTGTCCGAATCTTTTGATTCTTAGGTTCAGTTTATTTAGATCTGAAGGGAATCTGATTCCACTAAATATAGATAGGATAAACCTGTCATCAACTTTTTCATAAAAATGCGTGAAAAAATAAGACAAGTGAGATAGAATAGCGACTCTCTTTATTATGAACCCTAAACTCTGTACATATATATAAGTAGTATCAAATTAGGGCAAAAGGAGATCGTCTCATTCGGGTCCTCATCATGAAAAGTAGGTGACATAAAAATATACGAAGAAATAATAAAAATAGTTACATAATTGAATTTTGAAAACAGGAGGCCATTATTAACACTTTTAAAAAAAGGAGTATGTACCATGTACAACTTCGAATGCAAGAATGCATGATATATTTTAGAGTGCTTTTCTAAAAGCATGGCCATTATTCCTAGTTCCTTTTTATTATCGTCCCTAGTTTAGAGATCTATCTCCTACATGTTACATATATATGATACAATGTTGGTATTGTAGTTAAAATAGTTTCTAAGATTGTCATAATTCATCAATTTCATCATTAAGATTTGAAATCGATAAAAGTGGTCTTTGAATTTGCCCACAATCAATCATTTTGGTCATTTCATGAAAAATCTCTGTTAAATAAAGACTAAAATAATAAAAATACCCTTAATTTAATAAACAATTGGTCAAAATGATTTGATAAAATTGATAATATTTTTGTCATTTTGGTCCTTATTTAACAGAGATTTTTCACGGAAAACTAAATTGATTAATAGTGGACAAACTCAAGATTAGTTTTATCGATTTTGAATCTCAAAAATTAAAGTGAGGAGTTATATCAATCTCAAATAACATTTTAGTTGAAAAAACCTACATTATCCTTTGACCTCAACCCTTTTGCGGGGATTCATTCACGCGAGGCAATTATAGGACAGAAGAATGCGTTGACTCTGGAACTTTCCTTCTACAATAGGATTAGGAGGGACACTTTGCAGGTTCTCTCCTTTTCTTTTATAAACGAAGTGATGTATATACTTTTTCTTTCATAGAACATTGTCCTTTACCATATATAAAGGACAATTCAGGAGAAATTCTTATGGGTAGCAAAATTATAAGATACTTGATGTCCTATTTTATATGTTATAATAAAAGTGAATGATGTGGTTAATATATTCCGGTTCTATAATTATATTAATAAGAAACAAGTTTTTGTGCTTGATTTGAATGAAATAGTAACATATCATGATCCTATCCTGAGTACACCGAAAATTATTCACAAGAAAAAAATGAAATATATTGGTCCTTTTATTGCTGCATTTATTATTTGTATTCATCTCACCGCTAAAATAAAAACTAGTTACAGGTGCTTTGGTTATATCAGTTGACTAGGATGATGAGTCAGGCTATTTGCACTCAACTTCAAATCTCTTTCACCGTAAGTTAGAATATTTAAAAATAAAATATGGCATTGCCAAAAAAATAAAAAATAAAAAACTAACTCTTAATTGAGCTCAACTAGCAAAAGTGCTTCATACAAAAAGAGTCTTAATCGAACTCTGGAAGCGCTTTATGTAATGTAGGCCGCATATGTTTTTTAGGATCCAAAAGCAATTTGAACTACATTTCTAAAAAAAAACTTAAAAGCGCGAATATGCATCCTAGAAGCGCTTTTTAAGCAAGTGCTTCAAGAAATGCTTGGACTTTTAATAAATCTTTCGACTTGCAGCTGCGGAGCTGAGGTCGGCATTGCCTTCATACGAAAACAATCCTAAACAAGCTCTTAATGTCATTCTTAAGACTGCCAACAACTACAGCAAGAATGTGTGTTACATCATATATAGGTCTTTGGCCAAAAAAATTTACATATCATAGATCGTAGTATAAAGGTTAACTAGCATACGTATTCATCACAATTATTTAATTAAATAAACACATGTAATACGCAAAAATAAAAATCAGTGAAATGATAATGATGTGTCAAAGTTAAAGGTTGTGTGCAAAAAATGAATTCTTCCTACTAATTGAGTGCAAGTTATAAAATATATATATCTTTTTCAATATCTTAGATGTACGTACCATCTCTCTCGTGGAAATGGAAATGGGTGAAAGATAAAAAGATGGAAGAGCAAGTGGTCCATTTCAAGTCCCACGCAAATGATAGGAATTAACTTCTTGTGATCATCATCTTGAAATGGGAAATTTATTAGGAGGGAAGCTAATGATCACCAAGAATACTAAAATTATAATTTTTTTAAAGAAGTGATGAGTAGTTTGTGAGGGTAATTTAAATGGTATGGTTATATAATATTGTGATATTTTTGTTAATGACATAAAATTATGTGGAGAGAAACTTAAACATATCTTAGCACTATTATATTACCATTGAAACGTTAACGGTATGCGCATATCATTCTCATTTTATTGACACGATTACACCACAGTCAAAACGTTATAGTAACGGTATACGCGATAATATGTAAATTGTTCTCAGTTTGTTGAGGCAAGTTTGGAAATGAGTGACAATTAATACATAGAATCTTGACGAAGGGGGATTTTCCTTGGAGCCCGGTCCTGCACTAGCTAAGACCATCTCCAACCGAAGGGTTCAGATGGTCGAAAATAGCTCGAAAACCGTCTCCAATCGAGGGCTAGGCCAAAGGGCCCGTGGGCCCCACTGGACAAAAAAGGGCCAAAGAGCCAACTGGCTGGCCCAATCTAGCCAGCCCCGGCCCATATTGGATTTTTCATTATTCATACATTTTCTGTTGGATATAGCCGACAATATTGTCCTCTTTAGTGTCGGATATATTCGACAGTATTGTCATCCTTTTCTTTTTTTTGGGGGGGGCAAATTTTTATTTTATTTTTTAAATTCCCCTTTTTTACCTATAAATACCTAAGTCATTCCTACCCCATTTTCACATAATTTTCATCATTTTTAACTTTAAGTTGTTGCAGTTTTTAAATTAAAATAATAAATTATGTTTGGCCCTATGGTCTTTAGCCCTCGGTTGGAGACGGTTTTTTGTCATAAGGCTAAAACGAGCCCTATAACCCTTTGACCCTCGTTTGAAGATGGAGGCAAATATGGCCGTGTACTATTCATTAAAATATTAATATTTTGGAGGACCATATGGCTAAAACGAGCCTTCTGACCTTCGTTCGTTCGGTTGGAGATGGTCTAAGGTTGTTATACTTTCTCTTTGTTGGAAATTTTCATTTATTTAATTAATTGCATGTGTTATTAAATTAAATGACCCCAAGCACTTCCCAAACACCACTCACATGGCGTAACATGATTGGTGACTAACACATTTGGTCCCACTTTTGTCTTATAAAAATGTGAGCTCTCATACCCTTTCATGGGAATTTCAGTGAAACCTGAACATTTAAAACAATCATACTCTTTGGATCCAAAACCCACAAGCCTTTTCATTCTTTCTTTCTCTCTAAAAAGACAGCGAAATATACTAATACCATGAATACAATCAAAATGCAAACAATTAGGCCTTGTTTGGCACTTTTCTCTCTTCTCATTCTTTCTTGCTTCGTAGCTCAAATCCATGGAAGCAAGCAATCAGAAGCACTTTCACGGCTCTACAAGTCCAAATTGAAGAACGCCGCCCCCATCGACAAGAGCCCTTTCGTGGTGATTCTTCACGCAAACACAACAAAAACTCATACTCAGGAGGGATTGAAGGAGAAGGATAGGATCGATAAGTTGCCTGGACAACCCAAAGTGAAATTCTCTCAGTATGGCGGGTACGTTACGGTGGATAAAAAAGCCGGTCGTGCACTATTTTACTACTTAGTTGAAGCTGAGAAAGCTAAGGATTCTTCACCTCTTCTTCTATGGCTCAATGGAGGTAAGTTACTACCCTACTTGCAAATTGTAATGTCAAAGTCACCAGCTCAACTGATGGTGTTATAATTTGTCATTTGCTGCAAATAGTTGGCGTGGTTGCGTGGTTGCGTGGTTGATTGTGATCTCTTTGTCAAAGTCTACATTTTTTTCCTTTATTTTAATTATTGGTAATTGATAGGAGTGAAAATATATGAAGTATTCCACGGTTCCACCAATATCCCAACAAAGTAGCACGCTTGAGTTTGGCTAAAATGGCTAGATCAATGTGCTCATTTTTCTGAAGTCAAATTTTAATCTATTTTCTTATAATTTAAACAAATTTATGTAAAATATTGCTTTTATAAAAAAAAAAAAAGAAAAACCGTATTGTGTATGGTACTAGCTACTCCGAACCATCTTATCTTTCTGTGTTTTCCCACGGTGTGAGTCTGTGTAGTTTACGACTCCTTTGGATGATGATGGTTCCTAGTTTTCTTGGGCCGGATATGATTGTTAAAAAAATAATATTTTATAGCCAATATTATACCCATCAATTATATATTAATGATGCCCTAAACAATAATTTTCATCACCCAAAAGGTTAATTGTTAATCAGTTGCTTGTCCTGTAAATTTGCATTCATTGTCTTTAGGTTGACAACCACATATTATATTGTGATAGTCTCACCAAACACACATGGCTCACTGTTAATCGTTGATGTTTGTGAAATTTAATATAAAAATCACCCATGTCAACTAATGACAATGATTCATGTACCTAATAGTATCGACTGTCTTTGATATTATTTTGACCATAATTTATTAGAAAAATTAATGAAAAATGTTTGAAAATTTTGAGTTTTAATGATAAGGACAAAATAAAGGGTAAAATGAATAGTACAAGAATTGACTTTTTAGTGTAAAAATGTGATTTTTTATTAAAGTAAACAGTACTAGGAGTTTTTCGATAAAATTCTCTAATTTATTATCAACATCAATTACGATCATCTTTTTATTTAAATCACAATTTATTTGTTCGAAACATTTCAACTTTCATTCACATTCCCCAGATGGCTAATCCTGCCACCCCTCTTTAATTTCCGGAAGCGCTGGGATTTAAATCCTACACTTCACTCTTGTGGAGGATATCTCGGCGCTCTTTCTGTTGATGAAGCTAATATATCTCTAAGTTGGAAAATATGCGTAATTTAAATATGACGTTGAAAAAGTTTGTGATTGATAAGTTGATATGCAGCTTAATTATTTATCAGATAAATACAAATAGTTTTATTGTCCACATGCTAAATAATCATTTATTTACACAATTGGGTTAACGTATCCTTTTGACCATTAGTTTTTAATGATTTGGTATAAGACTGTTATGACTCACTCTTGCAACACACCGGTGTATGGAATATCCTGGTATTTGAACTGTTATATTGAGACTGTCACAGTTTAGCCATGTAAATTTACCAGTTCAATACACCGACCCATCTCATAGACATGTGTAATATTGTAGAAGTTTCTTAGAAAACCATTGTAATTTAGCCTACTAACTTCCACTTGAATTCCGTGTTAATTGGATCCAGTGACATAAGTAATAGTTACTTTGATGACTTTTTTTTAAATTTATTGCCCATCAAATGGTACAAATTAAGTGACAACGTAATAAGGTTGCCATTGCTTAATATTTTCACAGGACCTGGTTGTTCTTCTCTTGCCTATGGAGCAATGCTCGAGCTTGGACCGTTCCGAATCCACAGCGATGGAAAAACACTTTACAGAAACAGATTTTCATGGAATTATGGTATTATTAATATGAAACAATTAACAGATATTAGTCTATCATTTTCAAAGTTTACAGAAATTACCTAATCTTTTAAATATGTTTTACTTTCCTTCAGCTGCCAATGTGTTGTTCCTTGAGTCTCCTGCTGGGGTGGGGTTTTCTTACTCAAATAGAACATCTGATTACGATGCAAGCGGGGATAGAAACACAGCTGCAGATAATTATGTATTTTTGGTGAACTGGTTGGAGAGGTTTCCTGAATACAAGGGCAGGGAGTTTTATATTTCTGGGGAAAGCTATGCAGGGCATTATGTACCTCAACTTGCACATACCATTCTCAACCATAATAAAAGGGCAAACAAGACCATTATCAACCTCAAGGGCATTATAGTATGTGCCTCTCTCTCTCTCTCTCTCTCTCTCTCTCTCTAAATTTGGGAAGTACAAATATATGGCAAATAGTATTTTTGCCTTACAAATAAGCAACATTGGGGGAGGGGTATCAATGCGGAACTGTGATTGTAAGAGAAAATGCTCTTAATCAATTGATTGAGTTGCTTACAAATCACTGGAAAATAATTAAGTTTTAGATTAATTGGCAAGCACAATCTATAGCAAACAATTAGAACCTAGACTCCATGTGGTTCTATGTTCTTGGATTCTTGGTAGTTAGTGAAAGTTGTTAAAAGGTCATAGGAAAAATGCTTGCATTGGAGTGATTGGTAGGTCCTAGCAAGTGTTGGCCATTTGGTGGTGCAAAATGGTAGGCTATTTGTAATCATATAATCCCTTTTATTATTGGTTTTCCATAATTCTTGGTCTGGTCATCATTTTTGTTTTTGATGGCTAATGTTACACACGTTATGGGCCCGTTGCCTAATTTTGGTGGGTGGGTGGAAAATCTGTTATTATATGATGAGAAAGTATTTTTGCACTCCTTTTTCACTACACATTTTTATATATTTGTATTGAACAAATTAAAAGAATTAAGGAAAAAAAAAATTAAATAGATGCATGCAACATGGGAAGGGGGTTGCAAAAATTATTTTCCTTTTTTATATATGTGGAGTAGTATGTTGACTTCTTACTGTAATGGATGCGAGATTCATTATTGTATATACCATTCACATCAAGTTGATTTGCTACCAACCTATTATTGTTATGATACCACACTTTTTATGCGAGACATTTAACTGCCACATAACGTTATTGATTCATTTATATTATAGCACATGTATTAATTAGTGCTATATTTGAGGTCAATCAAATTTACCATGTCATGTGTTTGTATTACAATATGTATTTAGTAACATCATTTGACGGTATGATGGCCAATATCTAAAAACTTTGTCACCATGACATGTTAAAAGTACTGATGACTAGGGATGGGCAACGGTTATGGCGGGTGGGTAACCGCGGTTATTTATCTATAACCATTTATTCTCATACCCGCATAACCGTTTACCTGTTGGGTAATTGTCTAAACGGTTATATCCATACCCATAACAGTTTATAAACGGTTAACCATACCCATAACCGTTTATAAACGGTTAACCATACTCATAACCGTGTACCCATTTAACCGTAACCGTTTAGTACCCGTTTACCCATTTATCATTTTTAAACCCGTTTATCCTTTCTTTTTTACCATTTACTCATTTTTCACCCATCTACTTGTTTTTAAAACAACTTGAGAATTAAAAAAGAAAAATTTGTCATAATTTTATTTTTCTAACAATTAAACACCATTATAGGTACATTCATCATACATTTCCGCATTTTAATTTTTTAAGTCCGTATACCATTCCAATAATTGAAATAATAGTTTACAAATGATATTTTTAACTGTTAGCAATTAAGGTAATATAAAAATTGCTAAGTATTCTTGGGTTACGAAAACTGTTAAAAGACAATATTCTTGGGTTATTTGACTCGGAATGTAAAATATTACCTTAATATATATAATGGACCATGAAATTTAAAGTGGTTAAGAAAAACTATATTATATTAGCTATAGAAATCATGCACTATAGTCAATAGTATTGATCTAAGTTTTGTCCGATAGCAACATGGTTTGTGTTAATTTTACATATATAAAATAAATGGGTAAATGGTTACCCGTTTATAACCGCGGTTAATACCCATAACCGCCCATTTAAATTTCGTGGGTAAACGGTTATACCCATAACCGTTTATTTATCTAAACGGTTACCCATAACCGTATCCGTGAAATTTAAATGGGCGGGTAACCGTGGTTACCCATAACCGATGAGTATTTGCCCATCCCTACTGATGACAATGAAGCAGAACGTTTCACTAAAATTTTAGCAACATTGCAAATACCCCATCTCACTTCTTTACTCAAAGCTTTCTTTGTTACATCTTGCAGATTGGGAATGCAGTGATCAATGATGAAACTGATTCAAAAGGAATGTACGACTACCTTGCGACCCATGCTCTGATTTCAGATAAAACTGCAAACAATATAAACAAGTACTGTAACTTTGCAGCTAATGCCACCACTCAACCTAAGGAGTGCAATGATGCCACTGATGCTGCAAATAAAGATACCTACTACGTCGATATTTATAACATCTATGCCCCTTTATGCTTGTCTACGAACCTCACTGCAAAACCCAAAAGGACTTCAGTAAGTTAAAAGAAAACCCTAAATTTAACTGCATGTAGATATACGTAACACACCTGCTAATTACAAAACATAATCTTGCGGTAACATGTCGTGCAGATTTTCGAATTTGATCCGTGTAGTGAGTACTATGCATATGGTTATTTGAATCGTCCTGACGTCCAACAAGCTCTCCATGCCAATGTCACCAAACTGTCACACGACTGGGAACCATGTAGTGATATAATCACACACTGGGGCGATAGCGCATCAACCGTACTACCTCTTTTACATGAGTTCCTGGATAATGAACTTCGAGTGTGGATTTTCAGGTGAAGTTTCGGCGTTTTCTTCTTCAATATATACTTGAGAAAAAGAAGGCCTTGCAGTTTTAGTGTTGGGGGTACAAACGATCTTATTTTTATGAAAATATTGAGTGCAGTGGCGACATTGATGGGAGGGTACCAGTGACTTCAACAAAGTATTCTATTGACAAGATGAATCTTGCAGTAAAGACTGAGTGGCATGCTTGGTTCCTTAGTGGAGAGGTAATTTCCGACGACATTTTTTTGTTCTACTTTTCTTTGTTTCAGTAATTGAATTTTCAGAAGACCTTCAAAGTCTTAATATTTATTTTGGATGTTCTATTTGTGTTATTGAACAGGTTGGTGGGTACACACAAGTGTACGAGGGAGGCCTAACATTTGCTACAGTGAGAGAGGCAGGGCATCAAGTTCCAAGCTATCAGCCTGCAAGAGGACTTTCTCTCATCAAGCACTTCCTTGATGGCACACCTCTTCCCGATACTACAAGATATAACTAACTAGCTAATTTCTTCAAATCTTTCTACCTATTCGACTGTCACTACCTTGTTATTAATATTTTTTATCCACGCAAGGTTAATTGATTTGTCAATCTAGTATTTGTAATTTATTGTTATTGAAATTAATAAAAGTTCAATGCAATTTTTTATCTCCTCTCACTACACTAATGCTTCACATAGAAATATGACTTCTTAGATTAATTATTAAACAATAGTACATACGAAATATATAGGATTACATCAAATCCCTATGACGCCAAAAATTCTACAATAATTACACTCCACCATTCTCAGTCCCCACCACCACCCATCACCACCATTGTTACCACAACCCCCCTCCACCACCATCATTGCCGACACCAATCACTCTCCACCACCACCACCACCACTCCCCATTACCATCACCATCTACACCACCAACACTCCAACTACCATTACCCCCTCCTTACTCCGCTATTGTCACCATTCACATCCAACTCCCACCATCATTGTCACCTACCACAATTTAGTGGTATTTCTCTTTACTTATAAGTGAGAGATCTTGTATTCAATTTATACTCATATTCCTTAATGTAAATGTATTGCTGAAGATATGTTAACCATAGACGGGAGATAGGTAGGTTCCCCTAGGTACCGTTTGGTACGTGGGACGGGATGGGACGGAACGGGACGAGCCGTTTCGTCCCACGTTTGGTGCGCCTAAAAACTGTGGAACGGGTTGTCCCATGGGACGAAATTTAGCTGATTTTTCGTTCCACCTCTTCCCCCTGGAACGACCCGTTCCACATCCGTGGAACACAAATTTATAATATTTTATGACAAAATTTCTCCTTATCTTTTTCAATATTTACATCATCTGTTACGTCCCGTCCCGTCTCGTCCCGTCCTGTTCCGTCCTGTCCCGTCCTATTCCGTCCCGTCCCGTCCCGTCTGCGTACCAAACGGTACCCTAAGGCACAGATACATTGTCCTTGGCTAAAATCATTACCAAGAACATAGGCAATTAGCCAAATTAAATATCAGTCACATATTTATTATGTAGAACAGTGTAAAAACAAGATCATTTCAGCATCCAAATATCAAAATATGCATATTTTTGCCAATTTCCCTAAAAACATTCTCAAATCCTTTAAAATTCCCGAATTAAAAAAGCAAAAATCCCTTTAAATGTTTATATTTGTGTATAACGCTACTAAAATCAATTTATCGACGGATTACCAGCAAAGATGGATATCTCTCTCCCTGGCGACAAGAAGAGGTCGGGCAGAAGCTCAAGAGCAAAAGGTCCGACTACACCTCTCTCTCCAACACGAAGTCCTTTGCACCACATCTTCTATTAAGTTTGATATTTCTGTATTTCTGTATATCCATACTGCTGCAATGGCAGCATTGCTTTATACATTGGATACGTACACGCATGCATTAAACTAAATATAAATGAAGGTGGAGTCCTCGCTGCCCATAGTGCAGAAACTGCCCATAAAGCACAAACACAGATGCACAGCCCACGTGGGCAGTTTAGCTGTCAAGGCATGTGTTGAAACCATGTGCAATATTCCTCTGACAGGTTTGCTCTTTAACATTCCCCCTCAAGTTGGAATGGATGTTGATTATTCCTAACTTGTGGAGCAAGGTCGTAAACTGATGTAAGCTCAGTGGCTTTGTGAAGATGTCGGCTGGTTGCTTCATGGTTGAAATATGAGACGTCCTGATCATACCACTTTGAATCTTTTCTCGTACAAGGTGGCAGTCAATTTCTATGTGTTTGGTTCTTTCGTGAAAGACCGGATTTGAAGCGATGTGAAGTGCTGCTTGGTTATCGCAATACAACTTGACTGGATGTTTATGTTTGATACCCAAGTCTTGTAAAACATATTTCAGCCAAGTGACTTCACAACAAGATGCTGCCATTGAGCGATACTCCGCCTCTGCACTAGAACGTGACACATTGTTTTGTTTCTTGCTTTTCCAGGAGATTAAGGATTCTCCAAGGAATACACAATATCCGGTGGTAGAACGTCGTGTGTCACGACATCTGGCCCAATATGCATCACAAAAGGCATTCAGTTGGATTGGACTTCTTGCAGAGAGAAAAATACCTTGCCCTGGTGTATGCTTAATGTATCGTAAGACTCGGTGGGCTGCCTCCAAGTGTGGAGTTCGAGGCTTCTCCATAAATTGACTAAGAATGTGGACAGCATAGACCAAATCAGGGCGCGTGATTGTCAGGTAGATTAGTCTCCCAATAAGCCGTCGATAAGAAGAAGGATCAGTGATGCATTGTCCTTCGTCCTTTCTGAGTGATAAGTTTTGCTCCATAGGAGAGGTGGCTATTTTTGCACCAAGGTAACCTGCATCCTCAAGTATTTCAAGGGCATATTTTCGCTGTGAGAGAGTGATCCCCTTACTAGAGCGAGCAATTTCGATGCCCAAAAAATATTTTAGTTGGCCAAGGTCTTTCAACTTGAATTGCTTCGTAAGGAAAGACTTGATATCCTCAATTGCTTGTATGTTATTTCCTGCCAGGATAATATCGTCAACATATACAAGGAGAGCAGTGAATTTACCATCATGGTTTCGGACGAACAATGAATAGTCTGCCTTGGATTGTTGATAACCAGCTTTGCTAAGAGCACAAGAGAGTTTGATAAACCATTGACGAGAGGCTTGCTTAAGCCCATACAAAGATTTATGAAGTTTACAAACTCGTGTTTCCCCCTTTCGTCCGAAACCAGGGGGCAAGGACATGTAGACATCTTCTTCAAGGTCACCATGAAGGAAGGCATTGTGAACATCAAGTTGGTGAAGGTGCCATTGTTGGACTGAGGCAACGGCAAGAAGTAGGCGGACTGTAGTCAGTTTTGCAACCGGAGCAAAAGTCTCACGATAGTCTAAGCCTTCAATTTGGCTATAACCTTTGGCAACCAAGCGTGCTTTATACCGCTCAACTGATCCATCGGAACGAAATTTGATTTTGTAGACCCACTTACATCCAACCGGCTGCTTTCCAGGGGGCAATGGTTGAAGAGACCATGTCCTATTTGCAGCAAGGGCTGCCAGTTCTTCTTCCATGGCTAAACGCCATTTGGGGTCGCGTACGGCCTGTGAGAATGAACTGGGTTCTATGGCAGCTGAAATGGAAGTGGTGAAAGCACGATGGCGAGCAGATAAACGATCATATGTGAGTACATCAGACAAAGGATAAGAAGTACCTACCACTGTGGTCAATGCCGAGTGAGATGAAGGGACGGACCGAGAAGGAAGGTTAATGCCAACGTGATATTGTTGAAGATAACCAGGTGCATGAGTGAGGCGTTTAAGACGAGGTGGTGAAGGGGATTGGTCGACTGAAGAGGATGGATCGACTGAAGTGGATTGGTCTACTGAATCTTGTTCTAGTGGAAGGGACGGATGAATGATGGTGTCATCACAGTCAATATCTTGAGTATATGGAAACACAACAGGTGAGACGGTAACGGAAGAAGAAAAAGGGAACACATTTTCATGAAAAATAACATCACGGGAAATAAAAATTTTACCCGTTTGAAGGTCGTAAACTCGATATCCCTTTGTGCCGTATGGATAGCCAAGAAAAATACAACGTGTGGCTCTTGCATCAAATTTGGTTGGTCTATGGTGGTGTGTGGAAGAGAAACATAAACAACCAAACACTCGCAAATGTGCATATGTTGGCTGTTTGTGATGAAGGATTTCATAGGGTGATTTTCCGTGAAGAAGAGGAGTGGGAGTCCTATTAATGAGATAAGTGGCAGTTAGGATTGCATTACCCCAAAATTTCTTGGGAAGATGAGATTGGAAAAGCAAGGCTCTAGCAACGTTAAGTAAGTGGCGGTGTTTACGCTCTGCTACCCCGTTTTGTTGGGGAGTAGAGACACAACTTGTTTGATGTAGAATGCCTTTATCTGAAAAAAAATGGGTCATAAAAAATTCTGGACCATTATCACTACGAAGAACCTTAACTCGTGTGGAAAATTGTGTTTCAACAAGGTGGATGAATGTGATGAGATATGATCGTGCATCTGATTTGTGATTCATTAAATAAACCCATGTGCATCGTGTGAAATCATCTACAATGGTTAAGAAATATTGTGCCCCTGTGATAGTGGGAACATGGTAACCTCCCCAAATGTCAACATGAATTAATTCAAAAGGAGCTTTTGTATTAATAGAACTCAAAGGAAAAGGAGCACGTGTTTGTTTGGCTAAGGGGCAGATCAAACAATCATCAATGCTACAAAAATTCAAATTTTTAATGCAAGGAGAGATAGCCCGTAAGGTTTTGTTGGAAAGATGGCCAAGGCGTTGATGCCAAAGCTGAGAAGCAGAAAGAGTAACAACTGACACTGAATTGCACCTGGTTTTCGTCACATTATCAAGGTAGTAGAGGCCTCCTTGTTCAGTTCCCGTCCCAATCATCTTCCCCGATCGTTGGCCCTGAAGTAGACACTTTTTATCAGTGAAGATGACAAAGCAAGATGAGGTATTAGTGATTTTGCTGACAGAAATTAAATTCAGTTTAAATGATGGAACACAAAGCACGTTGTAAAGGACGAGATCGTTCGAGAGACGAACTGTGCCAATATGTGTGATATCGGCAAGTGCATGATTGGGTAGGTGCACTTGTCGATTGTATACCGGAACGCTTGTGGTCATCAAACTTGGTGAGCAAACCATGTGGTCTGTGGCGCCAGTATCGAAAATCCAGTTCCTTCCCTTATTGAGAGGAGAAGCACAAAGAACTCTACCTGATAAATCATTCATAGTAGAGGTGGTACCGACATGGTTAGATGTGGATTTAGACTGGCTCTTATCAAGGAGTGCAAGCAGGTTGTGGTATTGCTCGGGAGTGAGGCTGTAGGATGAAGGAGATGTTGCTGGAGGCGTTGGTTTGATGTCAACGTGATTAGCCTTGGAGTTGAACCCCTGCGAGTTGGAACCCCTGCGATCTTGATAATCTCCCTTATCGTTGTTGTCCTTTGCCTTTTTCAATTTGCGACATTGGTCTATGGTGTGACCTCTCCAATTACAGTAGTCGCACTTGAGGTGTGCACGACAGGTTTCTGAAGTATGTCCGGTTGCATCACAACGGCCACATTTTAAATGGGAATTTCTAGGAGAAAAATTCCTACCAGAGTTTCGTATGGTGTCCCGCACGGCGAAAGCTGCGGCATCAGTGATGGAAGACCTTCCAGGAGCATGTATTAAGACTGCTCTCTGTTTCTCATCTTGAATAATGAGTGAGAAAGCTTTGTTGACAGCATGGAGAGGATCCATAAGTAAGAGTTGCCCACGAACTGCAGTGTAGGATTCATTGAGACCCATGAGAAACTTCATGGTTTTCTGACTTTGCTGAAACTGCATCAATTCTTTCGCAGCTCCACATGCACAGGTTGGGAGAGCGCACAAGGCATCACGTTCATCCCAAAAACTTTTCAGTTTGGTATAATATGCACCAATGTTCAAATTTCCTTGAACACTTCCATGTATCTCTTGTTCGATATGGAAGAGATGGACACTGTTTGTGTGAGAGAAGCGTTCCTTCAACTCATTCCAAATATCAGCTGCAACATTGTTGTAGATGACACTTGCACCAATATCTTTTGAGACAGAGTTGAGCAGCCAAGATTTCACGAGGTTGTTGCAACGAGTCCACTGTTGGTATTCAATTGTGGACGTCAACTCAGGCCTTTGAATGGTTCCATTGATGAATCCTTCCTTGTTCTTGGCATTGAGGGCCATGGTCATGGCTCGGCTCCAAGTGGAGTAATTTTCGTCATTCAATGGTTGTGTGACGAGAATCGCTCCAGGCTGATCGGAGTGATGAAGATAAAGAGGATCGCTGGGATCTTCGTATTTGGTGTGTTTGCTGGAAGAGTCAGTTGCCATGTTCACAGACAGTGTGCAGTGGCTGTGCTTGGCTATGACAGGTAGAGCAGCGACGATGGCTGTGTAGCGGTTTTTGCGACGGCAAGGCAGCGAGTGTGCAGCTTGCAGTGCACTGGTTGCTGCAGTAGCAGATGTCGCTGTTCACAGTATAGCAGCGAAAGAGTGAAGGCAGAGCAGAGCAAAGGATTACCTGCGCTCTGATACCATGTTAAGTTTGATATTTCTGTATTTCTGTATATCCATACTGCTGCAATGGCAGCATTGCTTTATACATTGGATACGTACACGCATGCATTAAACTAAATATAAATGAAGGTGGAGTCCTCGCTGCCCATAGTGCAGAAACTGCCCATAAAGCACAAACACAGATGCACAGCCCACGTGGGCAGTTTAGCTGTCAAGGCATGTGTTGAAACCATGTGCAATATTCCTCTGACAGGTTTGCTCTTTAACATCTTCCCTTTCCTCGACAACTTCAACCTCACAAGTTGTTCGCGGTGTGCAAAATCTGGTACTTGCTTTTTTCTTCGCCTTCTTACGGAATTTTGTAGGTAAACTTGAACTGGGGTTTTGTTGTTTTTAATGTAGGAGCACGATAATCAACAAGTCTAAGTTGCTCCCACTATTTTACTGCAAGCATGGCAGATGGTTCTTGCGGGTTCTAGCAATGGGTCTAGTGATTGTCCATGAGAAATCTTGGGAGGTTTATTTGGAGGAGATGGATGTGGACCTTTATAAACGTGTTAAATGTAAGATGGTTCGACAAATATCCTCCGAATCAACTGTTATGGCTCCCCAAGGGTTGAACATCTTGATTAGGCCTATAAAAGCAAATTTTACGCTGTTGGACAGGAACCACCTTGGAAACTTGCTACTCTCGGGATCAGAAAATAAGCATTCCCTTGTCGGTCTTCCTTGAAGTTTTGCCCTCAAGGTAATTCCATCAGGAAGTACGAGCTTCCTTAGAAGTTCAAAAGCATGCTTCCCTGGATTGTCACTACATGCTATATAAATAAATAAACATGTTTCATTGGAAAAACTTTGTCATGGTTGAATATTATCATATCAGAAACTGACATGTAGTCCTAAGTTCATAACCAAAGACCATACCTGACGCAAATTGCACATCCCCCAACTGCGCGAGCTGCTCCATGATATTCGGCCATTGGGTGCAGGCTCTACCATTCACAACAAATCCAAAATAAAAATCATCTGACGCCCTTTTAACAGCCGTCCCTTCACACTGTCAACATTTGGGATATGTTCTGATGGTAAGCTACTTTTAAGTAATTGATCCAAAGAATAAACTAGCTATCCTCCATAACCTACACACGCTACATGCTGCATGTCAGTGTCAAATTCACAAGGTAATCCAAAAAATTTCGGGTAAGGTTCCCTCAATCTCTCTGCATGGATTAGGAACAGAAAATGATCCTGGGAAAGCAGTAAACCCAACAACAACAAAAAAAACCTACAGAAAGAGCAAGTCTCTATGCTTTTGCTGCCCCATGAACCTAAGCTACGATTCACTGGTGGTTCGGGCACAACAGCAGAAAGACCAGCCCACAGAAGGCCACTGTATGGAACAAAAGCTGAGGTAAGATGAGCTGCAAGACGGTAACAACATTACTACAGAGTACAGAGTACAGAGTTGATTTAAAGACCAGATTGTGTTACCGTGTAACACCACCACCAAGTATCACCATACTAAACACCCAAAATTTAACTTATAACAATCTAAACTTTCAATTACTTTCATGCAATGATCAAAACCCTAGATCAATAAGAAAATATCCTTAACCAAACTCGGAAACATAGACAACTACACCCTTATATGTTACTGATTTCAAGATTTTATAACTTCCTCATTGATTATGTTGGAAAATTTAAATTCTTATTATTATAATATTAAATTTATTAATTGAATGGAAATTAGAAGTTGAGCCTTTTGGTAGAAAGATGTGTATATTCAAATAAAGAGTTGTAACTTTTGACTATTCATGAAGAGTCACATGTTTTCCAAAGAAATATCTCAAATTCTATAAATAGGGAACCTAATCATTTATAACTTTTAATCATACATGTGCACTAAATATTACAGTGTCTCATTGAGTCCATATGAGAGAGTTTTCAACGCAATCGTGGTTCATGGAGTCTTGTGATTAGGAGTGCTACTATTACAAGGATGTGGTCATTGTATCTTGTTGGGAGACAAGCGCGGATCAACCATGAGCATACTTGGGCATAAACTTGTCCTAAGGACAAAGTGTCTAACACTTGCCTCGACCGTATTTCCAGGTTTTTCTAACGCTTATATTATGTTCATTTAACATTGGTTACTAATGTGCATGCATTATTTTGATATATAATTGCATGAAATATTTCTTGATTTTCTATGTGATCTAATATAGCAATTTAGACCCTATTTCTTGATTTTCTATGTGATTTAATATAGCAATTTAGACCCTATTTTTTCAACGGATTACAAATAACAAAGGGATCTTCCAAATCCATCTGTTCTCAGCCACTCTCACGTTCTCTCTCTCACTTTCATTCAATTTTAAAAACAAAAATAAAACATTTCACGTACAATTTGTGTGTGGGCATATACTAATTTAATTTAAGAGGATGAGGAGGCTAGGAGCAGCAAACAAGCAAGTGGATTTTGCACTTTCTTTTCTTCCCTGTCGAACCAACATTTTTTTTTTTATCTAAACTACATATTAATAGAATTTATTTTGTCAACAAAAAATTAATGAAATTACAATTAATAACCTTAATACATAACTGAAAAAATAGCCCCAATCTTCTCAACCCTAGAAAATCCCCAATTCATCTGGGAAGGGAAATAGAAAGGCCCAACCTTTTTCTTCTTTTCTCTGTCCAGAATAAGCTAGCAAAATCCCAATTCCTAAAGCCAGAATCTTTTCCATCGAATCGAGTGATATTGCTTAGAATTTTGGGAGACAATTTCCCTTCCTCTCGTCGACGTGGAATCCGAATCTGAAAACTTTTTTATTCGATTTTGCGGAGAAAGAACAGTCATTTTTCCTTTCTTTTCTGCGGGTGCTGCGTGCATTCCCTCCGCAACACCCAACAGCCTAAGCTGAATCGATTTTGCGGGTAAAGAACAGACGCAGATGCTGGCAGCCATAGCTAGGGAACGGCACCGTCGGAGGTTGTTCCACGGAACAGAGAAAATAGAAAATAGGTAATATGCGTCTGTTTACAACACTTGATATCATGGATCGGGTTATGCCAGTTTAGGCAAGGTTCAAAGTTTAGTCAACGAGATATCATGGACTGGGTTATGCCAGTTTAGGCAAGGTAAGGTTGAAAGTTTTAGTCGAGGAGGGTATTTCACCAAATGATTATTGACAATTAGAAGAAGCGATATATTAATGTCACACACAATTGATTTAATGTGAGGTGAAGGGAAATCCGAAATTGAGTGCAGATGCGAGAAAAAGATTGATCTGATCAACTTGAACAAATTTAAGTAGTCATTTCGACAATCAATAAGATTAACTTATTTGTTACGAGTGAAGAATGAGTTGCAATCTGATTTTGGACCTAGCTTATGAAAATGAAAGAAGAAAAGGAATAAAAAAATAGACAAGTACGTTTGAGTTGGTTAGAATAATGTTGTACATCTTCATTCAAACCCTCATTTCACAATAGTTTAGAATAGATGGGAATATCGAGATCGAACTCAATGAAAACGTGATCATACAATTTTATTTGTCGCTTGCGAGGAGCTCAATTGCCAACAAGGCTCTTTCAGTAGTAGTTTAGTGTGTGTTTCTCTTTATATACCATGTGATATTTCGAGACATATAGTGGATTGAATAAGAAAAATGCGCCATCTACCAAGCGAATACAACATTTACTTGTTTTGGGTGATATTTTTTTTGTGTTACCCCAAGTCTTGTTTTTTTTTAATTACATAAACGTAGAGAAAATAACATTACTAAATAATGCACATGAATTTTTAAATTGAATTAAATTTCGGCTGCTCATTACAAACTACACTGTAGCTTTTCATCCTTGGATTTCAATCTATCTCCTTCGTTCAATCAGCGCCCACATCTGCAAACCATCTTACTCAATGGCTCTTCGGAAGACATGTGCAATCTTTGCTGGGTATGCCAAAAAACAGGTAATATCTTTTGCTCTCGATCTCTCATTTGGAATTATTTGCATGGGTGTTGTTGGTATTGAGTTACCGAAGCATGTCTTTCTGTTCATGAGCAAACAAATAATCTTTGATACGGATTTTGGGTCATTTCTCTTAAAATAATAGAAATTAAAATTAAAGTATTTAGTTAGTTGACTTAGTTCATTAATATTGGTAGGATTTCAAATGTCAGTTTGTTAGTGTTTGGAATATAAATATGAATGGCTTAAATTATGCTTGAAGAGATTAGAGTGTTTGTTATCAGTGTGTGACTAGAATAGCAGTGGTCTTAGAGGTTGTAAAACCAAGAATCACGACAATAAGTGTACCGGTAGTGGCTTTAGAGATTATAATCAAGGTTTCAGATATTATCCCTCCAAATCATGCTGCACCAGCTATTCTTGGATCACCACCACTGCAATGTCAAAATCATTCTCTTCCAACCATTTTTTGTCCAAGACAGGACATTACGCTGTTAATTGTTTTTATAAACATGGTCTTTATTCTCTTAGAACCATGAATCCTCCAACCTTGTCAACATTGTGGGAGGTAACTGTCCACTACTGCCACAATGAACAGCAGTATGGCCAAACCTCTCACAATATTGACAAGATTTTTGGAGGATTCATGATTCTAAGAGACTCAAGACTTAGCGACATAATGTCCTGTCTTTGGACACATTCGGCAGGCAAGAAATGGTTGTAAGGGAATGATTTTGATATTCCACCATTGGTGAAGCAAAAATAGCAGGTGCAGGACTTTATTTGAAAGGATTTGGAGGGATAATATCTTAAACCTTGATCATAATCTCTCAAGCCACCACTGTTACACCTATTGCCGCAATTCTTGGTTTACAACCTATAAGACCGCCAGTACTATTACATAGATAACAAATAGGTTAATCTTATTGATTGTCGAAACGACTACTTAAATTTGTTCAAGTTGACCAGATCAGTGTTTTTCTGGCATCTGCACTCAATTTCGGATTTCCCTTCACCTCACATTAAATCAATTGTGTTTGACATTCGGAGAATTGCATCGGCGAAATTGCAGTGACTGGTGTTCAGGGCCTCCAGTGAGGTATTATTTTCGTGAAATCTTCCTTTGTGGTTTCACTTGTGAGTGCTGTGTTGTTTCCGGTGCTTTTTGAGATTGAAATATGACAAGCATTTAGGGTTTTTGTTTGGGATTTTTCGAAGGCATGTAGTGAAGAAATCGGTTATCTCGTTAACTGAGTAGGCTCACAGCTTGATGAGGAAAGGGATATGTGTTAGTTCTTATCTTATGCCTAGGCCTACTGCTCTCTGCGGGGATGTTATCATTTTTCTAACCTTGCTTTGTATTAGGGTTGGACAGTGTCGAAAGAAGATGGGTTACATCTTTTTGTATAGTATATATTTGAGTTCCATAAATGTTAATTATCCAAAAGCACAAATATTCCTGAGGGTCCTGAATCTCTGGATGTACTTCCGAACTGAGGGGGGAGCTTGAATACTGTCCTTGAATCATATGTTCCTGGATCATGATTCCTCCCTATAGTTTGGCCATGGTGATATTTCAACTCTATACTGTAATGTGACGACTTGTGAACCACTACCATACATCATATTATTAGACGGTGTGCTACGGCTTGTGAACCAGAACACAGGTGAAGTAATTTCAAGATGCGTCCTGGATGGATGTTTATCATCAAGTTCACGACACACAATTGGGACTACCCAAAGAATGAGAGGATCAAGGCATTCGGAAGATACCCCGTTGAGAGCATTCTTAGTACCAGACGACCTCCCAATACGATAACCATGTTGCTTTTAATTGAAATAAGCATGTTGCTTTTAATTGGCTGGATCCTCCTTTTTAATTATTTACTTTTAGTTAGTGTTTTGGTTAGAATTTTTGAAAAAAAAAAAAAATCTAAAAAAATCAGAAACTTTGAAAAATACAAAACAGATTTTTGTTTTTAATTCTTGTTTTCATTTAGTTTTTTGTTAGCTTCCTGACCAAATGATGAAATTGAATTGAATTCGAACTATGGTTATTGAGAAAGTTGTAAGCATGTTTTAGGTGAATCTCTTTATTCTTTTTGTTAGCTTTATACACGTTCGATCATCCTTGAAAAGACCAAATGCACGTTGCCTTGTTGATGTGAAACTAAAGCATGGTTTAACACTTCATATGTGAATATAGTGGCTTAATGTAATCCTTGTGAGCTTTTAAGCCTATTTATATGATTGAACTATCATGCATCAATCACATTTGTTCTTGTGCGTATGATCTCATTCTTATATGTATCTCTAGAACTTGCTTTATACCTCTCGAATCATTCATCAATTCATGTAATAACTTGGAAGTGATATAGGCCATCTTTGGATCGTTTGAGCCTTTCATGCCTACCTTATATGCTAATTATATCCTTAGTAGCCTATTGAGCCTTTAACTTAGCCATTTCTTTGTTAGACACATCTCTTTACCATGCTTCGATACTGGAGTTGAGCCCATACACAGAAATCAATCCCTTATTGTTTGAGAAAGTATTACATAGGTTGTGCTTTTGGGGTTTTGTTTATATAGAAAAAGTGGATGGAGCATGTGTATTACAATGAAATGTGAATTTGAGGGGTGATGTAGCTTTGCAAATTTGAGCATGATTTAAAAAAAAAGGAAAGGGTTAAAAATCTGCAGGGTACTGTCATTAGTTGTGGTAGTATAAGTTTTCAATTTAAAAAAAGAAAAAAGAAAAAAAAAGAAAAAAAAGAAAAAGAGTGTGCTGTGATGTTGAAAATATGTTCTACACAAGCTTCCTTCTATGTTTAAGTGTGAATGTTATCAAAAGTAAAGCTTGAGAGTGCAGTTGTATGTTTTAGAGGACCTAGTCTTTGGATGCAAAATATAAATTTCCATATGAAGTTGAGTGGGGGAGCAACAAGTGCTACGGGTTATGTTGTTTGTTTTCAATTTGAGTGGGTGTGATATTGGTGTTGGAAAACTACTAATGTGTACTTTCTCAAAATTTTGGTTTCCATCTCCTTTCTTTCATTAGCCTATCACCCTTAGCCCCATTACAACCCAACTAAAGTCCTATAGATTCAAGTAATTACATGATATTAATAGCGAGGTAGGTTGACAAGCAAGCATATGGCGGCATGTTTGATTGAGATCACTTGAGTGAAACACATTACCCAGAAATATGAGTGAATGAGTGTATGCCCGGTGAGGATGTTATTTGTTTGCATATGATGATTTTAAGAAGCTTAGAATTGCATTGACATGGTTATCGCACCCACTACACTTCAAGGATGATTGAAAGGTTTTTGCTAAGAATTGGAATGTGGTTGATTCACTTACTTTGTGCTTATTACGAACTTGATTATGATGTATCTTGCAAATGATTCGATGAGGGTCACCTAGGGGAAGCTAACGTTTCTCATGTATATACTTGTTCTTATGTTTTCTTCTTTTGCTCGAGGACTAGCAAAATGTAAGTTTGGGGGTATTTGACGAGTGCATATTTTATCATCTATTGTACTCCGAAAACTACAATTTCTTAGATGCAATTTCGGATTTAAATGAAAGAAATGACATGTTTTGGTGTTTTTAAGATTAGATTAATGATATGGAAAATTATGCTATGTTTATGTGATTTTCATGTTAGTTTGGTGGTGTCTAATCATGTTTGGTAAAATGGTGTTTAGACAACTATTTGTATTTATCATTTGTTAGTCTACTTTGACTTATCCAGTTGGGTCCCTGTGTAGACTCATTTCCTATTATTCAATTTTTAATCAGGTTCCTTATTGCACTATAGAAGGATGACCATCACGTGACCGCTTCAACAAAACAAATGCCCTTATCCTCATATTTGCACCGACATAAGAAAGGATTGTTTTTCTCTACCAATTTCCAGAAGCAAGCTGGCGCACTGCAGCTTATCAAAATTGAAGCGGGATGAAAATCCATATTTCTATTCCACTCTCCAGTTTGTTGGGTTTGCGGTGGAAGCATGAATTGGGCAATTTTTTTATCTTTAATTCTCATCAATTGCAATGGAGATTTGGGTACTTTCAGATTTGGTTGTTATATCACTTTGGAGATGAAATTCCCAGCTGGAATCTAGCAAGGTAGAAAAGGACAATATGGAGGCCTCGTTGCAGCAAGTAGACCAACTTGAGTGTGATTTAGGCGTTCTATTCTTTCAAGCTTTGATCAATTTTCACAAAGTGTCTGGCAAAGAGTTAAAAGGTTTCTTCCGTTTCTTTTCTTCTAATGTTTTCAATAAATTGGCTTTTAAGCCGTCGTCAGTTACGAAAAAAAAAAAAGGGAAATGAAAACAGAAGCAGCAGAGACACACGGGGGACGTATTTTTTTTTCGCAGGAAGAAAGGCTACGGCAGAGCAGAGGAGTTTACAGGGTTTTCTAAACTCAATTTTCTTCTCGTTTTTATTATGAATACAATGACAATTTCATCTATGTTTCGGAACTAATTTTCCTTAGCTAGGGCTACGATGTAGCCATGACTATGAATGCTTAATTTCTGAAGTGAATTATTTCAAGTTTTGCAATTTCATTGAGTATCGTTTGCTGTGTTTATATGCTTGTTTTAGTCTTGGTGATTAGCTACCATCTTGACTTTTACTTGGTAAATTTGATGCAAGTTGTGTAGATGCCATGTTTTCAACTTGAGTGATAGCTTCTTGCAAATAGATATCATGAATTACCTAGTAGTAGATGCCATACTCTATGATTTGTGTAGTCTTAATATAAATTTCCACTGATCGTAATGAGTTTCATGATGTTAAACTATTCCAGATGCCATGGATGGTTGCAAATTGGGATATACGTAATAGTCTAGATGCCATAGATATTACATGTGTTAGGGAAATTTGACTATCAATGAGATTGAGTATTTGTTAATAATTCGTTGCAGGAAATAAGTAGGATTGGTTATGGTGAATCGGACGCTCTAGTGTTTTACTCGATTGAATTACAACTTGTTTTCTTGGCTGTCATTTTGTTGCATTGTGATCAAACTTTCTTGTTTTTATTTGTTTTTACTATTAGTTTCAATTCTCAAAACCATCTTTCATCAATCTTTGCTAGTTTTACTTCGTTGCAATTGGATTTAAGTTAGTTGATAAGAATTAAATAATTTTCTAAGGGATGATATTAAGTGCTTGCTTTCTATACTATCAAACGATTCGTACGCTTGCGAGCATAAAATTTGGAACTAAAATTTCGGTTAGTTTAAATTTCGCAACATTAGACGGTGTGCTACGGTTTGTGAACCAGAACACAGGTGAAGTAATTTCAAGATGCGTCCTGGATGGATGTTTATCATCAAGTTCACGACACACAATTGGGACTACCCAAAGAATGAGAGGATCAAGGCATTCGGAAGATACCCCGTTGAGAGCATTCTTAGTACCAGACGACCTCCCAATACGATAAGTACATCAGAATCTGGAAATTCGACTAACACGGCTACTCTTTTTTTGGCTAGGATATGCATGATATTGATGATAATGTTCATGTACAGAGTTTATTTAAGGTTCTTGTACAAAGTACAACAAATTCTTGATGTCGAGGTAAAACCTTTTTTTCCATATATTCCTCAAGAAAAATAGTTGGTCGAGTTTACTGACGATTCCAGAACTGAACCGATTGACGAGTAACAATCAAAAGTAGAAATTGCAGATTATGTATTAAAAATGAATGTCAGATTTAAGAATTTGATATTGGAGAGTTGGTATACATATTTGCTGTTCTTGCTTTGAAAGAATGAATGATTCTATCCTATGCACAACAAACTAAAAAATGGAGAAGCTCGACAATAAATATTACCATTCGAATGACATGGTCTTATACGTTCGTGTGTGTTTGAGTGTCTGTGTTCTTAGTTAAAGCAGTCACACTAATGCACCAACTTGGATGGTTTACATTGGACGATTTCAAAATTGAACCGATTGACGAGAAACAATCAAAACTATAAATTGCAGGTGATGTATTGAAAATGAATGTCAGGTTTAAGAATTTGATCTTGGAGAGATGGTATTCATAGTTTATTTTTTTTGAGTATTTCGCTGATTTCCCTATAATCTATCGATTTTGTAAACCACTGCAAATTCCACCAGAACTTCAGCCAATTTCTCACATAAACTAATAAAAAGGGTCACATTTCTTTCAATTTTTCTATGCCAAAAAGTGACATGCCGGTTACAAATATTATTTGCCGTTACTTTCTCTTTCTTTAATGCGACAGTTTTATGAAAAGTTAGACGAATTACAGGGGAAAATAAAAAGTCAAAGATAAAACTAGTAGTAGAGTACATATTTAGGAGAAAAATCAACGAAATACTCCTTGTTTTTAATTTATTTGAAAAGTTTAGACTTTAACCCCATGTTTAAATTCACCAAGTTCATAACTCAGCTCATCTCTACCACCATTGCCGTTACACGAGTTTAAAGTAATTTTTTAACATTTTGATTAGGCCTGTGGTAGCAAATTTTACGCTGTTGGACAGGAACCACCGCGGAAACTTGCTACTCTTAGGATTCTAATGTTATTAGCATAGATGCATCCTTGTGAAGGGAAGATAAGACACCTCTCTTGAAGTTGGTTAATGTTGTCGTTTGACAAGTTGTTGAATATTGCCGCCGTTGCAGCTATGCTTGGTAGTGCTGCTCTTTTAATCCTGTTATTACAGTGAAACTTAACAGTACTAGTACTAGTAGCAGAACCACCACTGCAACTCCCAGGCTTTACGACCACAGAGCGAAAGCAGAGAGCCATTGCCATGTTTTCCGACAACTACTCGACCCTGCAAGTAAGATTGCTAATGTTTAGTTAAATTGGTTTTGAGAAAAATCGACACAAGTCTAGACAAGTTGGATGCTTTGTGAAAGCAACTCAAAAAATCACTTCCTCACTAGGTCTTTTTTTACAGCAAAAGAACAATTGATATCGGAACGAATCACTCATAATTTATCAAAAAAGGAAATAGAAAGCCACAACCTCCCTTCTTTCCCCAAAAGAACCCTAGAAAATCTCAATTCGGAAGGGCCCCAATCTTTTCCATCGAATCAAATGAGATTGCTTAGAGTTTGATGCGACTCTAAGCTATTGGGATTGTATTATGACCAATTGGACAACCTATTATTGTTGTTATCCATTAGGCCCATTACATACGTAATACCATAAGGTCCATCTACATCTCAAACCTAGTTATCATTGGATGTATTTAAACTCCTTTTATGATGTAGAGAGAAGTATGAATAATGATATGAATTTCCTTTTATTTCTTTTCAACTTTCTACATTTACTTTCTTGAATTTTCCCCTATCAGAGCTTTGGGGAGACAATTTCCCCTCCTCTCATCGGATGGAATCTGAATCTCTTTTCATTTGGATTTTGATTTTGCGGGGGCAAGAACAATATCAAGAGGTTCTTTTCTCTCCTTTTTTCCCTTCTTTTCTACAGGGACAGCTAAAGTAGCAGAGAACCGACTGGTTGCGTGCATTCCGTCCCCAACATCCAACACATCTATAGCTAAGGATCCTGTGTTCAACCGCTTTAACGAAGTACCCTTACTAGGTTCGAACTCAATGATGGAATGGCTAGGCTGGGCAAGTGCTTAGGGCTTTTATTTTTTATTTTTTGTGGCTTCAATTCTTTGATTTTGTTAAAGTTGATTTCTTTTGGGGAGCTTAGATCTTTTCTCTCCGTTTTCAATCTATTGTCTATAGATTCTGGTTATATGCAGATTGCAGTTTTAAAAGTTGTCGTCTTTCGTTTTAATTTCTTAATTTTTCATGTATAAATTTGTTGCTTTTCTGTGCAGGCTTCTCCAATCACGATGCCGTTAAAAGTCGTCTCATAATAGTAGAAGAGCTCAAATGTGCAGGCTTCTCCATCAACCTAAGTTATCGATTCAGGTGATAGTTCGGGCACAATAGCAGAGTTGAGTTCCACAGAACAAACTGAGGTATTCTAAAAGAGTCAATTAGGGTGTAAATATAGCATACATAAACTCTCAAATATCTTTAAAGGTACATAAAGCTCTCAAATAGGGTCAAATATCTTTAAAGGTACATAAAGCTTTCAAATAGAGTTAAATGTTACAAGATCTCAAGATTCATATCTACAAACACATCCATGATAACAATGGGTCCTATTGATTGTATTGCATACGTCTCGATATTTAAGACTCCGTAAGACGGATGATAATGGAAATTGAGATATTTTCTCCACCAAAGTCCTTGTGGAGCATTCTCATTTCCTACAAGCTTCTTAGAATTTTGAAGTAACATTTCATTCCCCACTTAGGTCCCCAACTATTTCTTGCTTGCCAAAACCTGGACTCGTATTGACAAATATTAACAAAATAGAACCCGAATCTATAGCTGCATTTCCCACGAAAATACCTTTCATATAAAGTTTGCATTTCTTGTTCTGGCATTTCACGTAATTTTGCATGGTCATAAATGCCAGAACAAGAAAAGCAAATTTTATAGAAAATATTTAAGGTATTTTTGTGGGAGATGCGGTTATGAATTCAAGTTCTATTTTGTTAATATTTGTGGATACGAGCCCAGGTTTTGGCATGCAAGAAATAGTTGGGGATTAATTGGGAATGGAAGTTACTTCAAAAGTCTAAGAAGCATGGTAGAAAATGAGAATGCTCCAAAAGGACTTTCGGGGAGAAAATACCTCATTTTCCCTTATCATCCGCCCCTACGGAGTCTTAAATATCGAGTTGTATGCAATACAACCTACCTATGGGATCCATTGCTATCATGTGGGCATAATGAAATGTATGTGGATGTGTTAGTACATGTGAATCTTGAGATTTTCTTTTAACTCTAGTTGAGAGCTTTATGTACCTTTGACTCTACTTGAGAGCTTTATGTACATTTAACTCTAATTGACTCTTTTAGATTACTTCAATTTTTGTTCCATGTTGTGGGCTGTTCTTTCTACTGTTGTGCTGGAACCACCAGCTGAATCAATAACTTAGGTTCATGGGAGCAAAAGTATAAGCTTCTTTTTTTTGTTGGGTTTACTACTTTCCCAGGAGCATTTGCTGTTCTTACTTTGAAAGAATGAATGATCCTATGTACAACAAACTAAAAAATGCAGAAGCTCGACAATAAATATTACCATTCGAATGACATGGTCTTATACGTCCATATGTGTGTTTGTGTGTCACTGTTCTTAGCTAAAGCAGCCACAATAATGCACCAACTTGGATTGTGACTAACCAATATCCTAATCCATGCAGAGAGATTGAGGGAACGTTACCCAAAATTTTTTGGATTACCTTGTGAGTTTGACATTGACATGCAGCATGCAGAGTGTTTAGCTTATGGAGGATAGCTAGTTTATTCTTTGGATCAATACATAAAAGGAAAACTAATGAAAATGACTTGAAAACTTTGAGTTTTAACGATAAAGACAAAATAAAGGATAAAGTGAATAGTATCAGATTTGACTTTTTAGTGTAAAAATGTGGTTTTTTGTTAAAGTGAATAGTACCGCGGACATTTCGTTAAAACTCTCTTATAAATAAAATGTAGCTGATCATCAGAATGTATCCATTCAAGATGCGTCTTGAATGGATATTTATCATCAAGTTATCGAAACACTACCCAAATAATGAGAGGAGCAAAGCTTTCGGAAGATACCCCATTGAGAGCATTCTTAGTACCAGAGACCTCCCATTACTGTGTTTGACTGTTGGGGATGAGGAAGGTTGTCACACAAGAGAATGCTTTGAATGATGATATATTCTTCTCAATAAGAGGAACTTATAGGTGTACAACCCTAACATAAAAGGAAAGAAAACTAATTACAAGTGATTACATGGGATTACATATCAATTAGGGATCCTACCTAAAAATACAAAAGTCAACACTTCCCCTCAAGTTGGTGCATATATGTCGCTCATGCCCAACTTGTGTAAGAAACTTGAAAACTTGTGACTCGAAACAACTTTTGTGAGGATATCTGCCAACTGATCTTCTGTTCTTATCGCCGGTACTTCAATTATTTTCCCTTCCAATTTTTCTTTGATAAATAACCGATCAACTTCAACATGCTTTGTTCTATCATGTTGTACCGGATTATGTGCAATGTCACGAGCAGCTTTATTATCACAAAATAATTTCATGGGCTGATTATGTTGTATACCGAAATCGCTTAATAGAAGCTTAAGCCACAAAATTTCACAAATCCCCAAAGCCATACCTCTGTCTTCTGCTTCTGCACTGGAACGGGCAACCACATTCTGTTTCTTACTTCTCCATGTAACCAAGTTACCCCCAACAAACGTAAAGTAACCTGATGTTAAGCGTATATCATCAATGGAACCTGCCCAGTCTGCATCAGTATAACCTTCAACACTAAAGTGATTATTCCTCTTAAACAAAATTCATTTGCCCGGACTTCCCTTCAAATATCGCAATATTCTCATCACGGCATTCATATGTTGTTCTCCAGGATCATGCATGTATTGACTCACTACACTCAAGGCATAAGCAAGGTCCGGTCTTGTGTGTGCCAAATACATCAAACGGCCTACTAACCTTTGGTATCTTCCTTTGTCAACTGGTACTTGATTAGGATCAACACTAAGCTTCAATCCTTCTTCTAATGGTGTAGCTACTGGCTGACATGCCAGTTTCGTGCAACAAATCAATAATATACTTCCTCTGAGACAAGAAAATTCCAGAACTGCTTCTCGACACCTCAATCCCTAAAAAATATTCCAGGGAACCAAGGTCCTTCATTTCAAATTCTGTAGACAGGTATCTTTGCAAGGCCGCACGTTCTTCCGGATCATTACCTGTTACCACCATATCGTCTACATACACAATAAGTGCATTAAGATTCCCATTCTGTCTTTTCAGGAACAAAGTATGATCAGAGTTACTTTGTCTGTAACCAAATGCTCTCATAGATTTTGTGAATCTTCCGAACCATGCTCGAGGGGACTGCTTCAAGCCATACAAGGATTTCTTCAACCTGCACACTTTTCTTTTGTATTTATCTGGAGCATTACATCCCGGTGGAAGATCCATATAAATCTCTTCTGTCAAGTCTCCATGCAAGAAGGCGTTCTTCACATCGAACTGTTGTAAGGGCCAATTAAGATTTGCAGCCAAGGACAACAAAACACGAACTGTGTTGATCTTGGCTACAGGTGCAAATGTATATGTGTAGTCGATTCATATTTTTGAGTGTATCCTTTTGCTACCAGTCTTGCCTTGAAACGATCCACTGTCCCATTTGCTTTGTATTTCACAGTATAGACCCATTTGCATCCCACATGTTTCTTGCCAGATGGCAAATCTGTGATCTCCTATGTAGCAGTCTTCTTTAAAGACTTCAACTCTTCATTCATTGCTACTTGCCAACGTGGATTAGTTAAAGCCTCCTGCACACTGTTAGGAATAGATACAGTAGATAATTGATGCACAAACGACTTATTTGATTCTGACAGGTGATTGGTAGACACATAATTACTTAATGGGTATAACACATTAGACTCAGGGTTGGGCTTACTCACCGGATACCTAGTTTTGCATTTAGGGTCGGCTTCATAAGTAAGTTTAGGAATACCTCGATTGACGCGATCAGGGAGACGACGTGGTGGTAGTGTATCCGGGATCGAAGATGATTGATTATGGTTCTTGGGACTCAAGATCGACTGTGAGGTAGCTGGCGACACATGGCTGTCCGGTGGTAAGGAAACTGGCAGTGAGCTATCAGGCAGTGAGTTATCTGGCGATGTCAACTCGTCCCTTTCAAGGTTTTCAACATTGTTTCCATGTGAATGATCACCACTTGTCTCCAAGACATTACCACTTAATTCCAATTCATTCACATCATTATTTTTGTGTGAATGATCACCACTTATTTCCAAGACATCACCACTTAAATCCAAATCATTCACTCTATCTATATCTGGAATAGTATAATCAAGAGTTTGAACTTCTTTCTGATTCTCCCCCTGAAGTGAAGACTCGGGATTGGCAAAGTACATATCATTCTCATGAATGCAACATCCATAGTGACAAACAACTTATTCGTCGGTGGGTAATAACAACGGTATCCTTTCTGCCTTGATGCATACCCCACAAACACACATCGTAAGGCTCGAGATTCAAGCTTACTTCGCTGTTGTTTATGAAGATGAACGAAGGCCACACAACCAAGCACATGAGGTGGAAAATTAGGGACTGCAGGAGCATCAACATGTGAAGAAAGTGCCTGAAGGGGTGTCTGGAAATCAACCGATCGGGATGGAACACGATTAATGAGATACGCGGCTGAGGTGAGAGATTCTCCCCAATATGATAACGGGAGACGAGCCTCGAGTAAAGAAGCACGAACAACCTCCAGAAGCTAACAGTTCTTGCGTTCGGCAACCCCATTTTGTTGTGGAGTATATGGACATGTAGTTTGATGAACAATCCAATGATGATAAAAAAAAGGCACGAAGTTCAGAGTTAACATATTCGCCACCATTATCACTCCTGAGAACCTGTATTTGTGACTTATATTGTACTTGTACCATTTTGTAAAACTGTTGAAACAAAGAAGTAACTTCACCTTTGGATTTCATCAAACAAACCCAAGTCATACGTGTACAGTCATTAATAAAAGTAACGAACCAATGAGCACCACCAAATGTAGCTGTTTTAGATGGACCCCAAACATCAGAATGAATTATCATAAATGGAACAGAACTTTTATTCAAACTGGATGGAAACGAAGCACGATGACTTTTAGCTAGTTCACAAACACCACATTTAAAACTAGAAACATCATGCTTAACAAATAGGCTAGGAAACAATCTCCGTAGATAGCTGAAAGAGCATGTCCAAGTCGACGATGCCACAACCAAACCTCCGAAGCTTTATTCTGATCCCCCGGATTTCCGTCCACTGCAAGAGCGTGAGTCAACATTCGAGAACTGTTTAATGTCAGCTCCAAGTAGTAGAGCTTCCCTTTCCTAATACCATAACCAATCGTCTTGCGAGTCCGAATGTCCTTAAAACACACAAAAAGAAGGCCAAACAATCACAAGACAATGCAGGACGACAGTTATTTGAGCAACAAATAATAAATTATAGTCAAGAGAAGGCACAACAAGTACAGTATCAAGACTAAGGGTATCTGAAAGGGAGACGGTTCCTTCCCCGATAACAGGAGCAGGATTACCATTGGCGACACTGACAACAGTTTTGGTGGATGGTTTTAGGGTTTCTACCTGTCTAGAATCACAAGTCATATGTTCAGTAGCACCAGAATCAATTATCCATGTACTATTCATAACAGATGCAGAAATTTTTAAAGCCTTACCATTATTACCTGTATGGTTAGAATCTACCGTAGCTTCGGCAACTAATGCACACGACTTGAACCGGTCACAATTGGTCCCACAAGTGTGGCCTACCATTGCTTTAGGTGCACGTGAGTAACTAATTGATAAAGCCCAAGCCAAATAAATCAAGCCCAACCTTCGCTGCAATCAGGATGGCCGAAGAAAGAAAAAAATATTGCCTAATTCAACCACCAAGTCTTCACTCATGTGGACTTTTGATTCCCCTTTCCTTTTTTCCTTTTTTTTTCTTCAACCAGCAAGCTTTCTTCTTTTTCCTATTCTTCAGTCAAACATGATTCAGTCAGCAAGCTTTCTTCTTTCAAATTTTTTCCTTCTTCCTTTCTTCAACTTTTCTTCTTCCTTCCTAAACAGCAGCGGTGGTATGGTGGTTCAAGACTCCAGGGAGGAGAATAGCAGTAGTTCAAATCGGAATGGAGCAACGGTGATGGTGAGTTCTTCGCGGCTGACAAAATACGAATCAAAGCTCGGTGTTGCAGCAGTGCAGCTGCAGGTCGGGGTTCGCTGTGGCTTCGTGGTTCAGACAACAATTCCTGGTTCGTGGATCGTCGAACCTCGAGTCGGGTACGGTGCAACAACACAAGTCGTTTAGGCGGCAATCTGTGCAATCCGTCACGGCTTCAGATCAAATCAGAAGCAAACAGGCCAATTGGTATGTCGTATCACACAACGAAGAATGAAAGAATTCGACGAATTCAGGTCAGCAACGACGACGTCGCTCGCTGTTCGTTTCGAATTCAGAGAGGGTAACAATGACAACAGCGCTATCGCAGCTAGGGTTTTTTTTTCGACTTGGCTCTGATGCCAAGAAGAGAATGCTTTGAATGATGATATATTCTTCTCAATAAGAGGAACTTATAGGTGTACAACCCTAACATAAAAGGAAAGAAAACTAATTACAAGTGATTACATGGGATTACATATCAATTAGGGATCCTACCTAAAAATACAAAAGTCAACAGTCACCACGCACTACGATATATAAATAAGAATCTGGAAATTCGACTTAGACGGCGACTCTTTTTTTTTTTGCTAGGATATGCATGATATTCATGTACAGAGTTTATTTATGGTTCTTGTACGAACTACAACAAATTCTTGATGTCAAAATACAAACCTTTTTTCCATCCATTCCTCGAGAAAAATAGTCGGTCAAGTTTATTGACGATTCCAAAACTGAACCGGGACGAGAAACAATCAAAACTACAAATTGCAGATGTATTGATGAATGTCAGATTGAAGAATTTGATCTTGGAGAGTTGGTATTCATATTTCTATGTTTTTTTAGTATTTTGCCGATTTCCTATTGAGTTTTTTTTTGGGAACTTTAACGAAAAGCTCCCGGTACTGTTCACTTTAACGAAAAACCACATTTTTACACTAAAAAGTCAATCTTGGTACTATTCACTTTACCCTTTATTTTGTCTTTATCGTTAAAACTCAAAGTTTTCAAGTCATTTTTATTAGTTTTCCTTTTTTTTTTAGATCAAAAGTACTTTTTATACAAAAAAAAATTTACAACCTGACAAGGCCCAAAGCTAACATATTAACATCCAAAAAAGGGGCCACATCAGAGCAACACATCACATAAACTAAGATACAATTAGGCCCAAAACGCAAAACACGAACATCGAACCTAGAAACTTCTACCGTCTCCTTCGCTGCCAGCCTGCCAGAGGTCGTCCCAAGTCGTCCAATTACTCTTTCATAGTCAAGCAATACCTCACCAAATGCCACATCAAACTCCAATCTGCTACATGAGCACAGCCATACAATAAGGATAGCCAACAACCAAACAAGAGAAGCCAATTTACGAGATGAAGTCTGTGGACATCCACGAACAACACTGCCGATAAAGGCAGATAACAAGAAGAAAGTGGTGGTGTTGGACACACCCGAGCCAGTGAAGCCACTGGAACTCTACACACAAGCTCAGTAGGTTGTATGGCTGAAGATCGGAATATGGATGAACACATAGGATAGATACTGTCTGGGAAAGAGAAATCGAACATATCAGTATAATAACCAAGGCTAAAAAACAGTAGAAGTAAGGAAAACATATAAGAAGGAAAGGGAGGGGAGGACAGCGACCGACCCCGGCCAAAGCTAGGGTCGGCGCCACTGGTTTTACTGAAATTTGGAGGCCTCACACGAAGGGGTGAGAAAAACTACCAAAAAGAGAGAACGACTCTCACTAGAGAGAGAAATCTACCATCCCCTATTGAGCTTTTAAACCACTGCGAATTTCACTAGAACTTTAGCCAATTTCTGACATGAACTATTATAAGCGATCGCATTTGTTCCAATTTTCTGTCCAAAAAAATCACATGCCGATTACAATATTATTTGTTGTTATTTTCTCTTTCTTTAATGTGACAGTTTTAATGCAAAGTTAGATCAATTACGGGAAAAATAAAAATTCAAAGGTTAAAGTAGTAGTGGAGTTCAATTTAAGGAGAAAAATCAACGAAACACTTTCTCTTGTTTTTTTTTAAGTATAGACTTTAAGCCCTTGTTGAAATCATGACTCAGCCCATTTCTACCACTATTGCCATCATTATTATCAAACACGAATTTATAGTTTTTTTTTTACATTTTGAATGCTGGTGCTAGACTTATTTTTTAGGTTCTCAATCTAAACAATTATTCTCGGATTAAGCTACCAAAAGCATTATCAAACCATAAAAAATGAAAAATTTTGTTTGTCGCTTTTGTTTTACAAAATAGTTATTTAAAAATCATTCTGTAAAACATTAATGGACGGTTTGCTACTTAATAATACGGTCTAGTGATATTCTTCTTTACTTAAAAGTGGGAGGTCTTAGATTCGATTCTCGCCAAATACGAATTTGAACCACATGATTACTAGTCAATGTGAGATTAAGCTCATTCCTCTTTCTTATTATAGATAATTTCGTTTATTAAAAAAACATAACATTACTGGACGAGCCCTTAAGATTCTCCAAAATCCTAAGACCATCTCCAACCCTTGGGTTAAAAGCCAAATTTTTTAGCCCGGAAAATTTGGCTTTTAGCCCAGAAACATCTTTTCTGCTCCAACCCTTCTAGCCTAAAATTTTAGCCATGAATTATTAAAGAATGAACTTAGACTAATTTTTTTCTTAAATCAATTAAAAAAAATCTAGATTATTGTAAATTAATTTTATGAACATTTTAATATAACAAAATTTAAATTCCGATAAACATTTGGCACCCGGGGGGAAAGCTGAGGGGTATTTGGCCCAGAAATAACATTTGGCATTTAGCCTAAAATTTTAACATGGGTTGGAGAGTGTTTGGGGGGTGTAATTTGGGGAATAATTTGACTTTTAGCCCATGTTTGGTGATGGTCTAATAGGACTGCAAATTTTATTTTTATTTTTTAAATTTGTTTGAAAAGTATGGATGACTCGGTCCAACCCGATCCCAGGAAAAGTCCCAGAGCACCGCCACATTTCTTTTGATCTCATCGCTCTCTGTTTCTCTTCTTCCCAAAAATCAAAATTCCCACACCAAAACCACGACCCTAGAAACTCCAGAAGCTCCAAAAATGGTGTGCATACGCAAGGCAACCATCAATGACCTCCTGGCGATGCAAGCCTGCAACCTCTTCTGCCTCCCTGAGAGCTACCAGATGAAGTACTACCTCCTCCACATCCTCTCATGGCCGCAGCTCCTCTACGTCGCCGAAGACTACAACGGCCGCATCGTCGGCTACGTCCTCACCAAGATGGAGGAGGAGAGCGACGAGTGCCACGGCCACATCACCTCCCTCGCCGTCCTCCGCACCCACCGCAAACTCGGCCTCGCCACCAAGCTCATGAGCGCGGCCCAGAACGCCATGGAACAGGTATTCGCGGCGGAATACGTGTCGCTTCACGTGAGGAAGAGCAATCGGGCGGCATGCAATTTGTACACGGGGACTTTGGGGTATAAGATTCATGATGTGGAGGCGAAGTACTATGCCGATGGGGAAGATGCGTATGATATGAGGAAGGAGCTCAAGGGGAAGAAGGTGCATGGACATAGTCATGGGCACGGGCATGGGCATGGGCATGGGCATCACCACCATCATCACCATCATGAAGGTGCGTGTTGCTCAGGGGAGGCGGCGAAACCAGAGAAGGCGGAGGCGAGGAAGGTCGAGAGAGGGAATGCTAAGGCGGAGGCCAAAGCGGTATGAGAGTGAGAGGTAAATTGGGTTATTTGGGGGGAAAGTGTATTTTCCGTTGTTTTACTTTATATATGGTTTTGATGCTTAGCTTTTGTATTGCAATTGAGAAATGCATGTGAGGATTCGGAATAAGTTGTTGATGTTTAATACTTACTCGGCATTAAGTGATTTATGTTGTAACTTCATGTTTATTTTGTGTTCGTTGTGTCTACTATCAGGCGGTTTTGTTTATTTTTGAGTCGTGTGCAAATAGTTTTTCTTGTAATTTGATGGAGGGTTGAATCATAATAGTCGTTATGCATTGATAAACGATTTATGTTTTTTCTTTGAGTTTGTTCCATTTGATGATGCGTACCACATGATCTTAACATCTAGTACTGAATTCTATTAGAGGCCGAAGTTGCGAATAATACTGGAATAGATTAGGAAAAATAGCTTAGATTACTAATTTTTTTGCCGGGCAAGTGAACAAACCCACACTCCCACAATGCACTAAACCGGCATCTCGCCCTTTTGCCTTGCCCTTAAGGGGCAACAGGTGCTGTTGTGCCCAAAGGTGACTTTGATGCTGGATTACCAACTACTCTTTTCAGTAGTGTGCATATGCACATATATATGTATGTATGTATTTCATTAGTATTGGTCAAGTAACTACTTTTCTTGAGAGAAACACATCTTTGCCATACGGGATACTAGCTATAATAATGAAATTGAAAAACAGTAATTTTTGAATTGTGAGATTGTGTCTGAAGTTAAATTGTTTGATGCTTAGCTATCCTTCTTTGTCTGGCTTTTCAGAAAGGGGGAGGGATGGATTTTTTTTCTATTTTAGGCACTTGTTCTTTGAACATGAGTTGCTCCTGAGCAATGGTTTTAAATCAGAGCTTTGTATTTATGTTGAATAGTTAATCACCTCAGTAATCTGGCCTGATGGTGGATTTCTTTGCTCGTGAAACTGATCGAGTAAAGATTAGGATAAGGAAATGGCCACACATAGAATAATAGTGTTGCTAGAAGATCACTAAAAGCACGTAATCTTTTATCTATGCACCGGAACAGAGCTCTAATAGTGTCGATAAATACAGGAAGCTACCCCCTACTGGCCGCCCCTGCCTTTGGCTGAGGGTGCAGTGGCAACCCACCCTTATTCTCTACCCTATCTCGTCTTCTCACCCTCTCGGTTCTCTCACCCCTTCCCCCTCCCTCTCTTGTGGTATTTGCTCTTAGGCTCTTAGCTTCGTCTTTTTCTCACTGAGCTTTGTCTCAGATTTCCCACGTGCTCGGGTCCTCTCTTTCCTCCCTCACTCCAACATCAACCAATGGCTGCAGCTACTGATCTTAAACAGGAAGAGTGAAGTATTCGTTTCCAACCTGTTTAAGCCTGGTATTGAGCAGGCCGATCATGGTCCTCTCTTTTTACATCAATCTAAACATATTGAAGTGGATCAACATTTCATCAAGGAGAAACTAGATGCTTAACTAATTTGTTTTTTGTTTGTAAAGTCAGAGGATCAACTTATAGATGTTCTTACTAAGGATGTGTCTAGTAGAGTTTATCATAGCTCAGTCAACAAAGTTGGCATTGGTGATATCTATGCACCGACTTGAGGATGAGTGTTAATGCGAGCCTTGCTCGGCTTAGATTACTTTTTACCCTCTATAATTAGGTTTCCTGTAATTATTTGCTTAGCTTGTGTAACACATCTTGTAACCCTTCCTCCTTTGGAGAAGAGTAAAGTATTTAGCTTTTCCACACATTTCAGCAGCCTTAGTGTAAAAGTAAAGACGTTAATGTTAATTCCTTAGGGCAAAACAAGATTAAATCATGACCAATATTAGAAGATTAGGTAAATTTAAACATGATACAATGGCAAGCTAGGTCTCACCCAAGTTTTCTACAAAGGATGGTGACATATCAACAAGCAAGGTAAACTAGTATAGATACTCTAAATTTAAATTCGATTTTTGTTTGCCAATAATCTTCTTTTTCTTTTTTTTTGCAAGTGCATTTTGTGCTCACCTCCCATTAGTTACCGTTAGATTAGTTTAGTTTATTTGATCTAAGACATGGATCTCAAAATTTAAACTAATCTAACCGCAATTAATAAGGGGTGAGTATCACACAACTTAATGTTAAATTAATATATTATTATTATGATACAGTAAGTTGTTGCCATGCTGGGAATAGTCTGAGACTCTGAGTGGTAATATATGATTAAGAAGTGTGCCTAATGCCAACGTTTGTAGCTATCATGTTGTACGTATTCCTCTTCCTTCCTTTCCCCATATGACATTTGTTTAGGGTGTGGTGCCATTCACACAAATTATTTTATTTTTTTACACATTTTTCGATTTTGGACTGTCGGATCGAATGAATTATAGAGGATTAAAGGACAGAAATTAACAAAATTGGTGTGGAAGATAGGGATTTTGATTGCAGTTGTTTGGAAGTGTTGGCACTTACGGTATATCAATATTCTAAACAATGTCTCAACCCATGTTCTCACTTAGTATTTGCTGGATCGGCTGCTGGATATGCATTACGTTGGGACATCAGGTATGAAATATGACTTCAAATGCTATTTTAAGAATTTTAATTTGCCTGGTTAAACTAATTCGTACTAAAGCTTGATGAAAGTCTATGTTGTGTCCGTTTCCATGTTGCACTTCATTACAATTTCGAATACAAGGTTTACATTACTTAACCTTTATGTCCTTGTTTGGTCTGTCTTCACCCTTTTATTTTACTGTTTTGACAGTAACAGATGACGTAATAGAGTTGTATGTTAATTGACCCTTTTCTTCTGTTATATTGTATGATTCAGGACAATGAGCTGTTTATGGGAGACACGAGTAAGTCCATATAGGGTATATTCATTTGGTGGACTAGACGGTGTGCTGCGTTTTCTGAACCAGAACACAGGTGATGTAATTTGAAGATTAGTCTTGGATGGATATTTATCATCAAGTCCTCGAAACACGATTGGGGCTACCCAAAGAATGAGAGGAACAAGGCTTTCGGAAGTACCCCCATTGAGAGCACTCTTTAGTACCAGACGACCTCCCATTACGTGTTTGACTGTTCGGATGAGGAAGGTTATCACCGCGCACTACGGTAAGTACATCAGAATCTGGGGTAAGTATATATCAGAATCTGGAAATTCGACTAAGACTGGCCACCCTTTTGTTTTTTGTTAGGATATGTATGATATTCATGGTAATGTACATGTACAGAGTTTATTTTACTGATCTTGTACCATAAACTACAACAAATTCTTGATCATGAAATACAAACTTGTTTTCCATCTAGTCCTCGAGAAAGACAGGTCGAGTTTACTGACGTTTCCAAAACTGAACCGATTGACAAGAAACGATCGAAACTGGAAATTGCAGATGATGATGTATTGAAAATGAATGTCAGATTGAGGAATTTTATCTTGGAGAGTCGGTATTCATGTTTCTATTTTTTAAGTATTTCGCCATCCCTATTGATCTTGTGAACCATTGTGAATTCCACCAGAACCTTAGCCAATTTCTCACAAATAATCATCTTTTCCTCTTCGCGCATTTCATCCAATTTTCTGCTCAAAACAGTCACATGCCGGTTACAACATTACTTCTTGTTATTTACCTTCTTTAAATGATACAGTTTTAATGAGAAGTTAGATCAATTACGAGGAAAATAAAATTCAAAACAGTAACGTGCAACCGTGTTCGCACGAGTTTTTAACCCGTTGCTTTGTTGCTTTCGAGTTTGAACTTCTTTTTTTATGATTTATCAGTCACTGCATCATGTGGTTTACTAAAGATGGTTTAAAATTTTGGTCTCTTGCATGACCCATGTTTAAATTCATCAAACCCATGACTAGCCCACCTTTACCACCATTGTCGTCATTACTACCAAACACAAATTTGTAGCATTTTTTTAACATTTTAGATATTGGTACCAGACGAATTTTCTATGTTATCATTCTGATAATCATTACCGGATTAAACTATCTGACACATTTTTAAATCATAAATGTAAATATTGTTTTATCTTGTTCAGTTTTACAAAATAGTTGTTTTAAAAGAAAATTTGTAATACATTACTGGAATCCTCCATAATTTTAATTTCACCTCACCTTTTATTTGTTTGAAAAGTATTGACTTAAGCGCATGTATAAATTCCATAAGCCCATGACTCAGCCCAAACCCAATCCCATGGAAAATTCCAGAACACCCCCACATTTCTTTTGACCTCAAAACACTTTCTGTTTCTCTTCCTCCCCAAAACCAAAATTCCCACCCCAAAACCCTAACCCTCGAAACTCCAGAAGCTCCAAACATGGTGTGCATACGCAAGGCCACCATCGACGACCTCCTGGCGATGCAAGCCTGCAACCTCTTCTGCCTCCCTGAGAACTACCAGATGAAGTACTACCTCTACCACATCCTCTCATGGCCGCAGCTCCTATACGTCGCCGAAGACTACAACGGTCGCATCGTCGGCTACGTCCTCGCCAAGATGGAGGAGGAGAGCAACGAGTGCCACGGACACATCACCTCCCTCGCCGTCCTCCGCACCCACCGCAAACTCGGCCTCGCCACCAAGCTCATGAGCGCCGCCCAGAACGCCATGGAACAGGTGTTCGCGGCGGAGTACGTGTCGCTTCACGTGAGGAAGAGCAATCGGGCGGCGTTCAATTTGTACACGGGGACTTTGGGGTATAAGATTCATGATGTGGAGGCGAAGTACTATGCCGATGGGGAAGATGCGTATGATATGAGGAAGGAGCTCAAGGGGAAGAAGGTGCATGGACATAGTCACGGGCATGGGCATGGGCATGGTCACGGTCACGGGCACGGGCATGGGCATCACCACCATCATCACCATCATGAAGGTGGGTGTTGCTCAGGGGAGGCAGCGAAACCAGAAAAGGCGGAGGCGAAGAAGGTCGATAGAGGGAATGCTAAGGCGGAGGCCAAAGCGGCATGAGAGGGAGAGAGGTAAATTGGGTTATTTGGGGACAGTATATCTTCGGTTGTTTTACTTTATCTATGGTTTTGATGCTTAGTTTTTGTACTGCAATTTGACAAATGCATTTGAGGATTCGGAACTTTCGTAGTTTTTGTTATAAGTTGTTGATGTTTAATACTTGCTCTGAAATGAGTGATTTATGTTGTAATTTCATGTTTATTTTCTGTTCGTAGTGTCTACCGTTTGGCAATTTTGTTTATGTCACTCAACTTATTTTTGAGTCGTATACAAATAGTTTTTCTCGTAATTTGATGGAGTGCTGAATCACAATAGCATTTCTCATAAGTAGCAAGTTAACAAACCACACTCTCACAGTCCCAAACTGCACTAAACCCGCATCTCACCCTTTAGCCTAGCCCGCATCTCGCCCTTTAGCCTAGCCATTAAGGTGGAACGGGTGCTTTTGTGCCCAAAATGACTTTGATACTGGTTACGAACTACTCTTTTCTGTAGTGTGCATATGTACATATATACATACCTCTATATATATATATTGTTCTTGAGAGAAACACATCCTTGCCATACAAGGTACGAGTTTTAATAATGAAAATGATAAACAGTAGTATTTGAAGTGTGAGATTGTGTCTGAAGTTAAATTGTTTGATGATTAGCTATCCTTCTTTGCCTGGCTTTTCAGAAAGGGAGAGGAATGGATTTTTTTTTGTATTTTGGGCACTTGTTCTTTGAACATGAGTTGCTGTTGAGCAATGTTTTCAATCAGAGCTTAGTCTTTATGTTAAGTAGTTAATCACTTAAGTAATCTGCCCTGATGGTGGATTTCTTTCCGCACTGTGAGGTGTCGAATGACTAAACTGCTCCAGTAAAGTTTAGGATAAAGAAATGGCCACATATAGAATAATAGTGTTGACGGAAAATTACTAAGCAAGTAAGCTTGTATCCTATATGTGTGCACAGAACAAAGCTCTGATATGTAATGCAGCGGGCAAAAGAGTTAGAATAGAAAATAGGATCTTTTTCAACTGACATTCTGAAATGAGCACCCACGCAATAAGAAGTTCCTACTAAAATCTTTTACACCAGTTAGGGCTCCGTTCAAGTTTTTGTGGCCGTGCTAAAATAACTAGTTTGTTTCTGGAAAGAGGGAACAGTGCAGAAAACATGTGTTGTAGTGTGAAAAGTCAGCCTTGGCACCGATGTAAGTTGAGGTTACCTTCTCTTGGCTGTTAATTTTGGATATAATGATATAGCTAATGTACTTCCTTCATGTAGGACTATTGGTTTCTTTCTTTCTTTCTACCTTTTTCTTTTGTTATTAAACTACCGTCAGGAAGTAAATGTCGTGAGAGGACATAACTCTCGCCCTGTGAGAAAAATACAAGAAGCGACCCCCTACTGGCTGGCCCCTGCCTTTGGTTTAGGGGACAGTGGCAACCCACCCTTATTCTCTACCCTATCTCGTCTTCTCGCCCACTCACTTCTCTTTCTCTCCCCCCCTCTTAGGTGGTTGTTTTGCTTTTAGGCTCTTAGCTTTGTCCCAGATCTCCCACGTGCTCGGGTCCTCTCCTTTCTCCCTCACTCCAACATCAATCAATGGCTGCAGCTACTGATCGTAAACACGAGTTGTCACGTATATGTCGGGAGGTATGTAGAGTTTTGGCTTAGGTGCTCGCACTACCTCCTTGTTTCCCATTGCTTTTCTCTGATTTGTTGGGTAATCTCTCAGGTTTGATTTCGGATTTGATAAGTGTATGGTTTCTTCGGAGGATATTTTTGCAATTTCAGGCCTTCGGTTTTGGTTGATTTCGGGCTTTTAGTTGGTGAGAACGCTCTCATTACCTCCTCGTAGGAAGAGTGAAGTATTCCGTTCCCAACATGTTTAAGCGTAGTATATTTTGATCCGAAGCTTTCTATCTTTTGATTACATTTGTATGTAAACTTTCCATCTTCGAGTCACAAATCTTGAAGATCTAGTGGGAATTCAAATTTGTTTGAATTTTTGGTTGAAATATGTGAAGGTATTGGAAGTAGAAGATTAAAATAAAATATATGTATATAGTTTTGGTTAGAACCTTAAACCGGCATAAACTGAATGAAATCTGCGTAAACTGAACCGTATGGATTTATTAAAAAATTTAAGTGGAATCACATTGAACCTAACCGTTGATATTTTCTAGTTTCTATTCAAGGGTGGAACCGGGCCGAACTAGACTGTGCCCACCCCTACTTATTGAGGATGTGTCTAGTGGAGTTTATCATAGCTTACTCAACAAAGTTGGGCATTGATGATATATATGCACTAACTTGAGAATAAGTGTTATCGTTAAATTATTTTAGTTTAATTTATTCAGGACACGAATTTCGAAATTTAAACTAATCTGACAATAAGGGGTGTTTAGAGGACTAAGCAAAAACTTTCTTTTTTTGAAGTACATCTGCACGAATGAGGATCGTCACCGGATCCTTTTTGTGAGGATCCCAGGGATTTTCAAATTATAATTGTTCATCGTATATCGTGTGGTAAAAACTTATTATAATTTTTTTATTTAAAATTGAATATAAACAGTACCTAACTAAAACTGGTCGTACAATGTACAATGAACAGATGTGATTGAAAGATCTCTGGGATCGTCACGCGGGATCCTTTCTCCATCTGTACATGCCAATGCCACATTAATATTAAATTTAATATAGTTATTATTGTTGGCATGCTTGGAATAGTCTGAGTGCTAATTAATATATGATTAAGAAGTGCGCATTGTGCCAACGTTGGTAGCTGTCATATTCTTCTACCTTTTGACCATTTTTTTAAAGATAAAGTTAGAAAGAATAAATTTTATAAACAAAATGACGTAACTGTTGATAATTAGATTATTACTTAAGTATTGATTAACATGTTTATTTTCTATTAGTGACACGTCATTTAGTTTGTAAATTTAGTTTAAAATTTTAGTATTGCTAGCATTACTCTTTTTTTAGGCCTTGAGTCGAGGCAATGAAATTGGGATGCAGCTTTAAACAAACAAGAAAATTGCTAGCAAGACTCGCTCATTTACGTAGCAAAAAGCAAAATACTTTTATGAAGGAAAGATATGGATAATTTTGAAATAGGTGGGTGAGTGCGATCACTACATTTTATAGTATAAATCCCTCTAATAGTATAATGTCACACGTGTGATATATCAAAATTTTTTTTTTCCTAATCAAACCCTTTACTTTTATGATTGAAATAAAAATAGGGTAAATCACCAAAATGGTCCATGAGATTTACATAACTCATCATTTTGGTCCCTGAGATTCCAAATCGATAAAAGTGGTCCCTTAAATTGTACACCATCCATCATTTTGGTCTTTCCGTTAAAAACTCCGTTAAGTGTTCCGGAGCTCTTGACCGGAAGTTTGGGCAATTTTCAAAACTTTGTAACTCAATCGTTTCTTAACCAAATTCGACCCATAATATATCAAAATGAAGATAGGAAAGTGTAGAATAAGATTATACCTATTTCAAAGCCCAATGGTTGCCGGAGATGGCCAGAAAATAACCTCAAAGTTGACTGGTCCGAGTGAAAACTTGAAAACTCGCCGGAAACTGGGTAAACTTTAAAGGTTCATAACTTCTTCAATACTTAACGAAATCAAGTGATTCAAAAACAAAAATCATACTTCTCGACAAGAAAAAGAGAATGGTGCCTTTTTTACGGCTAACTCGCCATGGTTTGGCCAGAAAACGGCTCGAAAGTGGCTGTCCGTTTTCTGGATAAAACACGGCGAGTTAGCCGTCAAAAAAGGTATCATTCTCTTCGTCTCGTCGAGAAGTATGATTTTCGTTTTTGAATCACTTGATTTCATTGAGTATTGAATAAGTTATGAACGTTTAAAGTTTACCCAGTTTCCGGAGAGTTTTAAAGTTTTCACTCGGACCAGTCAACTTTGAGGCTATTTTCCAGCCATCTCCGACAACCATTGGGCTTTGAAATAGGTATAATATTATTCTACACTTTCCTATCTTCATTTTGATATATTATGGGTCGAATTTGGTTAAGAAACGATTGAGTTACGAAGCTTTGAAAATTGCCTAAACTTCCGGCCAAGAGCTCCGAGACACTTAAAGGAGTTTTTAACGGAATGACCAAAATGATGGATGGTGGACAATCTCAGGGACCACTTTTATCGATTTGTAATCTCAAGGACCAAAGTGACGAGTTATACAAATCTCAAGGACCATTTTGGCGATTTACCCATAAAAATATAAAGAGCAAAGGTTAGATGGATGGCACCTACCCTAGCCCTACCCTTACCCTACAAGAAAACAAAGGAGGAATTGTCTTGGAATATCATCTCTTATTCTTATCATCTACTTCGTGTCTTACTAGACCATGGAGAAATATGAGCAAATTTTCGACGAAGTTTCAGTTTATGTCAAGTTTTATGTTAGCGTAATGACGTGACACATGATTTAGCGCATTTTATGCTTTGGCTTGGATCGAAAAGGCAAAGGGGAATGTGTGCTGGTTTGGGATGGGTGGGTGTGGGCTGTGGATTGAAGTTGGGTCAAGGGTGGGCCGGAGTCAGTCGAATGGGAGAGGCAGCGAAGGAGACGGAGGTTGGGGGTTTATATCATAATTCATGTGGCACCATATTAATAAGGATGTGTGGGGAATAAAAATAGATGTGTGAATACTGAATAGCACTATCCAATCCAATCATGGTTTTGGCACTCTCCCTTGAGTGCTTGCCACCATAACAAGGCAATAGTGAGTGTTTTAATTGGTTCTTTCTGAAAAAAAGTAAAGTTTCCTCTAATGAAAGCACAAGTGAGAAACAAAGGGAAGGAAACTATCATGTTTTTTATAAGATCCAATAATTTGATTTTTGCTCTCTTTTTTGTTAAAGCCACATGTTTGCGCATACTTCAATCACTTGTTTTTGTTTGTTTGAAATCGAAACACAATGGAGAGAAGATTCTCAACCGATGCTTAACCAACCATACATTTCAAAAGTAATCAAAGGTATAACTTCTTCAAAAATATTATCAAACTTAATACAAAAATGACCATACTTATGTCTTAAATTTGCAAAACCGTTTGTTGGACAGAGGGTGATTTACTAATTGTTTAATAAACAAGGGTTACTTCTTTGGGTAGTTCATCGTCTCGACTCTGCATGAGAGAAATTTTCTTCCTTCGGTATTATAACTCTTAATGTACCAAATCGTATTTTCATCACACTGAAAAATTTTCTCTCATGCAGGAGTGGAAAAGGAATAAGAAATTGATAAAAATACTATAGGCTCCAAAAGTTGGATAAATTCTCAAAGAAAACCCTAAAGAGGATTTGTTTCTCGATTTCTTTAAGGAGACACTATTCACGCCTCTTTTTACCTCCTACAAATTTTGTTCATTTCTGTCATTTTATTCTCTTCAATTCATTAAATTCGACAACCAAAAATTAAGAAGTGTATGAAAAGTGAAAAAGAATGAGTAACACCACCCCTTTATAAGATCCAACCAACCTAGGACTATTGGTTTCTTTCTTTCTTTCTACCTTTTTCTTTTGTTATTAAACTACCGTCAGGAAGAAGGTACCGTTTGGTACATGGGACGGGACGGAACGGAGTGGGACGAGGCGTTCCGTCCCACGTTTGGTGCGCCTAAAACGGGTGGAACGCGCTGTTCCACGGGGCGAATTTTGGGTGAATTTTTGTTCCACCTCACCCCCCTGGAACGACTCGTTCCACATCCGTGGAACACAAAATTATAACCTCTCCGTCTCCTTCTTCCTCCTTGTTTCCATCCGAGAGCATCTTTACTCCCTCTCCGTTCCGTCCCGTCCCGTCCCGTCTGCATACCAAATGATACCTAAACGTCGTGAGAGGACATAGCTCTCGCCCTATGAGAAAAATACAAGAAGCGACCCCCTACTGGCTGGCCCCTGCCTTTGGTTTAAGGGGACAGTGGCAACCCACCCTTATTCTCTACCCTATCTCGTCTTCTCGCCCACTCACGTCTCTTTCTCTCCCCCTCTTACGTGGTTGTTTTGCTTTTAGGCTCTTAGCTTTGTCTCAGATCTCCCACGTGCTCGGGTCCTCTCCTTTCTCCCTCACTCCAACATCAATCAATGGCTGCAGCTACTGATCGTAAACACGAGTTGTCACGTATATGTCGGGAGGTATGTAGAGTTTTGGCTTAAGTGCTCGCACTACCTCCTTGTTTCCCATTGCTTTTCTCTGATTTGTTGGGTAGTCTCTCAGGTTTGATTTCGGATTTGACAAGTGTGAAGTGGGTCGACCTGGAATGGTTTCTTCGGAGGATTTTTTTGCAATTTCAGGCCTTTGGTTTGGTTGATTTCGGGCTTTTAGTTGGTGAGAACGCTCTCATTACCTCCTCATAGGAAGAGTGAAGTATTCAGTTCCCAACATGTTTTAGCGTAGTATATTTTGATCCGAAGCTTTCTATCTTTTGATTACATTTTTATGTAAACTTTCCATCTTCCAATCACAAATCTTAAAGATCTAGTAGTGGGAATTCAAATTTGTTTGAATTTTTGGTTGAAATATGTGAAGGTATTGGAAGTAGAAGATTAAAATAAAATATATGTATATAGTTTTGGTTAGAACCTTAAACTGGCATAAACCGAACGAAATCTATGTAAACTGAACCGTACGGATTTATTAATAAATTTAAGTGGAATCACATTGAAAATAACTGTTGATATTTTCTAGTTCCTATTCAAGGGTGGAATCGGGCCGAACTAGAATGTGCCCAGCCCTACTTATTGAGGATGTGTCTAGTGAAGTTTATCTTATAGCTTACTCAACAAAGTTGGGCATTGATGATATATATGCACTAACTTGAGAATGAGTGTTATCGTTAAATTATTTTAGTTTAATTGATTCAAGATATGAATTTCGAAATTTAAACTAATCTGACAATAAGGGGTGTTTAGAGGACTAAGCAAAAACTTTCCTTTTTTGAAGTACATGTGCACGAATGAGGATCCTCACCATATTCTTTTTGTAAGAATCCCGAAGATTTTCAAATTATAATTGTTCATCGTACATTGTGTGGTAAAAATTTATTATAATTTTTTTATTTAAAATTGAATATAAATAGTACCTGATTAAAACTGGCCGCATGATGTACAATGAACGGATGTGAATGAAAGATCTCGGGAATCATCATGCGGGATCCTCTCTCCATCTGTACATTCCAATGCCACATTAATATTAAATTTAATATAGTTATTATTGTTAGCATGCTGGGAATAGTCCGAGTGCTAATTAATTTATGATTAAGAAGTGCGCATTGTGCCAACGTTGGTAGCTGTCATAATCTTCTAACTTTTGACAATTTTTTTAAAGATAAAGTTAGAAAGAATAAATTTTATACACTAAATGAATTAGTTGTTGATAATTAAATTATTACTTAAGTATTGATTAACATGTTTATTTTTTATTAGTGACATATCATTTAGTTTGCAAATTTAGTTTAAAATTTTAGTATTGCTAGCATTCCTCTTTTTTAGGCCTTGAGTCGAGGCAATGAAATTGGGATGCAGCTTTAAACAAACAAGAAAATTGCTAGCAAGACTCGCTCATTTACGTAGCAAAAAGCAAAATACTTTTATGAAGGAAAGATATGGATAATTTTGAAATAGGTGGGTGAGTGTGATCACTACATTTTATAGTATAAATTCCTCTAATAGTATAATATCACACGTGTGATATATCAAGTTTTTTTTTTTCCTAACCAAACCCTTTACTTTTATGATTGAAATAAAAATAGAGTAAATCGCCAAAATGGTCTATGAGATTTGCATAACTCATTACTTTGGTCCCTGAGATTCTAAATCGATATAAGTGGTCCCTGAAATTGTCCACCATCCATCATTTTGGCCATTCCGTTAAAAACTCAGTTAAGTGTCCCGGAGCTCTTGACCGTAAGTTTGGGCAATTTTTAAAGTTTCGTAACTCAATCGTTTCTTAATCAAATTCGACCCATAATATATCAAAATGAAGATAGAAAAGTGTAGAATAAGATTATACCTATTTCAAAGCCCAATGTTTGCCGGAGATGACCGGAAAATAGCCTCAAAGTTGACTGGTCTGAGTGAAAACTTGAAAACTCGCCGGAAACTGGGTAAACTTTAAATGTTCATAACTTCTTCAATACTCAACGAAATCAAGTGATTCAAAAACAAAAATCATACTTCTCGACAAGAAAAAGAGAATGGTGCCTTTTTTTTACGGCTAACTCGCCATGGTTTGGCCGGAAAACGGGTCGAAAGTGGCTGTCCGTTTTTCGGACAACCCACGGCGAGTTAGCCGTCGAAAAAGGTATCATTCTCTTCGTCTCATTGAGAAGTATGATTTTCGTTTTTGAATCAATTGATTTCGTTGAGTATTGAAGAAATTAGGAACGTTTAAAATTTACCCAATTTCTGGAGAGTTTTCAAGTTTTCACTCGGACCAGTCAACATAGAGGCTATTTTCCGGCCATCTCCGGCAACCATTGGGCTTTAAAATAGATATAATCTTATTCTACACTTTTCTATCTTCATTTTGATATATTATGGGTCGAATTTGGTTAAGAAACGATTGAGTTACGAAGCTTTGAAAATTGCCTAAACTTCCGGCCAAGAGCTCCAGGACACTTAACGGAGTTTTTAACGGAATGACCAAAATGATGGATGGTGGACAATCTCAGGGACCACTTTTATCGATTTGGAATCTCAATGACCAAAGTGATGAGTTATGCAAATCTCAGGGATCATTTTGACGATTTACCCATAAAAATATAAAGAGCAAAGGTTAGATGGATGGCACCTACCCTAGCCCTACCCTTATCCTACAAGAAAACAAAGGAGGAATTGTCATGGAATATCATCTCTTATTCTTATCGTCTACTTCGTGTCTTACTAGACCATGGAGAAATATGAGCAAATTTTCGACGAAGTTTCAGTTTATGTCAAGTTTTATGTTAGCGTAATGATGTGACACATGATTTAGGGCATTTTATGCTTTGGCTTGGATCGAAATGGCAAAGGGGAATGTGTGCTGGTTTGGGATGGGTGGGTGTGGGCTGTGGATCGAAGTTGGGTCAAGGGTGGGCCGGAGTCAATCGAATGGGAGAGGCAGCGAAGGAGACGGAGGTTGGGGGTTTATATCATAATTCATGTGGCACCATATTAATAAGGATGTGTGGGGAATAAAAATAGACGTGTGAATACTGAATAGCACTATCCAATCCAATCATGGTTTTGGCACTCTCCCTTGAGTGCTTGCCACCATAACAAGGCAATAGTGAGTGTTTTAATTGGTTCTTTCTGAAAAAAGTAAAGTTTCCTCTAATGAAAGCACAAGTGAGAAACAAAGGGAAGGAAACTATCATGTTTTTTTATAAGATCCAATCATTTGATTTTTGCTTTCTTTTTTGTTAAAGCCACATGTTTGCGCATACTTCAATCACTTGTTTTTGTTTGTTTGAAATCGAAACACAATGGAGAGAAGATTCTCAACCGATGCTTAACCAACCATACATTTCAAAAGTAATCAAAGGTATAACTTCTTCAAAAATATTATCAAACTTAATACAAAAATGACCATACTTATGTCTTAAATTTGCAAAACCGTTTGTTGGACAGAGGGTGATTTACTAATTGTTTAATAAACAAGGGTTACTTCTTTGGGTAGTTCATCGTCTCGACTCTGCATGAGAGAAATTTTCTTCCTTCGGTATTATAACTCTTAATGTATCAAATCGTATTTTCATCACACTGAAAAATTTTCTCTCATGCAGGAGTGGAAAAGGAATAAGAAATTGATAAAAATACTATAGGCTCCAAAAGTTGGATAAATTCTCAAAGAAAACCCTAAAGAGGATTTGTTTCTCGATTTCTTTAAGGAGACACTATTCACGCCTTCTTTTACCTTCTACAAATTTTGTTCATTTCTGTCATTTTATTCTCTTCAATTCATTAAATTCGACAACCAAAAATTAAGAAGTGTATGAAAAGTGAAAAAGAATGAGTAACACCACCCCTTTATAAGATCCAACCAACCTAGGGCAGTATGTGCATTAGTTTAATAAAGATAAACTCTTAAGTTTCAGTATTTTTTACCATAAAAGATGAGAAACTCGAGAAGATATCTACAAAAATTAAGAGATTGCAGAGAATTAAATAATGAATAATTACACAAGAAATAATGGTGGGTGAAGCATATTCAGCAACACATGTTATATGCCAAAAGTATATACCATACAAAATGGACAGCACGAAGAGACATTTTTCTTTTAGCCCCTTTTTTAATGGAATCTTCAGTCAGTGGGCTCTCCATGTTCCTTCCAACAGTACTTCCAATAATGGTTCAACAACTTCAACTCTCTCATTCAAAATTATCTTCATCGTCACCACCACCCCCGTCGCCACCGCCACCATATCACTCTTGTAGCAGTTGTAGGAAATTTGTAACTTGAGCTCATTTGGCCGATTCCTCGAGTCCGAGTTTCCGAGGAGAGTATCCGGAAAATAAATGTATGAGCTAGTTATATGAAGTGTTTTTCTATTCATATGTACGGAGGCCTCATTGTTACGTGACAGGCCTCGCGTACATGTTTCAAGAGGAAGGTTCTATATAACTCACACGTAAAACTTCGTCCGAACTATATCCGATGCCCTCGTAGCGTCGTACCATTGGATAAATCGGGGCTGTAATTATGTTGGGGGAGGACTATCTGCGTGCACTTCCCAAACACATCCTCCATACTTTTACGCGAGAGAGTATATGGTGGTGATGAACTCCTACAAGGAGTGAGGGGACTTGAGGAGTTAATGGCAGTGTGACTAACCATGCTTTACCTTGCTGCAAACCGGCGGGGGACTCGAGGAGTGGGAACAGCTACATCTCGACCGGAATTCATCAAAGCGAGGCGATCCTTGATTGTGTTGTCGAACAATCTGTTGTCTGGATTCTCTGCGTAGCAAACAAAGTAACTACCAACACAAGCATGTGGTAGTGCCATGGCTATCCTCGTCTGAACAAGCATAAAATTAATAGAAATTGGTTAGGTTAATTAGGTATTTGATTAACTAATAAGCAACAAAGATTAAATAATTAACAAGTCGATCACATGGTTCATATGCATCAAATGAATAATAGAGTGAAAAGAAACTGGTCAAGAAGGGGACGCCAACCATAAGGTATCCAATGAAGAATGAAAGGAGGGAAATGGCGGCTGTGAAACTTTGGTGCACTCTAGCGGTCCAAGCCGCCACAACTATGACACAGATAGAGCCGCTGCAGACGCCCGTTAGGAAGCAGATTGAGCTGGTAATGTCGGAATCAACAATTTGTTCCATTTCTTGCTGTTCAAAGAGCTCCCAAGTGTCTTGCGACGCCCTCACGAAGCCCTTCCCGTAGGCTGCTATCTGTAGCAATTGGTTTAATTAAAATAATTAAGTTTAACTTCTTATAATTTAGTGTTAAAACAGTGACCGGAGATGGATTTCATATAAAATTTCAAGACTTGCATTTGAAAATTAGGATTTAGATAGTGACTGCAGCGTAAGTAATTCAAAAATACGGGGAGACCACAAGATAGACCTAAACAAATCTTTTAGATAGAATTATGGGTGAAAATTATCTTGGTGGTGAGTAATAAAGTATATGCCGACGTTTTGAATCATTCTAAAAACTAGATAGCCAATCATGATCTTACTTGACATTCGAGATGATTTCATCGACATAAGTAGCAGACAAAGTTAGATGTCAGCATAATTTGTTATCCGAATTATTCAAACACCATATACAAACAGCAGTACAGTCGTATTGTGTTGTTGAAATATTGATCAGCTGGCAAAATTAGTATACTTTGCTGTGCAAAATAATGCCTTTCTTGTTGAGAAAGAAGCTGGGAACGAAAGTTATAGTTCTTTGTTCTGTAACTTGTATTTTGTATGATATGCAAATGGAATCACAACGTCAATAGAAAATGGTTTATAAGCGTACCTGCACGAAGGCCCAGCCGTTGCCATACCGGAAGATGCCCTCCATGACTCTGAGACAGCAATGTGCACAAGAAAACATGAACTCATCTTCTCCCTCGAGTAAATTTAAACCCCGAGCAACAATTCTCAGGGCTTCAATTGCAGGAACAAAGAGAGATCCAAAACAAGCACTTCCAAGATTTTTACTCAAGGCTCTTTGGAAGCAAAACCGAGTATTAGATTGCATTCCTCTGAGATAATACAGAGAAATTACCCTACTGACGGTTATATTTGCAACGTTCCTCATTACTTCAGTTGTCCAAGCTAAGCTCAAGACCAATAAAATTATGATCAATGGAGGAAAGTAGAAATTCAGGGCTCCAATCACAGCTAGATTCCACAGGGACATCCACAGAAATCCGACCCCAAGCATCCAATAAGTGGGTTGATTCAAATCGGGGAACTTTGATACTGGTTCTAGCGATTTGATCAATATCTTGCTACAAAATCCAATCCGATGTGTGATCCAACAAGCATATAAGCCGTTGCCTATTGCGAAGGCAATAAAACAGACTCCAACGCCATTGGTGGGAGGCTTTTGGAAGCAAATTAGCAGAATTCCGGCAGATAGAGACATGAGAAAAGTGGTCCATAGTATGAAGTGAACAAAAAACATCGGCCGTAGCCTCACTGCCTTTTGCCATGCAAATGCAAGAGTAATGCTTAAAAAAGATGCGGCTTCGACTTGTGGTAGAAAAAACTTCAACACTCGTTTCTCGGCTCTTTTAACCTTGTTGTCTGATGATTCTATCAGCCCCTGAACTCCCCGGAATAGAAGAAAACCGACTAGCCCAAAGGCGGCAACCATGTGCAGAAGAAACAGGAACAAACATATCTTGTTGGTGAATTTCCTGGAATTCAGTGTTGTGATGGATGGCTGACCAAAAAATTGAGGGAAAACCCTTCAAAATATCAGATTGCTAATTCAAAAATTCTCCCCAGAAAATCCATGCTCTACCAGATAAATAGCTTGTATCATTTCCTTTCCAAAATGATTAAAGATAAGATATCTAGAGAAATAAATTAATGTAGTTCAAACTTTCAAGAACAAAAATGAGATATCTTTGTTTAATCTTTCTTAAACATCACTTAAAAACTTTTATTTTTGTTTTAATGGGAAAGAAAAAAAGAGAAGAAAAAGAAAACTTACTTGTGGGGTTGGTGTAGAACGAGGCTGAGAATGCTGGGGACTGTTAGTGTGAGAGGAGAACTGAGAAGGAGTAGGAGTAGCAGTAGCAGTAGCAGTAGCACCGCCTCTGATATTAGAGATCCGAGACGGCGGCGGTGGCGGAGTTGCAGTTCTGGTTTTGCTATTTATTACAATTCTCAAAGGGTTTGTTGGATTCAGCCTCTGCAGCATTGACACATGAACATCTCCTTCTCTCTCGTTCTGATTAATATTATTATTTCCATGATTAATATTAATATTTCTCTGAGCTCCCACCGCCTGTTCTTCAAAACCCACCTCCCCTTGCTCAACATCTCTCATCCCCATCTCCTCCTGCTGCTTCCTCCCAATTTCCTCTCTCTCCTCAAGCTCCTCTCTTTCTCTCTCCTCCACCTGCACGCCATGGCAAAGCTCAGACCTTTTGACATTAATTAAAATGAACAGAGCAAATTAACAGCAAAGAGAAAAATTAAAAACAAGGAATGAGAAATGAGAAAGATGGGTTGTGTTACAGGCTCTGCGGCACCCATGTCGGCGGCGGTGACGTGGCGCTGGTGGCAGTGGATGTGGAAGTCCGCCGCGGCGGTGGTAGTGGTGCTGTTGTCGGGAATATATGTTTGGTGTTTTGTTAGGTGTGTTTTGTACGTATTTGTGTATTTATCTCTCGACAATCCATCTATTTATTTATCCATGGTGGTGGACCGGTGGTGGTGGTTCTGGTGGTGCTGGTGGATGCTGATGTTTATTGGCTCCTCCTCTCTCTTTCAGCTTTTATTTTACAAACTTAATTACCTTAGAGTTTCTGAGGTACATGTCAGTTCATCGTGCGTCATGTTCAATAAAATAATTTCTTCTGTGTATAGAAGAAAACTTTTTAATGTATCTGAAACACGTCGTAGTACATAGATTTTTTGGTGAATCGAATTCAAGGCGTTACACTACTTATTGCTATATTTTTAAAGAGACACTTGAAAAATAAACATAGAGTAAAACATACAAATTATATTTTTATTTATAATACGAGATGTATTAATTTGTGTTTCGAATTTATTCTATCCTCGTAAATGATTTTAAGAAATGTTTTGTGGATGAAGAATTATTGGACGGATGAGATTAAATAATGGAAATGAGTAACGGTGGCATAAGAAGTTTTGACTTTTGTGTGGGAAAAGGAGAGAGAGACGTATGCAAGAAGGGAAGGAAACCCCACCTTATCGTCCTTGTAATTCCAAGCCGTGCAAGCAAAGACACGTCAAACTGTTAGTCTGTTGATACATTTCTGTTACTTTTCTTTAATTTTAACTCAATTAAAATAATAAAATTTTAATTAAAAATTCGTGATTATTGATCGTTTAATTCGTTAAATCAAGATTAAGGGACTATTGTTTCAATAGAGTTCAAGTTTAAAGAACATATCTATAATTTAGTTATAATTAAGAGACCATTGCTATAATTTTCTCATTTGATTTTCTGTATCTGACCCTTTATTCAGCCTCATGTGTGGTACGTGACTCATTTGATTTTCCATATTTGCTTCATTGTTACAATTTTCAAACTTCTCACCATTACTACATTTATGTCGGTTTTGAGAAACGTTACGTTATTTGACATCCATAAATTGCTTACGTTTACCAATTGAGATTGGGAACAAACAACAAGAAGCAAACAAAATATATTAAGTCCCCAAATTAAATTATGTCAAGATGATTTTATATGGTAGTTTTCAACATTTAAAAACAAAAGAAACCGAAATATTACTGATGTTAGTAGTTCCATATTATTAAGTTATTTTCTTTAGACAACAACTAAGGTTAGTAACGTTTGTGTTTGCTACTCGTGATTGTAATTGGCCAACTCACAACGGCCGATTTGTGTCACGTAATGATAGTTTTTATACATAAAATTGATTTGAGCTTATATTATTATTATTTAAAACGTTCGCATTCAAAGTAAACATTTTTTTTCGAACCTAACAAAATTCTTTATTATTTGAAAATAATAAAAGCTATTTATTTTTCAGTGAATAGTACTTTATGAACATGTTCAAATCGTAATGAGTTATTGCATGCTTGGTTTGACCAGGACGAAAGCTTGACGACTAAAATTTGAGATAGTCAAAGTGGAATCCGAGAACTACTTGGACCAGAAACTCCACGTGGATGTTACAGACCACATGTGGGCCCTGTCTAATTTGGCTGTGAAAATGCAAACGTGGTTAATGTTGTGAGGATTCTGGAAATTTATGAATTGTGTATTTATTGTATATCATGCGGTCATAAATTATTTTAAATATTTTTATTTAAAATTAAACATAAATAATATTTGACAAAATTTGATTACGATTCACGGACCATTAGATTGGATGACTCATATACACGTCAATTTATCTTATGTGTCTGCGTCACTGTCATTATGGCTTCAAGGACAGAAAATGACATGGATGACTCATGGACACCTCAAATTTCTCTTATGTCTCCTGTTTAGTTTTTTTATATTTTTTAAATATTAATATAATTATTACATAACAACAACAACAACAACAAAACTTTATATTGAACTAAGTAGGGTTGGTTGTATGAATTTTAGAATGTCACTATGCTCAGTTTTGTGTCTTATCTTACGTTGGCTCCAATTACTCCATATATTTTCTTAAAGTCTTTTTCCAAATCTTTCTCGGTCTTCATCTACTTCTTTTACCCCGAACCTCTGTCTCATAGTCACATATTTTAACCGGAGCATCTGTAAGTCTTCGGTTCACATGTCCAAATCACCTTAACCGATTTTCTCTCATTTTAACTTCAATTGCGGGCACTCCTGCTTTACCTCGGATATCCTCGTTCTTGATCTTATCATTTCTCGAGTGCCCGCACATCTAACGAAACATTCTCATCTCCATTACACTCAATTTTTGCACATGTTAATTTTTTACCGCAGAACATTCCGTGCCATAAAACATTGCTGGTATTATTACTATTCTGTAAAAAAAATCTTGAGCTTTAATTGCACACGACGATCGCACAACATATATTTAATACACTCTTCCACTTCATCCATTCAGCTTATAAAAAGTTATATTAAATTTGTTCAAATTTTAGAGAGGAAAAATTCGAACTTAGGCGTAGAGAGTAAACTACATTGTTCTTCCCAAATTGACTAAACACAGATCTGCAATATTAACTTACAAGTATTTAGATCCCATTAGATAACATGTTTCTCTCAAAGCAGTCTACACAAAAGGAAATTTGAAATCGGATGCGTTGATCTAACCAACATAGCAATGTTAATGTTAGCTTCTCAATTTCGGGTATCAAACGATTCAAACGAGGGATCTTTAACAAGACTAAATAAGATGAAACAGAATAAGCTGTATTGGAATTGATACAAACAAGTAACAGGTCACATTCCGAAACTTTAAGACCTAATCAAATGCTACAAACTATATAACGAGAGCACAAAATTTGCAACAAGGATTTGTTTCAAGTGTTTCCAGACAACCTATCACTCTCCGCATCCATAGTTTCACAAGCTTTGGCAACTACTATTGCTTCGCATTGTTACCGGAGTCCTGAGGTGTTTTGACTATACTTAACTGGCCACCTTCCTTGTTTGCAGCGGTGGCCGCCTTCACCTCATTGCAGTGGTTTATGAACTTTGTTATCTCCTGAATTCATCAAATAAGAAAGTAACAAGGTAAGAAGCTAGAAGCAAGAAGGGATGTAAAGCAACTGGCAACAAGGAAATAGCAACCGATATCCATATAATGAAATTACTGAATTACCACCTAATAGAAAGGAATCCTGAGAAAAATATAGGTTTCCGCATCTGTAAATCCAAAAACGGATGAATGCTGATGACGGAATCTAGGAGCACATCCAATAAAGTGTTACAATGAGAGAACTATTTAGATTAGTGAAGTTGAATAGATAGTTATTTACTTCAAAGGTTTATTTTTTGTACTAACGGGGATCTAACAAGGTGACCGGAACTCTCAACTTCCCGCACTATGACATATACAAATTTTCACAAACCTCATCTCCACGAACCTCAGATGACATATACAAATTTTCCAGTACTCATTAATTATGAGAATAAATGGAAAACAAAAAAAAGGGTAATGCACAAATACTACTCACTTAAGAAACTATGTTACACATTAAAAGAAACCCCAAAATAGCACCGCGGTTGCTACAGAATATATAGATTAGCTACAGTCAGAATCATTTAAGATTTGCGGGCTGCATCATGAATAATGACAGTTTATAAACATGTGATGTAGCAAACAGCAGACAATTGTAGTTGAGGAAAACAAAAACACAGAAGACCTCTTCCTATTTACTTCACAGGTACGACAAGAAATCCATAGTAGCATTGTAGAATAAGGTTGTGTTTTCAAAGCTATTCCGTACATTGGTGAAACATAAACTTACCAAAAAATAAGAAAGGAAATGAAACAGAGCAAGGAAGGGGGCCAAGGGCCTGTTTGGGATTTCTTCTATAGAAAGAAAGCACTTCTGCTAGAAGTGCTTCCAGAATAAGCATCTGGGAGGGCTTCTCCATAAAGCGCTTCGATGAACCAGAAGCACTTCAAAGTTCAAATTTTTCTTCCCAACGCAACCAAAAGTGCTTTTGAAGCAATCCCAAACAAAATCCTATGGACATATCAGTGCAAGAGGATTTGATTTTTCCTGATATATGAACCGAATGAAAGACATAACATTCTATCCTCAGAGAAAGAATTTCACTTAGAGCAACTCCTCAATCAAATGCCCCAACTAAATACTCTTAATTCAATCAACTTTACTGCATAATTACTACCAAAAAATTCTTTAAAAAATAAAGAACAAATTAATGGAATTCAAATTAATCAAAAACCAATCAAACAGAACATAAAAGCTCTCAATTTACAATTTTCGTTGATCACAAACAGCTACGGTTCAGTAAAATTAGCACAGAAATTGACAATTCTGGACTGAAATTAATCATAACCAATCAAATCACATAATACAAAAGCATGAGCGAGAGAGAGAGAGAGAGAAGGGAAGAAACATACCCGATCGGAATCCATGTCACCGGTGACCTTGGAAGGCTTAATTACTCGCTTGCCTTTGCGAATTTGAGTCATTTTTCCATGGCGGCTGGGAGGAATCGTCTTCCTCTTCTGCTGCCCTTTGAACAGCTTCCCTTTCTGTGTCATCTTTCTTCCGACTTCTCACTTCTCCGTTCACCACTTCAGCCTTCTCTTTTCTTTTCTACTGGGACTAGGGTTTTGTTCAGGGTTTTAGGTTTAGGGTAATTCTCTCCGCACCCAATGATATGCTCAATTAACCCAACGATCCAAGTAAATTATCATATTCCCAGATATACCCCCGTGGTCGATATATCTAAATTACATTTTGCCATCCTAGTTTATGCTTTTTCAATTTTATCCTTTACTTTCGTTTTTTATATAATGAAATGTTGCACTGAGGATGAGAAAATAAATTAGTATAAAAGTATACAACTCGTCATCAATGAGATTCGAGTCTAAGACATTTCACTTATATGAAGTAGAATACAAAGTAAATGACAATTTTGTGCTCCTAGTTGGTAGTTATCTAAGGGGGCGTTTGTTTGCCCTCACTAAACTTCCTTGGATTGGACTGGCTTAGTTGGGATTGCTAGCCAGTGTTTGAAGCGAACAAGGATTACCATTAATGAGACTAGGTCGGACTCGCACTGACTAAGTCTTTCACTAGGTAATCTTAGTGAGGACCCCCAATATGTATGGGATTGCTAGTCCCGTCCTCAAACCTGCTCTGTATGCCTGCTGCATCGTCTCCACGCTGCGTCGTCAGCAAGCGTTCCTCTGCAACACCCTTTAATCACCGCTCAGATCTGAAACAAAGCTCCACCTACTGCCCAAACCTCAAAATCCAACCACAAAAATTTAAAAAAAAAAGCGAAAAAATAACAACAACAAAATCCAACCCAAAATTCAAAATCCACCCATTGCCAAAAAATTATGAGATGGCTTTGTAGGCGGAGAAGCCAACGCATGTATCAGAGGAAGGAGAAAGATCCGAAAATTTTTGATAAAAAAAGGATGAGGAAGGTGGAAATGCTTAACAACAGCAAGAGGGTGAAGTGGATGACCTTGTTTTGAAGGATTTGCGATGGACTTTACACTTGCGTTTTGCAGGAAAAAGATGGAGGAAAGAAGAAATGGGGCGGAGCCAGAGGGAGAAGAAAAGAAAAGATGGTTCTGGAGGGTAGTCTTTTTGGAGTAAAGTAAAAGGGGAATAAATATGCATTAAAAACATTAAATAATATAAAATATTACTATATATGCATTAATTAATATAATATTATAGTTTATTAATTATCTTGCTTTTTAGTCCGTCACTGCACCAAATGCTTCACTGAGTAAGTCCAGCTTAGTCTAGTTTAAGCCAATCCAGCTTAGTCCCTGAAGCTAATCCAGTCCGAGATAGTCCGGTGCAACAAACGCACCCTAATAGTCCAAGTAAACTTCGAAACCCGTTGTTGGTGTGAAAGTCCGACTTGTGGTCAGATGAGGCTGAAATGTCTTTGTGAGTCTTCCCAACCTCCAAAATGGGTGAATAACCGTGGCTTGCCACTAATTGGCTCCCATTTTTCCAAATAAAAAAATAAAAAATCGTCCAAGTAAACAATTATTTCTTTAATCTTTGGATTGCAAAAATTTCATTCCTGAAAAAGAAATGTTGTTTATCATTAATGATACACTTCTTAACTCGCATGTTGAAGATCTTATATAAGTTCAACTGTCACAAATAATAAGTTTGATACGAAAAAATTATGATTGATTTATTGTGCGTTTTACCCAAAACCTTATTGAGGAGAATTCTAATTCATATATGACATTTTACAAAACGAAAGTTGATTCTCAATTATATGAGTTGTAGAATTGAGTAGGAGGTTACTTTTGTAAAAATCAATATCGTCATATCTTGATCCTAACTCAATAGTCGGCTCTTATTCACAACTTGAACTACCTCCAAGAGGTTCCAAGTTAACGATGCGAAAGTCACCCATTAGCATTTATTTCGACCAACGACTACAATTCCTCAGAAATAGAACTCATTCGTTTCAATTGCTAGAAGACAGAGGATGACTAATAAGTAGTCGCTCCATTATTTGACATGTCCATGTGCCTACGTTAACATGATTTTTTTTTAATTATTAATAGGATTTTATCACAAATAGTTTTTGAAATTGAGAATCGATCAACGTAATCTGAAAACAAGTGTCGCAAATCAATGCAGTTCTTCTGTAACAATTTTGTATAACTTTTATTGAAAGTACCACGTTGAATTGTGACACTTGTTTTTTAGACTACATCGATCAATTTTCAATTTCATGGACTATCTTGATGGAGTGGGTCAATTTCATGGATCATTTGAGATAAAACCCTTACTATTATTAAGAGAGGGGAAATATCCGAAACTATTACAGTAACGGTAGGAGCAGTTTCAAACTTAGACGTATGAGTATAATTCTAATACCACATCTACTAACATATTGGACCACATGCAAAATGTTTACATAATTTAATATTGCTTGAATAAAAGAATATAAAAATGGGGCTTTTAGATTTTAGAGCAGAAGTATCGGTATATAACTTTTTTCGATAAGAATATAACAGTACATAACTTTCGGTATGAATGTATTGGTACAAATATGTCTGTACAAATGTATCGGTACAAATATGTCGGTACAATTGTATCAGTATGTAACTATAGTATCTAAACATACATATGTATGTAATATGCATATACATATATATGTAGAAATTCAGGCACAATGAAAAGTATATTATAATATATGACTTTTCTTATTGGAAATTGTTGTTGGCACTCCAAAATTCTCATTTTGCACTCCAAAATTTCTATAATTAAAAAGAAAAATACACTTTCAAGGAGTGTAAAATAAGATTTTTTTTAGTGCTAATAACAATCATCTTCTTATTATGGGAACTTAATAATAACTATCAATGATAAATAACATTTGTATTATGTATGGGAATCAATATATAACCTACAAACAAAAAACTTAATAATTATTACAACCTATTTAATATTAAAAAATTACAATTAAATGCCAAGGATTAGAATTAGTTTTTAATCCTAGATAAGGTTTTATTCAAAAACTGGTGTTTTTGTTGTTTGAAATATAAAGTTAGGCCACATTTTTTGGCGTCGTCCAGGCCTAAAAAATCTCAAGACCGGCCCTGAAGAAAAGAAAAGCAACTTATACAAACCTTTTGCCTCCATTGCGATATGGAAGCTAGAAGCAAAGAAGCAAAAACCGCATAATCCATAGGTTCGGTCACGTCCACAATAACTCCTCCATATAAATCCTCAACTGCAGCGAGCAACTCAACCTGTTTGACTTCATTTTCAGGCACGACTTGTTGTGCAACGGAGGATGAACTCGTTGAAAACGGCATGGCTTGAATCAAGTGTGGAACTTTATCTTTTGAATCTGAAGAAATAAGCGAAAGTCACCCATCAACATTTATTTCAACCAACAACTACAATTCCTCATAAATAAAACTCATGCATTTCAATTGCTAGAAGACAGAGGATGACTAATAAGTAGTCGGTCCATTATTTGACATTTCCATGTGCCTACGTTAACATGATTTTTTTATTTATAATTACTATTAGGATTTTTATCACAAATAGTTTTTGAAATTTGAGAATCGATCAACGTAATCTGAAAATGGGTGTCGCAAATCAATGCAATTCTTCCGTAACAATTGTGTAAAACTTTTATTGAAAGTACCACGTTGAATTGTGACACTCATTTTCGGGACTACATTGATCGATTTTCAGTTTCATGGACCATCTTGATGGAGTGGGTCAATTTCATTGATCATTTGGGATAAAACCCTTACTATTATTAAGAGAGGGGAAATATCTGAAACTATTACAGTAACAGTATGAGCAGTTTCAAACTCAGACGTATGAGTATAATTATAGTACCACATCTACTAACATATTAGATCACATGCAGAATGTTTACATAATTTAATATTGCTCGAATAAAAGAATATAAAAATGGGGCTTTTAGATTTTAGGGTAGAAGTATCGGTACATAACTTTAGGTACAAAATATTACTCATACGTACATAAGTATCGATTTGTAAGTTTCGGTAAGAATATAATAGTACATAACTTTCAGTATGAATGTATCAGTACAAATATGTCAGTACAAATGTATCGGTACAAATATGTTGGTACAATTGTATCGGTACGTAACTATAGTATCTAAACATACATATGTACGTAATATGCATATACATATATATGGAGAAATTCACGCACAATGAAAACTATATGATAATATATGACTTTTCTTATTGGAAATTGTTGTTAACACTCCAAAAATCTCATTTTGCACTCCAAACTTTCTATAATTAAAAAGAAAAATACACTTTTAAAGAGTGTAAAATAAGATTTTTGGAGTGCTAATAACAGTCTCCTTCTTATTATGGGAACTTAATAATAACTATCAATAATAAATGACATTTGTATTATTTATGAGAATCAATATATAACCTACAAACAAAAAACTCAATAATTATTACAACCTATTTAATATTAAAAAATTACAATTAAATGCCAAGGATTATAATTAGTTTTTAATCTTAGATAAGGTTTTATTCAAAAACTAGTGTTTTTGTTGTTTGAAATATAAAGTTAGGCCACATTTTTTGGCGTCGTTCGAGCCTAAAAAATCTCAAGACTAGCCCTGAAGAAAAGAAAAGCAACGAATACAAACCTTTCGCCTCCATTGCGATATGGAAGCTTGAAGCAAAGAAGCGAAAACCGCAGAATCCATAGGTTTGGTCACGTCCACAACAACTCCTCCATATAAATCCTCAACTGCAGCAAGCAACTCAACCTGTTCGACTTCATTTTCAGGCACGGCTTGTTGTGCAACGGAGGATGAACTCGTTGAAAACGGCATGGCTTGAATCAAGTGTGGAACTTTATCTTTTGAATCTGAAGAAATAAGCGAAAGTCACCAATCAACATTTATTTCGACCAACGACTACAATTTATCAGAAATAAAACTCATGCATTTCAATTGCTAGAAGACAGAGGATGACTAATAAGTAGTCGCTCCATTATTTGACATGTCCATGTGCCTACGTTAACATGATTTTTTTTTAATTATTATTAGGATTTTTATCAGAAATAGTTTTTGAAATTGAGAATCGATCAACGTAATCTGAAAATGAGTGTCGCAAATCAATGCAGTTCTTCCGTAACAATTCTGTTAAACTTTTATTGAAAGTACCACATTGAATTGTGACACTCATTTTTTAGACTACATTGATCGATTTTCAATTTCATTGACCATCTTGATGGAGTGGGTCAATTTCATGGATCATTTGGGATAAAACCCTTACTATTATTAAGAGAGGGGAAATATCCGAAACTATTATAGTAACGGTAGGAGCAGTTTCAAAATCAGACGTATGAGTATAATTCTAATACCACATCTACTAACATATTGGACCACATGTAGAATGTTTACATAATTTAATATTGCTCGAATAAAAGAATATAAAAATGGGGCTTTTAGATTTTAGGGCAGAAGTATCAGTACATAAGTTTCGGTACATAACTTTAGGTACAAAATATTACTCATAGGTACAGAAGTATCGATTTGTAAGTTTCGGTAAGAATATAATAGTACATAACTTTCAGTATGAATGTATCGGTACAAATATGTCAGTACAATTGTATCGGTACGTAACTATAGTATCTAAACATACATATGTACGTAATATGCATATACATATACATATATATATGGAGAAATTCACGCACAATGAAAACTATATGATAATATATGACTTTTCTTATTGGAAATTGTTGTTGGCACTCCAAAATCTCATTTTGCACTCTAAACTTTTTATAATTAAAAAGAAAAATACACTTTTAAGGATTGTAAAATACGATTTTTGGAGTGCTAATAATAATCCCCTTCTTATTATGGGAACTTAATAATAATTATCAATGATAAATAACATTTGTATTATTTATGGGAATCAATATATAACCTACAAACAAAAAACTCAATAATTATTACAACCTATTTAATATTGAAAAATTACAATTAAATGCCAAGGATTAGAATTAGTTTTTAATCTTAGATAAGGTTTTATTCAAAAAGTAATCTTAAA